>AP025061.1:7266433-7405409 GCA_036186865.1 Eustoma russellianum | reverse complement strand
AAAAAAAAAAAAAAAAAAAATCATACTCAGTAATATACCAACAAAAACAAAAGTTATCGCTAGGATCTATGAAGAGTGAGAGGCAGACATACAATGTCACCATCCCAAAGGATAGAAAGTTTGATTCCAGTGAGACCACCAGCTCTATATGTATATGCATAGATGACTGAATAATAGGAATATGGTGTGTTGATGTGCTAGTGAAGAAATTTATTAACCACAAATAGAAATCTTCCAATATTAAAATAGTCATAACCGTGTATATGCACAAATAATGATAGATAAAGACAAAAACAAAAAAATACAAAGTTATCCTAAAGTGTAAAGAGTATCTAAGTCACTCATTATATACTAATATACCCCTATATCCTGCCTAAACAACAAGCTGACAATTCTATCAAAATAAAAAGAAATCAATTCCTAGTAAGCTCACATACAATATTGATGAAACTTGGGCTTACATAAGGTGATGCCTATATCCACTCAAAACCTTAAGACAATGGTTGGTGGTACCTCATCCTCATATAAGCCATGCATTTTTTTTCTCAAATTAGCCAATGTGGGATTCTCAATACCCGCCCTCACGTGACAACGTGATTTGACATACGCACGCGCCTTACAACCCTCCCTCAATCACAAACCACAAGCCAGACATGAACATATAAGCCATGTATTTTTTCTCAAATTAGCCAATGTGGGATTCTCAATACCCGTCCTCACGTGGCAACGTGGATTGACATACACACACGCCTTACAACCCTCCCTCAATCACAACCTTGGCGGGCAACGTGGCTTGACATACACACACGCCTTACAACCCTCCCTCAATCACAACCTTACAACCCTCCCTCAATCACAAACCACAAGCCATGCATGAACATCTGGACTTAGATGAGGGAAAACATTAAGTGGCCAACCATGGGCCAGGCAAGGGGTGAGTCCATATTTTAAACCTGCTCTGATGCCATTCAACTTGGGCTTACATGAGGTGAGACTCATATCTACTCAAAACCTTAAGGCAATGGGTGGTGGTACCTCATCCTCATATAAGCCATGTATTTTTTCTCAAATTAGTCAATGTGGGATTCTCAATAAATATCAATAATATCAAACAAAGTAACATAAAAATTTAACTACAAAACTAAATTAGGACATGGCAGTGGTTCGCACTTCAACATTGGCACATTGCCCTCCCTTCAAAGCCATAGTTATCGACCACGAGAGGTGGATTTTATGACAGTGGAAGGTTTTCCTTCTTGCATCTGAATTTGCAGCGGATTCTTCAATTTTATGCTCTTAGCCTCCTGTTTAATTTACCATTGATCCCTTGTTTATCGAATGTCAATAAATTTACATTTCTTTCCCTTCCAAATAAGAAAGAAGAAACACATAAAAAGTTTTTGGATTATACAAAGAAAACAATGAAAAAAATGACATCCGTCCATAACGTTAGAAATTAGGTTTACACGAGATGATGTACATATCCACTCAAAACATTAAAGTAATAGATGGTGGTACATCATTCTCATATAATCTATATATTCTTCTCAAAGTGTGCACTGTTGGACTATATTCTCAAAACCCGTTCTCAGGTGGCATCGTGGCTTGACATACACACGCGCCTTAGAACCCGCACTCAATCACAAACTACAAGCACACATGAACATCTAGACTTGGTGAGGGTACCTCATTCTCATATAACCCATATATTTTTTTCAAAGTAGGCGATATGTGAGACTATATTCTCAATATCCGTCCTCAGGCGGCATCGTGGTTTAACATACACACGTGTCTTAGAACCCGCCCTCAATCACAAACTACAAGCGCGCATGAACATCAGGACTTGGTGAGAGGAGACAATAAATGACCAACCATGGGCCAGGTAAGACATAAGTCCACATCTAAACACTATGTTACTATGTAAGAACTTTGGCTTACATCAAGTAAGACTCATATCCATTCAAAAACTTAAAGCAATGGGTGGTGTTACATCATTCTCATATAACGTATATATTTTTCTCAAAGTGGTCGGTGTGAGAATATATTCTCAATACGGAAACAAAAGAAAAACAAATACAAGGTAATAATTCTAGTTTACATGTTAATGGTTTTATTGTATGACGTTAGATTTTGATTTCGAATAGCGTGGAACGCACGGGGTAGCTTTTGTATTGCTATACTCATTTTGTGACATGATGTTTGATAAAATTTCCAACTGTGTTATTGGTGTAAAATGACAAAAATAGCAAAAACAAAAGGAAGGGACATACATAAAAAGTAAAACGAAAAGCATGGGTGCATGTTTTTTTTTTAAAAGAAAGCATTTATAATTGACTGCGATTTTTTGCAAAGGTACTTTTAAACAAGCAGGTAAAAATTTAGTGCAGATTAATAAAAATAAAGGGGAAAAAGCGTAGAACTGATAGTAATAATGAGACAATAATGTAATACTTCGGCCCAATTTTTAAAATTGTTTAAGGCTGGATATGTTCCTACAAGAAATGCCCAGCCCAGGATAAAATGGGCTGGAGATACCGTTTGGACTTGGACTCTTACATGACGAATAGAATGTTGCAGCTCTTTTCTTTTTCTTTATTTTTTGTTGCTGCATTCATTTTTTTTAATTAAAAAAAAAACCGTCCAACTACACGAATGAGGCCCGAATATGCAGAATACACTTTTTTCACGTATTTTCAGTATAATACATTGAATGACCTTTTGTTTTCTAAGTTTACCTATAATAAAGAGACGTGTATTATGGGAGATTGCATTTTGAAATTCAAATAATTATTTTCATAGTATTCAGATGATGTACGACTTTATGGGGCTGATAGTATCAAGAATCGCCTAAGAATGGTTCTCAAATTATACTTCAGGTTTTCAAAATATCATGCGTCATAACTCAACATTAAAAAATTGTTAACTCAGGATCCATCAATCACTGAATGTACAGTTAATAAACAATTGATGTTGTTTCTCTTTAGGTTCGTGTTTTACGTATATCTTTGATAACCATACTTAATGTATATCAATCTTTGAAATATAACAATTGATAAGTTCAGTTTTCAAACAAGTAATAATTTCAATACGGTTAACGGTAGTATAGATGGTCGCATATGTTGTGAAACGTCCTATAGAGAATAATCTATCAAACGTCTTGTTTTCATGGTATTCAAAGAATGTCTTATAAAATAGACCTAGAATCCAATAATCACCTTATATTCGGTGACTAAGGATTTTGATGGTTGTTTCATTTTGTTATGTATATTTTTGACAATCGTAATTGCAATACATCAATATTTCAAATACATTGATTGGAAAGTGTAGGTGGGTTATGCTTCACTTTCTTCTAATATTTTTTTGCTCACTGTATTTTGAATGTCACTTTAATATGAATTGACTGGATAGATATGTGAGCTCTGTATTATAGTGAACGGTTTATTTGGTAGAAAGAAGTTAAGACATGCACGGTCATAAATTGTAAAGAAGCTCTAATGCTTGAGTTGTTTGACTTTTAGAAAATGATGTAGAATTCGTTTATCCGTTGTATGTTAAAAAGACACGCTGTTCATTTGGTTGTAATTAACCGATGATAAATGCACATTCTTTTTTCTGATAAATACACATCTACTTATTTGATTAACAGTCAAAATTGAACCATAAGATAAAATCAATATAATAAAATGTGTATTTATCAAAATAAATATTATATTTATCATGGACCATTTATATTTGACGAATTGTTCAACGAACTCCTATGAACGTGAAAAATATACCGAATTAACCGAATCAAAATCTCAAGTTATAATAGAAGAATCCGAGTTTTTTGAGCGGCCTCAGGGGTACTGTGTGACAAAAATTTCCCAACTAAGTTAAAGGAAAAATTTTATAGGGTGGCAGTGCAACCGGCAATGCTATATGAGACAGACTGCTGAGCCATCAAGAGGTCATAATTACAGAAGATGGAAGTGGCAGAGAAGAAGACGTTAAGATGGATGTATGGGCATACAAGGCTAGACCGGATCAGAAACGAGATATTTCGAGAAAGGTTAAGCGTGGCTAGTATAGCAGATAAAATAACGGCGTCGGTCAGAGCAATTGAAAGCCTCATTGTAGAGGGGAACAGGAGTAAAGGCAGACCCAAACTGACTAGATCAATCAAACCCGGGTTCGACTCGTTGGTCATGTGGATGACTCCAACCAAGCCTAAACCTACAAAATTTAAAGGGTTTTCATTTTATAAGCATCGCCTTGGATTCAGCAAGCTGCCTTGGGTAAATTTGGCCTGACAACAAAATTTAAATAATAGTAATTATATTTCAATACAGCCGTTGGATCCAACGCGTGAAATTATTGACATGGTGCTTTTAGCTTTTTTTTTTCTTTAATTTTGCATCCAGACAAATAAAGGGGGAAAAGGAAAATAAAAAAAATTAGCAAGACCATACCCAAAACTTTGTCTATTTATGCTATAGCTGTATTCCAATAAACCAAATCCACTGCATGATGTAATATCTTCAATACAATTCTGTACATATACGTATGCATACACACGCACGCGCGAGCGCACGCGCATACACACACACATATGTGTGTATATATATACATATATATATACACACACACACATATATATACATATATATATACACATACACACACACACACACACATATATATATATATATATATATATATATATATATATACTACAACAACAACCAGACATCAAATTGGCTACTTGTATCCACAAGGACTTAGTTGCTGGACAATGTAGAAATATATGATCTCGAGTATCCGACTGCGCCATACAGAAAAAACCCATTGAGATGGGTAAATGACTTGCCATGCGCGAAGCGTGTTGGTTAAAGGAAGAGAATGACACCACAAACGCCACAAAAAGACCTTCGCGCTTGGAGGCGATGTAGGCCACCAAATGAATTTCGATGCCTCAAACAATGGTGTTTGCGAGTGGTACAGCGAGTATGCCGACTTAATAGTGTATTGACCAAGGGAATCAGCAGGCCAGCTATAGCCATCCGATGTGGAAAGAGTATTAAGTTGCATATAGTCATGAGTATCGCAAATACGCTTCCAAGCGGCAGAGTCATAGATGTGTGCGTAGATATCATTCCTGCGACCATATTTCGCCCGGCTGAAGATAGCCCACAGTGAATCAGAAGACTGATACTTCCACCATAATTGCCCGTCATAGACCTTCTGTATCAGCTCTAAATTTCGGATACCCAACCCACCATGGTCGACTGGGCGACATATCTGATTCCAAGACATCCAATGATGTTGACCATTCCATAAGAAGGAAGCCATTTTTCGGTTCAAGACATTGATTACACTTTTTGGCAGTCTAGAACTTGCTATAATGTGGATAGGTATAGTAGACAAAACATGCTTGATAAGGACCGCCCAAATTTGATGACCAAGCATTAAGTCGCTTGTCAAAATGTTCTATCAATGATGTGCAATATGATGAATGGTTTATCCCCTTGTATAGATAGGATCCTAAGTACTTCATGGGCAAGTTAAACAGACGCATATTTAGCTGCTGCGCCACTCGTCGTCCTACCACATTTTTCCCTACAACGAGTTGGCTCTTTTGGAAATTATTTAATTGTCCGGATGCTGCTTGGTAAATATCCAAAAATTGTTGAAAGCGCCCCATGTTAGACGAGCTGCCATTGAGAAAAACCACCAAATCATCTGCAAATGCCAAATGGGATACCTGTGGTACACGACCAACTTGAAATCCACGCAACTCCCCCGAATTGATTAGGGAATTAATACCCCGTGAGAATCCTTCCGATGCTAATATAAATAATAATGGAGAAAGATGGTCTCCCTGTTTGACTCCACGGGAGACAGGAAAGAAGCCCACTGGTTTGCCATTTATGAGAACCGAACATCTGGTAGCTGAGAAATTGTTCATGATCATTCGCACGAGTCTTGCATGAAAACCAAATTTGAGCAAGAGTTGCCGAAGATACAACCAATCCACTCTATCGAAAGCCTTTGTCATATCAAGCTTGACTACTACGTGCCCGCCATAGACGCGTTTGTCTATCATGTGAACCATCTCCTGAGCTAATAAAACATAATCAGTGATACTACGTCCCTTTAGGAATCCAGCTTGCTCAGGAGATATTAATCTCGGTAGAAAATCCGAAAGACGCGAAGCAAGCAGCCGCGTGATAACTTTTGCCAGAAAATTTGTCAAGCAAATGGGACAGTAATCACTAAATGATTGTGGATTTGAGACTTTCGGAATGAGTGTGATTAATGTTGCCGCAAGATGTTTAGGTGGACTTATACCAAGAAAAAAATTCTTGCATAGCTTTTGGACATCAGTTTTTATAGTAGACCAAAATGTACGATAGAAGGATCCGGGAAAACCATCTGGGCCAGCAGCACTAGAAGGACTAAGATCCCAAATAGCCCTCTGTACTTCCTGAATGTCTGGCAAAGCCATTAGAATCTCATTATCGTGATGTGTCAAGATAGATGGAATATATTGTAATAATGGAATATATTGTAATATTCTTCTATCAAGTTTGGTGTCAGCAAATTTTCGTCGAATCATCTCTTTCAACAAGTCCGTTCATATATATTTACGTGGTGCGCAACACTTCAAGGTCGCAAATTTGCAGAATCTCTTCCTCAGCTGGTTACCCAAGGATTCTCACCCAAGTTAAAGATTTGTCGGCATAGACTTGTCAAATGGTCCCTCCCCCCATCCGGCCGTATGAAGTTGAATGTGGATGCTGCTGTTGGACGCACAAAAGCTGCTGCAGGTGAGGTACTGCGGGATGAATATGGACACTTTATCTCAGCCATTTGTTATGTATTACCATGTGTACCACCAATTCGGGCTGAATTGCAGGCTTTGCGGTTTTCTCTTCTATATTATGCGATTCATTATGAGGGTTTATATGTAGAAACGGATTGCCGCCATCTTCTTCACTTGGTTAGTCACTCTTCAAACTACACAGGATCAGTCGGAATGGATATCCAACGCGTAATACAGGTGCTGCGATTGAACGGTTCCACACTCTGCTATTGTCAACGACAGGCAAACTCCGCTGCATATTACTTAGCACGATATGGATTACATACAGCCGGTGTTAACTTATATACTTCGGCTGCGGCACTACCTTGTGATGTCTGAGGGTCTTTGATGCTGGATACTTCTTTGCCCAATTTACGCCTCTGATGGAATGGGCCTACAATGTTGGGGGTTGCCTACGCCAATAATGGGTGTAGGCAGCCTTGGTATGTCTACTTCTATACATACTTTTTTGTATATACATATTATTGATACTCTGATACTTGCAATGATTGTGGGTAATGCCTTGTGTTTGTGCAATTTGTTTGAGGAATGGACATCATGCGCGCTGCAATCACCGTGGGCTTTCAGCTATTGCAACAACAGTTGGAGGTTGCCCATGGTCATATGGCTATGGGCAACTTGGGTATGTTTTCACACACTTAATCATCCATATTGGATTGACACAGATGCTTGCTTTATGATTCATCTTGATGTGCGAGGTACACGTTTGGCGTTGATATGGGAGATATGTGAAGAGCTCCATAGTGCTGCAATGCTGGCTGCTGCAACTATTCCCTTGGACCGATGGCTCTCTATTGTTCCACTGTTATATCTTTTTGATTATTTCTTTATCATTTATATTCAACCTTCCTCTCATATAAATATGTACGTTTTTTCCTTCGTTAAGGTTTTATCCACAAGGGTGGTTTTACTTAACAAGGTTTTAATGCGGCATATCATATATGACTGGAGGTTACACATACTAGATTCACTTCATGCGTTATTTTCTTATGATGACACTGTCAAGGTTATAATATGGTTTTCTCACACCATAAGTGAGCCTACTTAATGAAAATTCGCTTCTATCAAAAAAAATATACTACAACAACACATACCCAGCATATCTCAACAACAGCAAAAGTTATTGCTAGGGTCTAGGGAGGGTGAGAGGCAGGTAAACTATACCTTCATCCCATAGAATATAGAGAGTTCGCTTCCAGCGAAACCCCTGGCTCTATATGTACATGCATAGATACATAATGAACGACAAATAATGAAACACAAAGACAAATATAAGCAGTGCAAAGTCAACCTAACGTTGAGAGAGTATCTAAGCCCCTTTATATATTCTAAGGTGCCTCTATATCCTGCTTACGCTTCGCTAATCTTAATCCTTCATCTCCATGAGCTCCTATCATTGACCATGTTCTCAAAAAGGTGTAAATCTAGTAGGTCATGTCTAATATGTTCCTTCCAAGTCAGTTTGGGTCTGCCTTTACTTTTTTATCCCTCTACAATGTGGCTTTCAACTGTTCTGACGGACGATGTTGTCTGTCTTCGCTTGACATGCTCAAACCATCTCAGTCTTCCCTCCCTTATATTATTCGCTATACTAATCACCCTTAGCATTTCCCTAAATACCTCATTTCTGAGTCGGGCTAGTTTTGTATGCCCACATTTCCACCTCAACATCATCATCTCTGCCATTTCCATATTTTGCGACTGCGTCCTCTTGATGGCCCAACAATCTGTCCTATATAACATTGTCCGCCACACTGCCACCTTATAACATTTTCTCTTTAATTTTACATACATATATGTATATGTGTGTGTATATATACACACACATACACACACATATATATGCATATAATATCATCTTGTATATATAAGTTATGTATTTCACATATCAAATTCATTAATATGTAAAATCAATATTTTTCCCTTGGATTAGAATAATTTCACACTTGACGCGTAAATCCACTCTGTTTTCCCTTAATAAAAAATTTCTTGCCAACCCATTTCCACTTCCTGTTTCTCCACTAAGGATGCTTCCTAACCCCATCCCCTCAAAATTTCAACTACTCCCTTTCTCCAACCACACCTATATATATGTATACAAATGCCTCTTGTAATCATTCTCATCGAAACATCAAACATCTTCTTTTCCTCATCTTTTAGAGCATATCATTCTTAAAGTCTACGAAAATGTTGTCCAAGTTGAGTTTGCAATGTGTTCTTGTGGCTGCCCTCTTTGCTGTATCAAGTGCTAACTTCTATCAATATACAAATGTCGTGTGGGGTGACGCACTAGCCAAGATCGACGAGGAAGGCAAGCTTCTCACCCTTTCTCTAGACAAAACCTCCGGCTCTGCCGTCCAGTCCAAGAATCAATACTTGTTTGGAAGATTCGACATGAAAATCAAACTTATCCCAGGCTACTCTGCTGGCACCGTCACAACTTTTTACGTAAGTCATCATTCACTACTACAACAACAACATTACCCCATTGCCATAGAGGCTCCTGACTATGACAGGGTATGGGGATCGGTGCGCGCAACCATACACATGTGTTATAAACACATAGAGGTTGTTTTCCGATGACCCATAATGAAAATTGCGTCAAACTGTGTCGATCAACTGATACTTCACAATATAAGATTTAGCAACCAATATAAGCCATCATTTACTTCTACAACAACTTTACCCTGTTTCCTTAGAGTCTCCCTGCCTATGGCAGGGTAAAGGGTTCAGATACACGCAACCATATCTATGTATTAGAAACACATAGAGGTTGTTTTTCGATGACCCATAATGAAAATTGCGTCAAGTTGTGTCGATCAGCTACTACTTCACAATATAAGAAGCTGAGTCATTTTGATTTATTCTATTATATTCCAAAGTCAATTAAATGTGTGTCCTTAACTCCATTGAAAATGGAACCTAAGTCATCATTCACTAACGTTGCAAAAATGTCATAGTCCAACATGGACTTATATGTTCTAGTAATCACAATAGAAAGAAGTGAAAATGGTCAAATTTAATGTCATTGGAATTATATCCGTTTTTGATGACTAATCTTTTGTTTAATACTTTGTATGATGCAGTTATCATCTCAAGGGGATAATCACGATGAGATAGATTTCGAGTTCTTGGGCAATGCATCAGGCGAACCATACACAGTCCACACCAATGTTTATGCACAAGGAAAAGGCAACAAAGAGCAACAATTCAAGCTTTGGTTCGATCCGACCGCAGATTTCCATGTCTACTCCATAGTCTGGAACCCACAAAGAATAATCTACTTAATTGATAACACCCCCCTTAGAGTTTACAACAAGAGTAAAAATCCTGAGACCCCATACCCAGAAAACCAGCCAATGAGGATGTATTGCAGCTTGTGGAATGCAGATGATTGGGCAACTCAAGGTGGAAGATTGAAGACCAATTGGGATTTGGCTCCTTTTACTGCTTCATATCAGGATCTTGTGATCAAAGGAAATGCTTGCTCTGGTCCCACTTGCGATTCGATGTCGTCTGATCCTTTGAGCTCACAGGAATGGATGAATCAAGATCTTGATGGCAATGGGTATAGCTCGCTCCATGGGATTCAGGCAATGTATATGATATATGATTATTGTAAGGATGTGCAGAGGTTTCCTGAAGGTCTTCCTGAGGAATGTACCCAATGAAGATCTTGAGATCGGGACTCAACATGTTTAATAATTGCTTTAATTCATTCTGTAAGTAGCTGGCAGGGGTTGTTGAACGGAATTCTTTATTCTTTTTCCACGTTAAATAAAGAAATCATAAGTTTGCTATAGTCACTGAGTCATATTATTATTTTATACTTTATAAAACTCAAGGTTAATGAATTTGCGTATCTATTCCGTCTTTCTTTTTTGCATCTGAATTGAGTCTCAACCATAGGTTCTACCTAATGGTTTAACATTCCAACCCTCATGCTAGATTTATAATGAACACCTGACTTAGGTTGACCATCGACCTTATATCTCGAACCAAATGTACAGAATTCTTAGAATGAAAAACTTGTATTTTCGTAGATTGTAAAGTAATACAATAGTCTTTACCTATAGCATTTACATCAGCCTATTTATATAGAAACAGATAAGTACAAGGAAACATCTTAACTCTTATCCTTATCACAATCTAATCACATCTTTGAATTTGATTCTATCTTTAAATCTTGCTTTATTTACAACACTCCCTCTCAAGTTAAACGGTTGGATCTCCAATGTTTAACTTACCCAGTATAAGCTCAAATATACTTCCTGTGACAGCTTTAGTGAGTATGTCGGCTAACTGATCTTCTGTGTGTACAAATGAAATTTCCACCATGCCACTTTCAATCTCTTCTTTGATGAAGTGTCGGTCAATATCAACATGTTTCGTTCGGTCGTGTTGTACATGATTCCCTGAGATACTTATCGCAGCCTTGTTGCCGCATTTTAACCTTGCTGGACACCTTTGATGGAAGCCCAATTCACTTAGTAGTTTTCTTAGCCAAAGGACCTCCATGATACCCTTGGCTATCCCATTAAACTCAGCTTCAACACTTGACAACGCAACTGCCTTTTATTTCTTACTCCGCTATGTGACCAAATTACCTCCAACCAGTGCGAAGTATCCTGATGTAGACCTCCTATCACTCGGACTTCCTGCTCAGTCAGCATCCGGCCTCAATGTTTAAATGCCCATGCCTTTTAAAACAGATTCCTCGTCCCGGAGCCCTTTTAAGCTACCTGAAAATCCGTAATACTGCCTTCCAATGTTCTTTATGAGGTTTATGCATAAACTGACTTACCACTCCTACAGCGTATGCAATATCTGGTCGTGTGTGTGACAAATAGATCAACTTCCCCACTAGTTTCTGATATTGTCCTCTGTCAACCAATGGTCCCTCGGCACTAACCTTTAACTTGAGATTTGCTATCATTGGGGCATGACTTGGTTTACAATCTAGCATCCCCATTTCAGCTAACAAGTCTAGCACATACTTCCTTTGAGAAATAAAGATGCTTTCATTAGATCGAAGTACTCTATTCCAATGAAGTACTTTAAAGGTCCTAGATCTTTCATTTCAAACTCAGCAAACAATTTTTTCTGAAGTTCTGAGATCTCTTCCTGATCGCTTCCAGTAATCACCATATCATCCACATATATAATAAGACAGGTTAACAACTCTCTTTTTCGCTTGTAGAACAGGGTATGGTTCGTGTTAATCTGTTTATACCCTCTTTTCTTCATGACGGTTGTAAATCTGCCAAACCATGCTCTTAGAGACTGTTTTAGTCCATGCAAGGCCTTCTTTAGTCGACAGACCTCATTTTCTTGAAAATCACGCGAGAATCTTATAGGAGCTTCCATATATACTTCTTCTTTCGGTTCTCCATGTAGGAAGGCATTCTTCACATCAAATTGGTTTAACGGTCATTCTTGATTTGCGGCTACAGAGAATAAGACCCTGATAGTGTCAATCTTTGTGAATGGTGAGAAAGTTTCCGAGTAGTCGATTCCATACGTGTGCGTATACCCTTTCGCCACCAACCAAGCCTTATATAGCTCAATTCTGCCATCTGCTTTATATTTGACTGTGAACATCCATCGGCACCCTACTGGCTTCTTCTCCTGGGGTAAAACACATTTCTCTCACGTTTTTTTCTAACGCCGCCATCTCTACGTTCGTTGCATCTTGGCAACACGGTATTTTACTTGCTGCCTCAACAGTCCTTGATATAGAGTCTTGATATAGCTTAGTAAGAAAGCTTCTGGCTTCCTCCCCCTGGATAGAACTTACTGGATACCTCGAGGTTCGTGTGATTCGTTCAGGTAAGTACTTGCGAGGTGGTACGCCTCTGTTTTCTTTTGGTGGTAACCTGCAAACCTGTGGCTCAGGCGGGACATTAGGTGGTGAATCATAATTAGTGTGCAATCAGAGTCCACGTTACTTACCTCTTGTGGAGCACTCACCAAAGGAGGTTCATGAGGTGTCCCCGGCATGATAGTCTCTCCTACATTGTCCATGGTTTTCTCGGTGGCGCCATCTACTTGACCTTTTTAGACAGTCTTTGGCACATTGTAGTTATGTAACCATTTCGAGCGACACTTCTTCTGACATCTCCCCTGGGTCGAAGGCTGGGTATTGTAGAAATATTCGGTTCCAAGAAACACACAGTCCATGGTGACATGAATTCGACGAGTATTTGGATTATAGCAGCGGTACCCTTTTTGATGTGTTGCATACCCCCCCCCCCCACAAAGACACATTTCTAGGAGCAGGGATCGAACTTAGTTTGGTTTTCTTTTAGGGTATGGATATATACAGAGCACCCAAATATCCTAGGTGAAAGCGGAGGAGAGGTGGAATAGGTACTTGGGAGGACAGTGTTTGTAATATTGTGTATAGGCCCAGGATTTATAGGTAAGCGAGTGATAAGGTAGGCAGCCGTGGCTATGGCTTCAGGCCAGAAGTAAGTTGGTACCTGAGAGTCAAGAAGCATGGCTCGGGTCATTTTAAGTAGGAGCCGGTTTTTTCGTCTGACGACACCATTTTGTTGGGGAGTATTGGGACACGATGTCTGGTGTGATGCTATGTTCTTGGAGAAAATTCTGGAGTGTGTGGGACATGCATTCGCCCCCATTGTCAGATCGGAGGATTTTAATGGTAGTGTCATACTGTGTACGGACCATTTGGCTGAAGGCCTGAAATTTAGTAATGACCTCGGATTTATGTTTTAAGAAATATAACCAAGTCATACGGAAAAAATCATACACAAATATAACAAAATACTAAAACCCTGTGGAGTCGGAATCGAGGATGGTTCCCACACATCAGAATGAATAAGTGAAAAACAATGATCAACACGAGTATCATTAGGTCTAAACGTGCTTTTATGCTGTTTATCCTTGATGCATGTTTCACAGGATAAAGTAGTATCATTGTTTGGAAAAAGGCTAGGAAATAAAGTTTTGAGATAACCAAGAGAAAGGTGGCCCAGACGCCGGTGCCATAACCACAATTGCTGATGGACCATGCTGGTGGCAAGCATAAACTGACTCAGTTGAGCTACCTCATCCAAGTAGTAGAGACCACCACGCTCAATGCCAAACACAATGATCTCCTACGAATGAATGTCCTGCAAAAGACGAAAATGAGGAAACATGAGTACGACACAATCTAATTCTCTGGTTACTTGACTAATTCAAAGCAATTTAGAGGACAAATCAAGAATATATAAACAGTGTGGAAGGGTGAAGTGTTGTGAGCACATAATTGGTCCGGCACCGCGCACAGATACAAGTTCACCATTGGCATTTTCAATATGGTTTTTTTTTGGAGGAGAAAGGGTAGAGAAGTCATTACAGTCATAAGTCGTGGTGTCGGAGGCACTACTATCTAAGATCCAATGAGGGTGTTTGGTTGTTGTAGTGGCTTTATGTAAAATTGTGGGGTTTGAGAGTACTGGTTTGGAATATGAGGAGGCTGAGGTTTGATTTGAGAAATAGAGCAAAAAACAGGGGCCTTTTGTGTAATTTTGGAAGCTGGGTATGGCTGGAGGTATCCAAAATATTTAAGGGTATTTTGGTAAAAGAGGTAGCAGGTGGATTTTTCTAGAATGAAGGGGTATTTCAGGAAAAACAAGCTGGCGGTAGTTAGGTGTTAAATGTGAAGCCCTAACCCCCATTCTTTCATTCCCCCTGTGTGAAGCAGCCGCAGCTGCCTCTCTCTCCTCCTCTGTTCCTTGTTTTCTTCGCGTGATTCCAGGAGACTTACCTGGCTGGTCTCTTGTTGAGGTCATGCCGCTAGTGCTGCCTCCATCAATGGTGCTGCTAGTGCTTGTTGTCATTATTGGACCGTACACCTGTAATAAACACCACTAGAAAGGGGTGAATAGTGGTTAGCAGAAATTACACTACTACCCTTGATTAAAAAACCCTTTGAAAACAGAATCTGAGACTACCTCAGATTAAGAACCCGTTTTTGAAAAATTCAAAAATCCTTGTACACAATCCAAAAATTATGAAAATTTCCATAACTTAACTTCAATGTGTTAACAAGACTCTGTCAAAAAATTAGACAAAAATAAGATTGTTTGGCCCTTCAAACAAATAAAATAATTCAGATGGTCAATCTTAACAGAATTGAACAGAATGTTGCTGAAATTGGAAAACGTGTTTCTCTTTGAATACTCAACCAAAAAGGTTGATCTTTATGTCAAAACACTCCTTAGGATGTCTAGTGTATGTTTCCAAAAGGCCCTGACCTTAAATAATTTTTGATTGAAACAAAATTCAAATTTGCTCAAAACTGGTCAGATTGCAGTCAGATTGGAGCAGTTATCTTGCAAAGGATGAAAGGCTAACTTTCCCTTGCTCAAATTAAGTGATTTTTGTTGCAAATGAAAGCTAACAATATGAAGTATAACTCCACCAAAAATCAAGAATTTTGAAAGAGATTAGCTATTTTTTTAAAACGTGAGAAGCTGTATGAGAACTGTAATGAAAAATAGGCAGAATGCAGAAATGTAGAAACAAGATAAGAACACCGAGAATTTATCCTGGTTTGGTCAATGTGACCTACTCCAGTCCCAAGGAACACCTTTTCTTGTATTTCACTATGGTATGAACCAAATTACAATAAGAACCACGCTTGATCCTTGGGTTAAACACCAACTCTATTCAAGACTTGGATGAACACCTCTATGCAACTCTTGGTTGCAACACCTCTATCACCTATTTATGTAGCCTTATAGTGTTGGCTAATCAATCTTACAAATGAGACACAAGAGACTTGTAGCTCTACAACAAACAGCACAAGAACACTTTGGCTACCAAGAATGAAACAAGAATGAGGAGAAAAAGATAGCAAGACAATTCAACTATTGCTTTCAAGTGTGTGTTCTTCTTCTTCACCTCTGCCTCCTATTTATAGTGTGAGTTGAGCCTTGAAGATAAGAACTCTTATGTGTCACCATCTTCATCATCAATGCTTAAGTGTCTTCACATCATTGGTTGGCCATCTAATCACCTTGAACACTTGGCAAAATGAAGCAGCACAATTGGTCCACCTTGGACATCTTCTTGGCCGAAATTTCACCTTGAAAAATGACTTGGAATTTGTTTGAAAAGTAGAGATAATACTAAGGGATAATATCACCAACAAAAACTAAACTTATTGGCAAGATAATAAACATGTGAAGGCTGAAAATGTTGAACAATTCAGCCCTTATCTCCCTTGTAGACCGTTGGCTACTATTTCAACAGTTTCCAAGCTGACAATTTTGCCAACTAGCTCCTTTTTGGTTGGTCCACTTGTCACCAAGCTATAAAATGAATAACACATCATCTCCAACTGGATATACAGGTTTTTGAACACATATATATGTATATCAACTCAGATTTTTCAAGAAGAAATCAACAAATAATAGTTGACAAGATTATGTCAACATGTAACACCAAAATTCCCAATATTTCTTCTTGTATGTTGTGATCATTTCCACACTTTTAACACCTTTAAATTCTCTGAAATATGATGATTAATATTCTCCAATAACATATAGAAAAGGGTCTTCAAGAAAGAAATAGAATGTGACATCACAACTCGTCACTTATCCCGCTACTGTCGATAATATCATCAAATAGAGAAATAAGATAAAGAACCACCAAATAATCTTCAAAAGGATCATACACAAGCTTCAGAATGAAGATAATAATATACTCAAGAGATTCCTTGAGTGAAAATACCAAAAATACCCTCAGGGGTAAAATGACCAAAATGCCTCTAGTGAGAAAAACTCCAAAAATGACCCCGATGATAAATAAGATGAGAATAAGTCCTTGAAGTATTTCCACCATATCATGATCACAAAACTCAAAATACCAATTTTGCCCTTTTTGGTAAGTTGTAGAAACTTCCAAGGCACATTAGTTACAAGTCACTAATAATCATCAAAAACACACAATATCAACATAATTAGTATATATAAATTATGTATAAATGAAAACAACCACTTTATCACATTTTAGAAAAATATTTCTAAAAACCCTAGACATCGATCGATCGAAGTGCCTCAGCTTCAGAGATCGATGTCTCACAGTGAGTTTCAGAGTTTGTCTCTGACCTACATCGATCGATCAAAATGAGGGTTCGATGTATACATCGATCGGTCGATGTGTCTCGGGTTTAGAGAGCGATGTCTCACAGTAAGGTCTTGAACTTTCTCTGCCTTACATAGATCGATCAATGTGAGGGATCGAAGTACATCGATCGATCGAAATGCAACCATCTGAGAGATTGATGTCATTTTTCTCAAAGATCTTGAAGGAAATGGTATCTTACCTCAATGTGTTTGGCCTTAGAATGAAGTACCGGATTCCGAGAAAGATTGATCGCACTTGTGCTATCACAGAAAATTAGAATCTTATTCATTTTAATGCCAAAATCACTAAGTAGTTGTTTAAGCCAAAGTATTTTGGGTAGTGCATAAACTCAAGGCTATATACTCGGCTTCAGTGGTAGAAAGAGCTACACTAGCTTGCTTTTTAGAAAACCAAGAGATCCAGTTGATTCCTATGAATTGACATGTACTGCTAGTGGATTTTCTATCTAATTTGCAACCACCATAATCAGCATCATTATATGCGTATAATTCCAACTTTGCATTTTTAAGCCAAAGTATTTTGGGTAGTGCATAAACTCAAGGCTATATACTCGGCTTCAGTGGTAGAAAGAGCTACACTAGCTTGTTTTTTAGAAAACCAAGAGATCTAGTTGATTCTTATGAATTGACATGTACCGCTAGTGGATTTTCTATCTTATTTGCAACCACCATAATCAGCATCACTATATGCGTATAATTCCAACTTTGCATTTCTATCATACCAAAGTCCTAAATGAGGTGTGTGTTTAAGATATCTAGAGATCTTTTTCACTGCATTGTAATGAGATATCTTAGGACAAGATTGAAACCTAGCATACATACACACACTAAACATGATGTCAGGTCTTGATGTAGTTAAATATAACAATGAGCCAATCATAGACCTATAAAGTGTGTCATCAAAAGGTTTACCATTTTCATCTTTGTCCAGTTTGGTTCTAACACTCGTAGGGGTAGATGTTGGTTTCAACTCTTTCAAACTTCTTAATCGTATATTTGACATACTTAAGTTGGCTAATATGGATTCCTTGAGGTGTTTATTTGATTTGAAGTTCTAATAAGTAATTCAACTCTCCTACCATTGACATTTCAAACTCTGACTTCATACACTCTTCCAAGTCTTTTACTAAAGTAGGGTTAGTTGAACCAAAGATAATATTGTCTACATATATTTGAACTATTAGTAAATCATTATCTTTTCTTCTTAGGAATAATGTGTTGTCTATGGTTCCCCTTTGATAATTATTTGCAATAAGAAAGTTAGCAAATCTATCATACCAAGCCCTTGGAGATTGTTTCAAACCATATAGAGCTTTCTTAAGCTTGTGCACATGGTTAGGATTCTTTAGATCTTCGAATCCAAGGGGTTGCTTCACAAACACCTCTTCTTTGATGTATCCATTCAAGAACGCACTCTTGACATCTATTTGGAAGAGTTTGATGTTGTTTAAACTTGTAATAGCAAGTAACAATCTAATTGCTTCTAGACGTGCAACGGGTGCAAAGGTTTCTTCATAATCTATTCCTTCTTGTTGATTATAACCTTGTGCGACTAGCCTAGCTCTATTCCGTGTCATATTTCCTTGTTCATCCATTTTATTCCTAAACGCCCATTTCGTTCCTGTTATAGAATTATTTTCGGGTTTAGTACTAAGTCCCACACGTTGTTCCTTGTAAATTGATTCAATTCCTCATGCATGGCATCTATCCAAGATATATCACCTAAGGCTTCTTTAACATTCTTAGGTTCTAAGTGTGAGATTAAACTATGTCCTTCAAGTTGACTTATGTTTCTACGTGTTCTAACCCCAACACTTGGATCCCCAATTATTAATTCTTTAGGGTGCCACCAATTCCTAGGTTGACTAGGTTCACCCTCATCTTGTTCAAATGTTTCATTTGTATGAACATTACCGTATACAATTGGATCATCTGTTGTATTACCTTCTAATTGCAAATTTCTTCATTTACTTCATCTAAGGGTTCATGCATGTCTTATTCAGGGAGAGTTGGTTCTAGATAATCAAGTACAGGCTCAAGTAATACATCATCATTAAACATATTTTCAACATTATTTTGTTGTTTATGTTCAGTTTTATCACTAACTTCAAAATATGAATTTTCAATGAATTTCACATGTATGGATTCAATTATCTTTCTAGATGCAGGATTATAACACATATACGCTCTTGAGCTAGTTGAATAACCAACAAATATGCATTCAATAGATTTTTGTTCAAACATGTCTAGATTATCCTTAGTGTTCAGCACAAAACATTTACAACCAAAAACTTTAAGATAATCTACTTTAGTTTGTCTATTGTTTAATAATTCATAAGGTGTTTTATTCAATTTTTTCTAATAGAAAGCCTATTTATTATATAACATGCACAACTAACAGCTTCAGCCCATAAATATTTTGGAACTTTATTTTCACATAACATTGTTCTAGCAATTTCTTGAATTGTTCTATTTTTACGTTCAGCAACTCCATTAGTTGTGGTGTTCTAGGTGGTGAGAATTTATGTTTTATTCCATGTAATTCACAAAACTTGATTACATCTTTGTTTTTAAATTCTCCACCTCTATCACTTCTAATTCGTTTAATATTTTCTTTGTATAGATTCTCAAGTTGCTTGATAAGAGTTTCGATTGCCAATGGAGCATCATCTTTGTGTGTTAAGAACAATGTCCATGTGTATCGTGAGTAATCATCTACTGTGACACACACATAGTAGTGTCCACCTAGACTTCTTGTCCTACTTAGACCAAATAAGTCTAGGTGAAGCAATTCTAGTACATGACTAGTACTCACTTCATGTTTTGGCTTTAATGTTTCTTTAATGTGTTTTCCTTTAATACACATTTCACACATTTGAAAATTATCTAAGTCTAACTTAGGCATGCCTCTAATTAAATTCTTCTTAGATAACTTTTCAATAGTTGAAATTCCTATATGTCCTAGTCGTCTATGCCATAAGTTTACATCTAAGTCATGTGATATTAAACATTTAACCTTAGCATCTAACATGTTATCTAAGGAAATGGTATAAATGTTACCATCCCTATTTCCTTTTAATACAATTTCTCCTTTTTCATTAGTTATATCAGAAGAATCAGGAGAAAAAAACATAATAACCGGAATCTATAAGTTGCAAAATGCTTAATAATTATAAGAAAGATTTCTTACTCACAACACATTTCGTATTTGAAATGTGTTAGGGTCTCCGATTGTTCCTTTTCCAACAACTTTTCCTTTGTTGTTGTCACCGAATGTCACCTTTCCTCCATTCTTGATATGTTCAAGTTTGGTGAATAGTTTGGGGTTGTCTGTTATATGCCTTGAACATCCACTGTCTAAAAACTATTTAGTTTTTAGCTTCTTTGACTTTGCCTCCTTCTTGTATTCCTTGCTATTTTCCTACAATCGAGACAAAGTTTTAGGTACCCTTTACTTGGGTCATTGAATGTTATGGGCGCCACCCTTGTTTAGATATCCCTTAGGTATCCAAACTTGGATGTACCTTCTAGGCACATATTTGAATTAGTTGAATATAAAAAATTAACATGTATTTGATCATTCCATTTAAAAGATGATGCATTGTCATACATGTTATATCTTGGTTGATAAGTGCTATGTCTTGGCCGATTTTGATAATGAGTGAAAGGCATATGATTTTGTTTCTTGAATGGCGTTATGTATGTGTGTTCATATGCATTTCTATAAGTCTTATATGAATGTTGCATATATTTAGGTTCATAATAAGCTGGATGCATTTGATTTTGTCTAGATACATTTGTATACATATAGGCATAATTTCTATGTGGTCTAGATGCAAAGTCTTTCCTAGTTGCACGTTTATACGTGTGTGCGTGTTGCATTTTTATCTTGGGATAAGTAGAAGAAGGAGTAGAAGAAGATGTATCAGGCAAAGTTGATTTTATTTTTGTTGCTTTATAAGGTTGTTTAGTACTTGACGAAACAAACTTAGTCTTATTATCTACTTTGACATCTTCTTCTTTATATCCTAATCTAGTTTTATCGTTTCTATATTTTTGTGATGAAATCAGTGTATCTAGCATGTTGGTTCCAGACTTAAATTGTTCTAACATTTTTTCTAAGTTTAATTTAGAAGATTTAAGTTGAACTATATCATATTCACAACTTTCTAACTTAGATTTCAACATACTATTTTAAGTTTTTAATGCTTGTTCATTTTTCCTATATGATTCAATTTTAACCTCTAAAGAATCAAGATTATTAGTAGACTCTTGTTTAAAAGATTCTAATTGATCGGAAAATTCCAAGTTGGACGTCTTCAACTTGTCATTTTCTTCAATTAGTCTCTTCTTTTCTTTAGAGAGCCTTTTACAGTGAGCGTGCATCCTTAAAAATTCTTCATACATTTCATCAAATGACATTTCACTATCAGAATCATCATCAGACGAAGAACTTACCTCGTTGGATACGAAGCAGACTTGAGCTTCCTCAGTGTCGGATTCTGAGTCGGGCGAGTCGCTCCACGTGCTCGCCTTCATTGCTCGTTTGCCTTTCCTTGACTTGGCCTTCTTTGCCTTTGATTTTTGCATCTCCTTGTCTTGTTTATTGTTATTATTATTGTTGTTGTTGGCGTTTTTCTTTGTCGGACAATCATAAGAGATGTGTTCTTTTTGACCACATTCATAACATTTTCACTCTTTATTATACCATTTGTTGTTATTAGAATTATTTTTCTTAGGTTGAGAAGAAGAAGAAGAAGAAGAAGATCGTTGTCTATTCCTATTAGGCCGTTTAAAAAACTTTCTAAGTTATCTAGCTATCAATATTAAGTCATCGTTTAATTCATTATCACTATTACTATCATCGTTATTTGTATATGATTCAGTTGATTTGAAAGCTATAGACTTACCGGATGATTTAGATGATTCGGACTTCCATTGATTTAGTTTTACCTCGTATACTCTTAGTGAGCCTATCAATTCGTCCATTTTTGTGATTGATTTCGTTTCTTCAATCGCCGTGACCTTAGGATCCCATTCAGTAGGAAGGCTTCACAGCACCTTTTGAACCTTCTCATTGTTGGTAAATGATTTTACTAAAGCTTCAAGGGCATTGAAAATGTTAGTAATCCTCAATTCCATAGATGTTATGGATTCGTTTGGCAACATTTTGAAAGATTCAAGCTCAGACATAAGCATGTTTATTTTTGACTCTTTTATCCCGCCAGTACTTTTACGCTTTAATTCTAATGATTTCCACATGTCGTGTGTACTTGTGCAATTTGACACATCTCCTACTTCAAAGGTCGTTAGTCCATTTAACAGTAATTGCATAGCCTTAGCATTCATGGACATTCTCTTTTTATCTTCGGAAGACCATTTGATTTTATATTTTTCTACTTCCTGTGTGACTCCACTAACTTGTACAATTTTCATTGGAATATACGGCCCATCTTCAACTATAGACCATAAATCAATGTCTATAGCCATTAAGAATAGACCTATTCTTAGTTTCCAATGAACAAAATTATTATCATCGAAAAGAGGGGGACATTGTGTGGACATACCTTCCAACTCACCTTTGTGAGAAACTATGGTCATTGTATGTACCTTTGTTTTGAGATGTGCAGGGTACAAAGAGTTATTGTTTCTTGGCCTTGTTTTATTCATTTGGTGTTTAATCTTGCCTCTTTGAGTGGTATCGACCTCGCTCTGATACCAATTTTTGGACCGTGCACCTGCAATAAACACCACTAGAGAGGAGAGGGGTGAATAGTGGTTAGCGGAAATTACACTACTACCCTTGATAAAAATCCCCTTTGAAAACAGAATATGAGACCACCTCAGATTCAGAACCCGTTTTTGAGAAATTTAAAAATCCTTGTACATAAATCCAAAAATTATAAAAATTTCCAGAACTTAATTTAAATATGTTGACAAGACTCTATCCACAAATTAGACAAAAATAAGATCGTTTGGCCCTTCAAAAAAATAAAAAGATTCAGATGGTCAATCTGGACATAATTGGACTTAATGTTGCTGAAATTGAAAAACGTGTTTCGCTTTGAATACTTAACTAAAGAGGTTGATCTTTATGTCAAAACACTCCTTAGAATGTCTAGTTTATGTTTCCAAAAGGCCCTGACCTTAAACAATTATTGATTAAAACATAATTCAAGTTTTCTCAAAACAGGTCAGACTGCAACCAGATTGGAGCAGTTATCTTGCAAAGACTGAAAGACTAACTTTCTCTTGCTCAAATCAGGTGATTCTTGTTGCAAATGAAAGCTAACAGCCTGAAGTATAACTCCACCAAAAATCATGAATTTGGAAAGTGTTTAGCTATTTTTACAAAACGTGAGAATTTTGTGAAAACTGCAGCGAAAAACGGACAGAATGCAAAAATGTAGAATCAAGATAAGAACACCGAGAATTTATCCTGGTTCGGTCAATGTGACCTACTCCAGTCCCAAGGATCACCTTTCGTTGGATTTCACTATGGTAGGAACCAAATTACAACAAGAACCAAGCTTGATTCTTGGGTTAAAAACCAACACTATTCAAGGCTTGGATGAACACCTCTATGCAACTCTTGGTTGCAACACCTCTATCACATATTGATGTAGCCTTATAGTTTTGGCTAATCAATCTTACAAATGAGACACAAGAGGCTTGTAGCTCTACAACAAATATCAAAAGAAAATCTTGGCTACAAAGAATGAAACAAGAATGAGGAGAAGAAGATAGCAAAACAATTCAACTATTGCTTTCAAGTGTGTGTTCTTCTTCTTCACCTTTGCCTCCTATTTATAGCGTGAGTTGAGCCTTGAAGATAAGAACTCTTATATGTCACCATCTTCATCATCAATGCTTAAGTGTCTTCGCATCATTGGTTGGCTATCTAATCACCTTATACACTTGGCAAAATGAAGCAACACAATTGGTCCACCTTGGACATCATCTTGGACGAAATTTCACCTTGAAAAATGACTTGGATTTTGTTTGAAAAGTAGAGATAATACTAAGGGATAATATCACCAACAAAACCCCAACTCCTTGGCAAGATAATAGGCATGTGAAGGCTGAAAATTTTGAACAATTCAGCCCTTATCTCCCTTGTAGACCGTTGGCTACTATTTCAACAGTTTCCAAGCTGACAATTTTGCCAACTAGCTCCTTTTTGGTTGGTCCACTTGTCACCAAGCTATAAAATGAATAACACATCATCTCCAACTGGATATACACATTTTTGAACACATATATATGTATATCAACTCAGATTTTTCAAGAAGAAATCAACAAATATAGTTGACAAGATTATGTCAACATGTAACACCAAAATTCCCAATATTTCTTCTTGTATGTTGTGATCATTTTCACACCTTTAAATTCTCTGAAATATGATGATTAATATTCTCCAATAACATATAGAAAAGGGTCTTCAAGAAAGAAATAGAATGTAACATCACAACTCGTCACATATCCCGCTACTTTCGATAATATCATCAAATAAATAAATAAGATAAAGAACCACCAAATAATCTTCAAAATGATCATATACAAGCTTCAGAATGAACATAATAATATACTCAAGAGATTTCTTGAGTGAAAATACCAAAAATACCCTCAGGGGTAAAATGACCAAAATGCCTCTAGTGAGAGAAAACTCCAAAAATGACCCCGATGGTCAGAAATAAATATAATAACACCTTTTTCATGATAAATAAGATGAGAATAAGTCCTTGAAGTATTTCCACCATATCATGTTCAAACTCAAAATACCAATTTTGCCCTTTTTGGTAAGTTGTACAAACTTCCAAGGCACATTAGTTACAAGTCATTTATAATCATCAAAAACACATAATATCAACATAATGAACATATATAAATCATGTACAAATGAAAACAACCACTTTATCACATTTTAAAAAAATATTTCAAAAAACCCTAAACATCGATCGATCGAAGTGTCTCAGCTTCAGAGATCGATGTCTCACAGTGAGTTTCTGAGTTTGTCTCTGACGTACATCGATCGATCGAAGTGAGGGTTTGATGTATACATCGATCGATCGATGTGTCTCAGGTTTAGAGAATGATGTCTCACAGTAAGGTCTTGAACTTTCTTTGCCTTACATAGATCGATCGATGTGAGGGATCGAAATACATCGATCGATCGAAGTGCAACCACCTGAGAGATCGATGTCATTTTTCTCAAT
The DNA here is from genome assembly GCA_036186865.1 of Eustoma russellianum. NCBI lineage: Eukaryota > Viridiplantae > Streptophyta > Magnoliopsida > Gentianales > Gentianaceae > Eustoma > Eustoma russellianum. The sequence continues at coordinate 7,380,171 of AP025061.1, read as the reverse complement.
TTTTTCAACTTTTAATCACATATAACATCATGGGTGAAATTTTTATGCATTCATCACTTAAAATCATAACGCTGAAAATTATCCAAACATATTTCTCAACAGTCATGGTCGTGTTTCCACGACCTGGTGCTCCTCCTTGCTGCTTCTTTCGGCCTGCGGCTTCCCACCATTCCGAATATCCAACCAGCTGGAAGCAAGTTTTCTGGGTATGTTTCTTCATACCACAGTGAGAACATCAAAGATTGTCTTTCTTTTTGTCTCCTCCACGCGATGATGATTGGGTGCGTGGAGGAGCTGTCTGTCCTGAGTGTTTTCCTTGGACTTTCAGTCCAACGCCTATGCCTTGTGATGACTCGTTATCTGAAGGGGACCCCTGAAGAATTCCCATCCGGGCCTCTTCCATGCAAACATCAGCATACGCCATTTTCACTGTTGGGAGTGGTTCTCTCTTCAAGAAGTCTCTCTTTACCCCCACCCCCCTCAAATTTATCATCCAAAGTAGTAAGCGATTGGAACAGCCTCTTCTCTTGTATTTTTTTATTATAAACAGCAATATCCGTTGGATCCCTTATGGGGTTAGGATCACTGCCATCAATGGCCATCCAAACCCCTACGAGACGCGTCCAGAAGTCCTCCAGTGAGCCTCCATCTTGCTTGAGGGTGTTCGCTTTCCAGTGAAAATCAAACACCTGCAATGCATCACCACCAGACCCGTAAGCGATGGTCAGTCCATCCTAGAGTGTTTTTGCGGTTGGATATTGGGATACGTTATTCACTAGGTGTGGTTCAATATTTTGAACCAACCAGGTGAATACAAGCTGATCAGTCTGCTCCTATTGTGGGTAGAACGGGTCCGTGGTAGGTGGTGGTGGAGGGACTCCCGTAAGGTGTTGAGTCCCCCTGCCGCCTATGGCCTTCTTGATCAATGTATCCCATTATGGGTAATTATCGCCATTAAACTTGAACCCTAATGAGAGGTCTTCAGAATTGGTAACCGTTGGACCAACACTATTTTTGAATAGATTGACCAACTGGATAGCCAAATCATCTGCCTTAACTTTTGAGGGGCCAGGTTCTGTCATCTTTGTGGCTTAAACGGTTGAGAAAGGTATATGTTGAACTGTGATGACTTATTTAAAACGTCTGAGTTCAACCGGAAATGAAGGAAAAAAGGTTTTCTTTTCCAGATCAGTAGATGAGGAATGGACAATGAAGAAGAACAGTTTGTGTTTTCTAAGACACACAGGTCAGAGGCTTCTCTGATACCATGTAGAGAATTCTTAGAATGAAAAACTTGTATTTTCATTGATTGTAAAGTAATACAATAGGCTTTACTTATAGCCTTTGCATCAGTCTATCTATATGGAAACAGATAAGTACAAGGAAACCTCTTAAATCTTATCCTTATCACAATCTAATCACATCTTTGAATTTGGTTCTATCTTTAAATCTTAATTTATTTCCAACACCAAATTTATAATAAACACCTGACTTAGGTTGGCCATCGACCTTATATCTCAAATCTTTTAGTGTACTCACATGAATGTTCGACTTGTCACAAGTTTTCTTTGTAGAGTAAGCTAGATGAGAAAGGAGCTAGAATTTCCACTTGCTTCTTTCTCATCTAGCTCATTCTACAAAGATTAAATTTGATGAAGTAGATTAGACTAAACCTTTTTCATCATGTTAAATCTACTACTCTTTTTGTTAATTCAGTAGATTCGATTAAAAATTCCTCAAGTTCATTCAGTAAATTCGGTTAAAGATTCTTCAAGTTCATTCAGTAGATTCGATTAAAGATTCCTTAAGTTCAACCTCGTCTTTTCACAATCAATTTGAGATTTTGATGTCTTTACGCTTTTGTATGCTTTTTAATTTTACACTATGATATCCTTTCTTATGCCATACCATATTATCTTTGATAAGTTTCAACGAGATAAAACTTATTCGGAGAGTAACTTTTTTTATTTTATTTAATAAACAAGATTGGCCTATATATGGTACATAATGTAATCAAATCAAACATAAATTAAACCCAATCTAATCATAACTAAATCAAAGTTAACGAATTCAACGTAAATTTAGATAAACAAGTTAAGATGATAAAGTAATTATCATGGGATATCTCCTAAGGTGCCCCAACCATCTTCCTGAAACACAACACGCCAACACTATACAATGTTCATCCGTGGTCCCTTGTGAAATTTGGGATGCTAATTGGTTTCCAGGTCATCTTAATATAAAGTAAAAGCATTGTAACTTTATTTTATTTTATTGAAGAACGCTATATTTAAATTGTGTATTAACTAAATTTATTTTCAAATATTTTGTAGTATAACTGAGTATGTCTAATGTGTGTGTTTCATTCAGACCGATCGGCACTTAGTGTCTTCTTCAATTATCTTCTTGCAATAGAATATGGCTACGATTACCATTGATGGCGATTAAAAACACCACCTTCCCATCACTTTGTTTTGCTTAGATTTTTATTATTACTCTTTCTATTTTCTGAATTCCCTCACTAACACATTAACACATCATATCCCTATTATTGTGTCATTTATACAGGTACATATAGAGCCGAGGTCTCACTGGAATCAAACTCTCTATCTTTTGGGATAGAGGTATTGTTTTTATGCGCTTACCCTCATCATACCCTAATGATAGTTTTTGTTGTCGTTGGTATATAGTGGGTATGATGATAATGATTTGATAGGTCTCCGAAATGATTACCATAAGTCTCCCCTATTACTGAAAAGCCAATTTCCCAGTGCTAACAGCACGTAATAATTGAACACTCCTTTGAATAGTCAATTACCAAAGCCTTAAAACTTGGAGCAAAACTAAATTCAGCAGGTCCGGCAGAAGTCCAATAAACCAAAAGCGGAACTACCAAAGCGAGAAGGGGAAGACCTCCTTTTTGTGCCTGGATTTGGTGATTTTTAGTACTACTTTTGTTTGAAAAGTGTTATCACAGCTAATTTCTCAACATATTATAAATATAGTATCCTAAAGAGTAACACTATATTAAAAAGTAAAATGTAATAATAATTTAGGGACGAAGGAAGTACTAAAAATCATCCAATCTACTCACAAAGAGGTGGCCTTCCCCTTCTGGCTTAGGTAGTTCCGTTTTTGGGACAAACGAAGAGTCTCTTAGGCACTTTGTGATGCGTTTTGTTATCAGATTTTAGGGATCTTGATAACTTTCGACAACTGATGGTTGACCATGTCGCATTGTAAGAACCTCTCTATATAACTGTATAAGTTCATTTGCTTCTTGCTTTCTACCTGTACTATTGACGCTATTGACGTCATTCTACCTAGTTTATTAAGTAAACCCCATTCAAGTCAATGTTCACATGACAAGTCTATGGTCATCTTCCTCCATGAATCCTTTGCACCGTACTCCTTCATTATTCACAAATCAAGCTTATTTGAGACCTTGACGCTTAGATTTCTCCGCCGACGTCATTCTTTCATGCGCTGCTAACAGAATGTCATCTGTTGTCTCTCAAATTGAAATAAAGATGTGTTGTTCATCATCTACAGGCGAAAAGATTGCATATAAAGCCTTAGAATTTGCCAACTCTGCTTTTTTTTTCGTTTGTCGTCCATTGAGCCTGTGGTTTAGCCATCACGGAATTGCCATCAGTCTTTATAGTGGGTGTTATAAAAATATGAAGGAAACAAGACTGCAAGAAGAGAGCAAGTAGAATGAAGAAGAAGAAAGAACTTGGCTTGAGGCGTGTATTCACACTTTCCGTAAGGAATATTTGCCCCCACTAGATGCTGCAGGGTTATAGGCAAATTTCCTCCTAGGATACAACAGCCAACAATCTCTAATCCTCAGCAAATAGGATTGAGAAACAATGAACTTTCTAAAAACAAGAGTGTTCTTGAACAAGAAGAAGAATATGGAATGCTTGATTGATTATGTTACAAGATCTCCTTCCTAATGGGTTATAATAGCCTATTTATAGGCTCTCAAACTCCAGGAAGTCGTTGAGGGAGGTTGCATGGCGATTGGACATGTCTTCTGGTGCAAAAGATGTGAATTTTCATGAAAAAACACGTCTGTCAGGACATCGATCGATCGATGTGATCGATCGATGTCCTCAGTTCAACATCGAACCCTGCACTCTGGACATCGATCGATCGATGTATGTGACATCGATCGATCGATGTCATCGATCGATGTCCTCAGTTCATACATCGATCTCATCCAGGACACATCGATCGATCGATGTCATCTACATCGATCGATCGATGTCATCGATTTATGTCCGGCAGAATACTCAACTTCATTTTCAAGCCACATAGATCTATCCATTTGATACATGGATCGATCCAAGTCATGAGTCAAGCTATTCTTGCTTATTCCAACGCCATTTCACCTTCATCTTTGATCTCAAACATTCATTCTTCGTTCCATTGCCTTTACAAACAATGATAACAATCCCCCACTTAGTTTGTAAAGCAACTTATGACATTTCATGCATTTAAGAAGTATCTTTCGATTTGAACCTCTTATTAGTATAACATCTCAAAGTTCTAACGAAATCATGATAGCTAAAAAGCCTTGAATCAGATTCCTATGTGCTAGAACCGGAAACATTATACACATGAAACCACACTCTCAATTGAAGTCCATTTTAAACCGCACTTTATGGCCTTGTGCTACCCCTAGTATTCATGAACATTTCAAGATCATTGCTTGTCGAAGCGGCACCACTTCCCATGTTCATATAGGTGAAGATTAAGATAATTCCTCTTAATCCTTCATTAAGAGTGCAATGAACACTCACCCTCCTTTAACACTAACATTCCAATTCTTTAAAGATCAATATCATGCGGCTTGATTCTTTAAAGATCAATCGTAGTGCTTTAATACCTCACTTTGTGACTTGTTGTTACCCATTGAACCTTTGGCTAGTGGTATGCTAGACAAGGTTGGGTTTCTATCACAAGTGAACTTATCCCATACGTCTCAATCCCATCCCTAAAGATGTACTTTGTACCAAGTCTTTTGATAGACTCTTTGTCAACGGATCCGCCAGGTTATTACAGGATCTGACGTACACAATGGCTATTACACCATCTGTTATCAATTGCCTTACATAATCATGCCTAAGGCTGACATGTCTAGATTTTCCGTTATAGATTTTACTATAAGCTCTAGACATCGTTGCTTGGCTATCACAGTGTAAAGAAATGGCTGGCATCGGTTGTGGCCACAACTCTATATCCAATAAAAGATTTCTCAGCCATTCCGCTTCTTTACCTGCAGAACCCAATGCTATGAATTCGGATTCCATTGTAGAATGAGTTATGCATGTCTGTTTCTTTGAAGCCCAAGAAACAGCACCACCACCCAATGTAAATATCCAACCCGTAGTAGACTTGTTATCACCAACACTAGTTATCCAACTAGCATCAGTATAACCTTCTAACACGGCTGGAAAGTTACTATAGAACAATCCATAATCCATAGTCTTTTTCAAGTACCCAAGTACTCGCCCGATTGCCTTCCAATGGTCTATACTAGGATTACTAGTATACCTTGATAATTTACACACCGCAAAGGCAATATCCGGTCTAGTGCAATGCATAGCATACATCAAACTACCAATTGCACTAGCATATTCTAATTGTGCCACCGCTCTACCGGTATATCCAGTCAATTTGTATGAGGCATCGAATGGTGTGTTTGCTTCTTTGATCTCCAAGTGTTTGAACTTGTTCAACACTTTGTTTATGTAATGAGATTGACAAAGAGCAAAACCCCCACTATGTTTGGACACCTTAATTCCTAAGATAGTATCTACCTCACCCAAATCTTTCATTTGGAATTGTGAAGTTAAATACTTCTTAGTTTCATTTACTCCTTCCATATTAGTACCGATAATGAGCATATCATCCACGTACAAACAAATAATAACACCATATTTGTCTGTAAACTTGGAATATACACACTTATCTGCACCATTATGTCGGAAACCATCCTTCAAAATGGTAGTGTCAAACTTTTCATGCCATTGTTTCGGTGCTTGTTTCAATCCATACAATGACCTTATCAATTTGCACACTTTGTGCTCATTCCCCGGAAGTACAAAACCTTCCGGTTGTTCCATATAGACTTCCTCGTCTAAATCACCATTGAGAAATGCAGTCTTAACATCCATTTGATGAATAACCAAGTTATTAATGGATGCTAATGCTATCAACACTCTAATGGATGTTATTCTTGCCACAGGAGCATATGTATCAAAATAGTCTATCCCTTCTCGTTGTCTAAAGCCTTTGGCTACTAATCTAGCCTTGAAAGTTTGAAGTGAACCATCCGTATTGTATTTCCTGCGAAATACCCATTTACATCCAATAGCTTTGGAACTTGGAGGCAAATCAGCGAGAATCCACGTATTGTTAGACAATAACGAATTCATCTCATCATCAATAGCTTCCTTCCAAAATGATGCATCTCTCGATTGCATCGCCTCCTTATAGGATTTTGGATCATCTTCAACGCTTAGTACAATAGGTATTTGATTAAACACCTTTGTCCTATTACCTTCAACTAAGAAAGTAATAGATTGCGAAGAAATGAAGTCCGGATGTAAATACTTTTCCTTTCTAGCACGTTGACTTCTCCTAACCTCAGTTGGAGAATCTTGATATGAATCATCAACACTAGAAGGATCATTAGTAAAATCACCAACAATAGGATCATTCAAACTCTCACTTGTTGAACTTTGATTTGAATCTGTTCTTAAGAATTTATTCTCAAGAAATTCAACATCTCTAGATTCAACAACCACATTGGATTCTAAATCTAGAATCCTATATGCTTTAGAGTTTTCAGCATATCCAATAAAGACACCTTTAAGAGCTCTTGGCCCTAACTTAGTCCTCTTTGGATCCGGTACTCTATAATAGGCTAGACAACCCCAAACTCTAAGATAACTTAGATTTGGTTTTCGTTTCTTCCACAATTCATATGGAGAAACCTTAAACTTCTTAGAAGGAATTCTATTATGAATATGACAAGCCGTTAACAAGGCTTCTCCCCACAAATTCTTTGGCAATCCAGAGTTTATTAACATTGCATTCAGCATGTCAACTAAACTTCTATTCTTTCTTTCAGCCAAACCGTTCTGTTGGGGAGTGTATGGAGCACTTTTCTGGTGTATGATACCATTCTCCTCACAGAATTGATTAAATTCAAGAGGAAAGTATTCACCACCACGATCACTCCTTAGAACTTTGATTTTCAATCCCAATTGATTTTCGACTTCCATTTTATAGACTTTGAACACGTCAAAGGCTTCATCTTTATGCCTTAATAAATATACATAAGTATATCTAGAAGCATCATCAATGAAAGTTATGAAATATCGATTTCCACCTCGGGTTAAAACTCCGTTCAATTCACAAACATCTGAATGAACAAGTTCTAAGAGTTCGGTTTTCCGTTCAACTTTCGGAAACGGCTTCTTTGTCATTTTTGCTTGTATGCATACTTCACATGTTCTTTCATTTTCATCTTTGCAAGAAATCAAGGCATGCTTAGACATGAACTTAATAGTTGTATTACTAACATGTGCAAGTCTATCATGCCACAATGAAAAAGAAGAATCAACAGAGTAAACAGAAACCGCGGAATTTTTATTGATACTCAACTTAAACATCCCGTCGCAAGCATATCCCTTGCCGACAAAGAAACCATTCTTGGACAATATAATTTTGTCCCCCTCCATTACAATCTTGAATCCACTCTTACAAACGAGACTAGCAGAAACAAGATTCTTAGAAATCTCGGGTACATGTAGTACGTTGACTAATAACAACTTCTTACCAGAAGTAAAGTCTAACTCAATACTACCTTTACCCAAGACTCTTGTGGCACTGCGGTTCCCCATAAGAACTTGTTGGCTGTCATCTACAACATGATAGGTCTTGAATAGATCCTTGTTGTTGCATACATGCACTGTTGCACCCGAATCGAACCACCAATCTTTTGTGATTTCGTTCATAGCCATATGAAGTTCTGTTACCATGCCAACATGCAAACCCGAGACCATTGCAACCAGTTGATCGGTTCCAATGTCTATCATATTCGCATTGTTGACATTCTGAGAATCACCGCCCTGTTTTTGTTTCTTTCGAAACCAACAGTCCTTTTTCAAGTGACCTTTCTTGCCACAATTATAGCATCTCTTGCCTTTCTTAGACTCTGCTTTGTCTGTGGATCCAGCATAATCGGAGTTCTTCCTTTTGTTTCCGACTGAAACCCCTCCTTTCCCTTTGACATAATGCACTCTAGGTGCATCGTCCGAGACATGTCTTTTTACAAGACTCCTCGTATCTTCTTCAATTCGCAGATGCTTTTGAAGTTGTTCAAGGGAAAAAGATTCAGTTGAGTGTAATAATTTCTTCCTGTAGTCATTCCAACTAGGAGGAAGCTTAGCAATGATTCCTCCTACTTGTAATGCCTCAGAAACTTCTACACCCAACTCTTTCAGTTTGGACACAATGACCTGCAACTCGTGCACTTGGTCCATGACTGAAAAATTCTCAACCATCTTAAAATTAAAATACCTCATCACCTGGAATTTGTCTGCGCCTTGTTTCTCGTTGTTGTACTTGAACTCCAAGGCGTTCCATATCTCCTTCGGTGATGATGTTGCCGTGAACAGATCATAGATACGATCTGTCAAGTTGTTGAGGATATGCCCTCGGCAAAGCATATTATCCTCCTGTCTCTTCCTCCAAGCAGCCTTGACCTGCTCGGAGTCATCGTCTTTAGGAGTGGGAAGATCCTGCAGCGTTGGGTCGAGACAATACCCAATCTGCAGCGCCGTCAGAAGGAACATCATCTTGTCCTTCCATCTCAAGTAGTTGGTACCATCAAATCGGTCCAACTTCATGCTCTCTTGATTCAAGTATGTCTTAGAATCCATCTCAAATATTCCTTACGATTGTTATAAAAATATGAAGGAAACAAGACTGCAAGAAGAGAGCAAGTAGAATGAAGAAGAAGAAAGAACTTGGCTTGAGGCGTGTATTCACACTTTCCGTAAGGAATATTTGCCCCCACTAGATGCTGCAGGGTTATAGGCAAATTTCCTCCTAGGATACAACAGCCAACAATCTCTAATCCTCAGCAAATAGGATTGAGAAACAATGAACTTTCTAAAAACAAGAGTGTTCTTGAACAAGAAGAAGAATATGGAATGCTTGATTGATTATGTTACAAGATCTCCTTCCTAATGGGTTATAATAGCCTATTTATAGGCTCTCAAACTCCAGGAAGTCGTTGAGGGAGGTTGCATGGCGATTGGACATGTCTTCTGGTGCAAAAGATGTGAATTTTCATGAAAAAACACGTCTGTCAGGACATCGATCGATCGATGTGATCGATCGATGTCCTCAGTTCAACATCGAACCCTGCACTCTGGACATCGATCGATCGATGTATGTGACATCGATCGATCGATGTCATCGATCGATGTCCTCAGTTCATACATCGATCTCATCCAGGACACATCGATCGATCGATGTCATCTACATCGATCGATCGATGTCATCGATCTATGTCCGGCAGAATACTCAACTTCATTTTCAAGCCACATAGATCTATCCATTTGATACATGGATCGATCCAAGTCATGAGTCAAGCTATTCTTGCTTATTCCAACGCCATTTCACCTTCATCTTTGATCTCAAACATTCATTCTTCGTTCCATTGCCTTTACAAACAATGATAACAGTGGGTTCCTTCCAGCCACTCTCAATGTATCTTCATCAAGTGAGAATGAATGCTTTCATGCGCCCTTTAGAGTAAGTATTATTTGATTTTTCAAGAAGTGGTGGCCGAGTAAATGAAGCACCTTCTCGCATACCCATATTGAATGCTAATCCCCCAGATCTTGTTAAATGGTAGTTTACTGCTTTGGCTGAGAAGAATACTTGTTGTATTTCTCTGTGTTCAAAAAACGTTTACAGCTTTGTACTTATATACACATACACTGACTACTACAAGGAATAAAATCACCACTTATTCAATCACCTACCAAATATATCTGTAATGTAACGCCCCGCTCCCGAACCCTAACATCGGAAACAGTGCACCCGCCGTAGTCTACTAAGAGAACTACAAAGCGTCGATACACTTCATTTACACGTCATCACAATAACGTAAATCGATGTCAGCGGACGTCATAACTAAGAATCCCCGATAAAATAATCTTCATCATTAATACAATGTCTAAGAATTTCTAAATCACTACAATAGTCAAATGTATGTAAACACTAATCCCGAAAATACATAAACCTTGAATATCGAAACAACTGTCTCAACCAACCCTCGTCTGAATATCCTTAGTCTCGAAATCTCCCGTCTCAATCTTCACGGTATACTAACTCCTGTGTAAGCGTACCCAACTTCTCCTACCTGCAAAACTGGTGAGTGGTGGTGTGAGCCAAATCAACGGGCTCAGTAAGCAACCTATCTATACCCATTATGAAAATCATACATACAGAGACAATTACAGATAACATTTACAAATCAACATACATGTCAATCGAGTAAATAACTGCGGAAAGTAAGCCACTCCACATAATAATGCGCAACTTCATGATGCATGCCTTCTCTATGTATCACACGCGACAAAAGTCATGTCACGCACGATGCTCATATCTCTACCGTGCAATGCATGAACCTCGAGGTGATCCTACCACACGCCTCGTCAGGCCACATGCTCCGTCGGGTCACACGCCTCATAGGGCCACACGTCCCGTAGGACCACACGCCTCATAGGGCCACACGCTCCATAACGTGGAGTCAGCAAACACACGCTCCGTAACGTGGAGTCAGCGCACACGCTCCGTAACGTGGAGTCAGCGCACACGCTCCGTAACGTGGAGTCAGCGCCCCGAAGGGATGCAATGCAATGCACGTGTCATGAATGCTTCACACACAATCTCGTGTATACATGCTCCTATATATACCTGCACCCATACACGTGCATAAATACGTGCATGTATACCCTCACACATCCATATACATATATACAACGAACAGTACACTAATGCATAATAAACATTATTGCATAGATAGATCACTTACCGCTAATGCATGACAATATAGCGAGCACAAATAGATCACTTACCTCTGATGCATGACAGTATAACGAACACAGATAGACCACTTACCTCCTATCGATCAAAGTAGTTTATTCCCCAACATATACATATACATTTAATCCTGCAAATGAAACAAACAAATATATAACATATATAATTACGGCCAACGAGTTTATTCACCAATACAATATAAATAAATATATAACTTATATCTTTTCGGTCAAAATAGTTTGTTCACCATTATAATATAAGTAAGTATACATCTACCTTTTTGGTCCAAGTAATTCCTTTGATAATATATGTTAATAACTAAATATATAATTCTATACAAAATAATTTATATAATAATATATTTTTTTTGAAAATACTATAAACAAATATATAATTTTATTCAAAAACAGCTTATAATATTATATATATTATTAAATCCAAAAATAATATGAATAAATACATAAATCTATCCAAAAACAGTTTATCTAATTATATATATTTTAAAATCCAAAAATAAGATATGCAAATGTATAATTCTATTTAAAAAAAACAGTTTATATATTTTATTTATTTTTAAATCTGAAAATAATATAAATACATATATAATTCTATCCAAAAATAGTTTATATATTTATATACATTTTTAAATCCGAAAATAATATAAATAATTATACAATTCTATCTGAAAACAATTTATATATTTATTAGTATTTTTAAATCCGAAAATACTGTAAAAAAAACAATGAAAATATAAGTGTATAATTTCTGGAAACAGTAATTAAATATATCTAACTTTTGCTGAAAATAAAACAGTTTACATATACACATATTACTATATTTTAAAACATTTTATTATATACATTTAAAACCAAAACAGTTTTTTCTGAGATTATATGTATATACATTGAATATATAAAAACAGTATATATATGCATATTTATAATTTCGGAAACAGTAAATAATTATATATATGTATATATAATTCCTAAAATATAGCATTATATATATGTGCATGTAGGAAATTTTAGGAAACAATAATTAATGTATGTAATTCAGAAAATAAAACATTTTGAATATATATATATATGTATATATATATAGAAACAATTTATAATTCTATATATATCATTTATTACGTAAAATAGATATATAAATCCATGTATTCTATATAGAAACAGGTTATAATTATATATTTATATTTCAATACAAAAATACATATATAACTCCACATATTTGATATAAAAACAGTTTTTCAATATATATATATATATATGATTAATTACGAAAATATATTTATACATGCATGTAATTGGTGTAAAAACAGTTTTTCATATTTACATTTAATTAAATACGAAATTACATATTTAAATCCATATAATTTATATATGAAAACAGTTTCAATATTTATGTATAAATAAATCCGAAATTATACATATAAATCCCCATAATTTTATACAAAAACAGTTTAATTTTTAAATAATTATATTTTATACGAAAATAATATATAAACTCATATTTTTATAAAAGCATTACACAACCTATACATATATATACACACACACACACATATATACAAATGTATATATTTTCCACACAGTTATTATATATACACATATATATTCACCCGTATATATACCCATATACACACCTATATACACGTTGATATATATATATATATATTTATTTATTTATATTTTCATACGTATCATATATTTTTTTATATACACACCTATAACAATCAAACATACCAATATATGATCCAATTTGTATATGAAAAATAAGGCAAATTTCAAAAAAAAATACATAGAAGACACAAGAGGGTACTTACATTGCTTGAATTATACCATACCGTAGTTGAAACCCGGGTTGGATTGTACCAAACTTTCTTCTTCTCATTCTTTTTCTTCTCTTTTTTCCTCCCTCTCTTCTCTTCTTATCTCGGTTCCAGCAATTTTCTTTACCCCCAAAGTGTGCAGCCGTGTGTGTGGAGTGAAAAATGAGAGGAGGTTGTGTTTATGTAAATGGTAGTAATGGAGAAAGATAATGAGTATTAATGGATTTAATTGTTTGGGGGTTATAAGAAGGTTAAAGGGTGGGGGCATTTATGGGCATTTAGGTTGTTTTTTTTTTAACATGTAACATATGTAACATACATTTATATTATATCTATTTTTTTTCTGTTGCGGGTACAACATACTCCCCCTCTTACAAAAAGTTTCGTCCTCGAAACTTGTATACTTTAACCAAAAAGATGATGATACTTCTTCCGCGCTTCCTCTTCGAGCTCCTATTCCTATTATGGTACTTCAGATAACAACATCAGTCCTACAGGTTGCTGATATTCTGTTTTCACCTGCTGACATTGGTCGTGGGGTCGGCATTATCCAGACCAGACTCCTTCATTTTTCAGATATCAATATCCCTGCATACGAACTAAGTTTCCAAAATCATTTCTTTTATACCTACAAGGTAGTTCCTAAGTTCATTGTAATCTACTTATTGAAATCATAACTTAATCTTTCTATAATTCTAAAAATCAAACCTAAGGCATTGTCATCACCCTGAGTGATTGCATAACCCAATCGTCAGTCTATATGAAACTTATATATGCTACCATCAGCAACCCTTTATAATTATTACTTAGGTGTACTACAATCTTAACTTAATAATCTTATTCACGAAACTAATCTCCTAAATAGTTTTTACTTTCAGAACATGTGTGTCATAGTATGATTCAATTTACTTATTTTTAGCACCACACAAGATGATCTCGTACTTAGAGCGTTCAACCCCTAACTTAATTTTTCCATAGTTGCAACCAGAAAATTTCACCAAATCATCATACATATCTAAGCCTACTTGTCTCTATAGATCATTTTTTTTCCTAGCAGTGACATTATCAACTTATCGTATGCTTTAATGCTTAATCATAGTTTATCTATATTCGTTCTATATTATAAGATTCAACTTAAGTGGTTAATAACTTAAGCATCTTAGGGCATTCAAATGCGCCATACTTTCGCATGCCACACTGGTCTACTGTACATCATTAATTGGTTATTTCAACCGCTTATTTCAACCCTGACTGATGTTCATGCTCATGTTATTTCAATTCAAGCTTAGTAGATCCAACAATAATTCACATCAATTTTCTTAACAACACTGGTATCATCAACTGATCTTAGTAATTCTAAGGTTTACATCTTAACCACCTTCTAAACCTTTGCAAACAATATCATTTATTAATATTATTTGCTTACGTCTTGTCTAGTCTAACTCCTCATTTGCATCGACATATTGATTTCTGATCTTAGGTCACGTACTGCAACTATAATTTCGAATCAAACTTATTTGTGCTAGGTTCATCCGAATAGCTTGTTGTTGCTAAGTATTAATACCTAACGGAAACATTCCTAATGATAACTCATTTCGTGTGCTAGCTATGATCATTGCCTATTTGGGACTGGCAGCCAATATCCTTACGAAGGCCAATATGTGAGTCTTGATTCCTTAACTTGTATCCATGGATTTTGTGAGTCCCCCCATGGGTGGTTATATTAATTTATTAATGATTAGACTTAGTGCGTTTTTTTTTTCTTTTAGGTTTGCTGTACCGGAGAAGGCTCTTTGTGGGTCAGAGGAACGTATTAAGGTAAAACTGTATCTCCTAGGTGAATTTATCTTACCGGTAGATAGACATACAAATTATCAACCTTAGTGACTATGACTATATCTTAGACCCCATACTCGGACATAAAAATCAAGCTATTAGATATGGACATAACGTTGCTCTAGATGTACGTGTTCCTTAACCGATCATCCTTGAAATCTAAGGTCATCACTTATTTTCTAAGATCACTGCTTAGGTCTATGATGTCACTTATGTCTATGATCTTAACTTATCAAAATCATCACTTACATTCAGATGGTCGCTTATGTCTAAGATCACCTCTTATTTCTAATTCATAATTAGTATATAATCAGCGTTTATGACTAAAATCAATGCTTAAGTCGAATATTAACTCTTAATCAAGATCGTTGCTTATGTCTAAAATCGTGACTTACGAGTAGGATCATCACTTAATTTCTAAGGCCACATTTTATTTCCAATAACATGCCCAATATATAATCATTGCTTACAACTAAAAAAAATCGGTACTTATGTCCAGTATCACTCTAAATCAAATCGTCACTTATGTCTAAGATCGTATCACTTATGTCTAAGATCGTGCCTTAAGAGCAAAATCGTAACCTAATTTTCTAAGATCATAGCATAAATCTATGCTTCCGCCGTGGATATAGAGCCATGCTCTGATACCACCTGTAGCGCCCTGCTCCCGAACCCTAACATCGGAAACAGTGCACCCGCCGTAGTCTACTAAGAGAACTACAAAGCGTCGATACACTTCATTTACACGTCATCACAATAACGTAAATCGATGTCAGCGGACGTCATAACTAAGAATCCCCGATAAAATAATCTTCATCATTAATACAATGTCTAAGAATTTCTAAATCACTACAATAGTCAAATGTATGTAAACACTAATCCCGAAAATACATAAACCTTGAATATCGAAACAACTGTCTCAACCAACCCTCGTCTGAATATCCTTAGTCTCGAAATCTCCCGTCTCGATCTTCACGGTATACTAACTCCTGTGTAAGCGTACCCAACTTCTCCTACCTACAAAACTGGTGAGTGGTGGTGTGAGCCAAATCAACGGGCTCAGTAAGCAACCTATCTATACCCATTATGAAAATCATACATATAGAGACAATTACAGATAACATTTACAAATCAACATACATGTCAATCGAGTAAATAACTGCGGAAAGTAAGCCACTCCACATAATAATGCGCAACTTCATGATGCATGCCTTCTCTATGTGTCACACGCAACAAAAGTCATGTCACGCACGATGCTCATATCTCTACCGTGCAATGCATGAACCTCGAGGTGATCCTACCACACGCCTCGTCAGGCCACACGCCCCGTCGGGCCACACGCCTCATAGGGCCACACGTCCCGTAGGACCACACGCCTCATAGGGCCACACGTCCCGTAGGACCACACGCCTCATAGGGCCACACGCTCCGTAACGTGGAGTCAGCGAACACACGCTCCGTAACGTGGAGTCAGCGCACACGCTCCGTAACGTGGAGTCAGCGCACACGCTCCATAACGTGGAGTCAGCGCCCTGAAGGGATGCAATGCAATGCACGTGTCATGAATGCTTCACACACAATCTCGTGTATACATGCTCCTATATATACCCGCGCCCATACACGTGCATAAATACGTGCATGTATACCCTCACACATCCATATACATATATACAACGAACAGTACACTAATGCATAATAAACATTATTGCATAGATAGATCACTTACCGCTAATGCATGATAATATAGCGAGCACAAATAGATCACTTACCTCTGATGCATGACAGTATAACGAACACAGATAGACCACTTACCTCCTATCGATCAAAGTAGTTTATTCCCCAACATATACATATACATTTAATCCTGCAAATGAAACAAACAAATATATAACATATATAATTACGGCCAACGAGTTTATTCACCAATACAATATAAATAAATATATAACTTATATCTTTTCGGTCAAAATAGTTTGTTCACCATTATAATATAAGTAAGTATACATCTACCTTTTTGGTCCAAGTAATTCCTTTGATAATATATGTTAATAACTAAATATATAATTCTATACAAAATAATTTATATAATAATATATTTTTTTTGAAAATACTATAAACAAATATATAATTTTATTCAAAAACAGCTTATAATATTATATATATTATTAAATCCAAAAATAATATGAATAAATACATAAATCTATCCAAAAACAGTTTATCTAATTATATATATTTTAAAATCCGAAAATAAGATATGTAAATGTATAATTCTATTTAAAAAAACAGTTTATATATTTTATTTATTTTTAAATCCGAAAATAATATAAATACATATATAATTCTATCCAAAAATAGTTTATATATTTATATACATTTTTAAATCCGAAAATAATATAAATAATTATACAATTCTATCTGAAAACAATTTATATATTTATTAGTATTTTTAAATCCGAAAATACTGTAAAAAAAACAATGAAAATATAAGTGTATAATTTCTGGAAACAGTAATTATATACATCTAACTTTTGCTGAAAATAAAACAGTTTACATATACACATATTACTATATTTTAAAACAGTTTATTATATACATTTAAAACCAAAACAGTTTTTTCTGAGATTATATGTATATACATTGAATATATAAAAACAGTATATATATGCATATTTACAATTTCGGAAACAGTAAATAATTATATATATGTATATATAATTCCTAAAATATAGCATTATATATATGTGCATGTAGGAAATTTTAGGAAACAATAATTAATTATGTAATTCAGAAAATAAAACATTTTGAATATATATATATATATATATATATATATATATATGTATATGTATATATATAGAAACAATTTATAATTCTATATATATCATTTATTACGTAAAATAGATATATAAATCCATGTATTCTATATAGAAACAGGTTATAATTATATATTTATATTTCAATACAAAAATACATATATAACTCCACATATTTGATATAAAAACAGTTTTTCAATATATATATATATATATATATGATTAATTACGAAAATATATTTATACATGCATGTAATTGGTGTAAAAACAGTTTTTCATATTTACATTTAATTAAATACGAAATTACATATTTAAATCCATATAATTTATATATGAAAACAGTTTCAATATTTATGTATAAATAAATCCGAAATTATACATATAAATCCCCATAATTTTATACAAAAACAGTTTAATTTTTAAATAATTATATTTTATACGAAAATAATATATAAACTCATATTTTTATAAAAGCATTACACAACCTATACATATATATACACACACACACATATATACAAATGTATATATTTTCCACACAGTTATTATATATACACATATATATTCACCCGTATATATACCCATATACACACCTATATACACGTTGATATATATATATATATATTTATTTATTTATATTTTCATACGTATCATATATTTTTTTATATACACACCTATAACAATCAAACATACCAATATATGATCCAATTTGTATATGAAAAATAAGGCAAATTTCAAAAAAAAATACATAGAAGACACAAGAGGGTACTTACATTGCTTGAATTATACCATACCGTAGTTGAAACCCGGGTTGGATTGGACCAAACTTTCTTCTTCTCATTCTTTTTCTTTCTTTTTTTTCTCTTTTTTCCTCCCTCTCTTCTCTCCTTATCTCGGTTCCAGCAATTTTCTTTACCCCCAAAGTGTGCAGCCGTGTGTGTGGAGTGAAAAATGAGAGGAGGTTGTGTTTATGTAAATGGTAGTAATGGAGAAAGATAATGAGTATTAATGGATTTAATTGTTTGGGGGTTATAAGAAGGTTAAAGGGTGGGGGCATTTATGGGCATTTAGGTTGTTTTTTTTTAACATGTAACATATGTAACATACATTTATATTATATCTATTTTTTTTTCTGTTGCGGGTACAACATGTAATCCCTAACTTAGCGCACTTACCAAATATACAATTTTGTAACTGTCAATTATACAAACAAGAATCCCTCAATGCAATCCCTAAATCAACGTCTTTCTAACACTCCCCCTCAAGTTGAATAGTAGGATCACTAACATTCAACTTGATCAACGCATTCTCAAATACTTGGGCACCCACAGCTTTGGTAAGTATGTCAGCTAACTGATCCTCAGATCGTACGAATGGAAGCTCCACAAGTCCACTCTCGAGCTTTTCTTTAATGAAATGACGATCAACTTCTACATGCTTGGTTCGATCATGTTGGACTGGATTTGCTGAAATACTAATTGAGGCTTTGTTATCACACTTTAATCTAATCGGGTACTGTACTTGGAATCCGAGCTCCGCCATTAACTTATTTAGCCATAGTACTTCAGTAATTCCTTTTAAGATTTCTCGAAACTCCGCTTCTGCACTGGACAATGAGACAACCTTCTGCTTCTTACTTTTTCATGTGACAACATTTCCACCGACTAATGCAAAATAGCCCGATGTAGACCTTCGATCACTCTAACTGCCGGCCCAGTCAGCATCAGTATAAGCCTCTATATCTAGGTGCCCAATATTCCGAAATATTAACCCTCGTCCTGGAGTGCCTTTCAAGTAACCGAGGATTCTCATGACTGCATCTAAGTGATGTTTCTAAGGATTATGCATGAACTGACTAACCACACTTACCGAATATGCTATGTCGGGTCTTGTATGAGATAGATAAATTAACTTTCCCACCAACTTCTGATACTGCTCTTTATTCGTACTTACCGCTCCTTCCACGATTTCTAACTTATGGTTTACAACCATTGGTGTCGTAGCCGGCTTGCAGTCTAACATTCCAACCTCAGCTAATAAGTCCAAAATGTATTTTTTTTAGCAATGTAAATACCTGATGACGATCGCAACACTTCAATTCCCAAAAAATACATCAACCCTCCCAAGTCTTTCATTTCAAACTTTGTGAACAAATACCCCCGAAGCCTGGCAATTTCTTCTTTGTCACTTCCAGTAATGATCATGTCATCGACATAAATGATTAGGCACGTCACTAGATCCCCATTTCGCTTAACAAATAGAGTATGATCTACATTGCTTTGTTGATACCCATCTTGTTTCATTACTGAGGTAAACCGACCAAACCATGCACGAGGGGACTGCTTTAGTCCATATAATGCCTTGTGTAGTCTGCACACCTCTCCATTACTAAATTCTGTTGAGAAACCTGGAGGAGGGTCCATGTATACTTCCTCTGCTAAGTCTCCATGTAGGAAAGCATTTCTAACATCAAACTGATGTAGTGGCCAATCTTTGGTAGCTGCAACTGAGAGTAACACCCTGATTGTATCTATTCGTGCTACCGGAGAGAAGGTTTCAGAGTAGTCAATCCTATAGGTTTGCGTATACCCTTTGGCTACCAGTCTCGCTTTACGCCTCTCGATGCTACCATATGCTTTGTGCTTTATTGTGAATACCCATCTGCATCCCACTGCCCTCTTACCCGGTGGGAGAACGCATTTTTCCCATGTTTTATTTTTCCTCAAAGCATCTATTTCAGTATCCATGGCAACTTTCCATTCTGGCCGGTGGGCTGCCTCATCCGCAGTTTGAGGTAACGCTTCTCAACATAATGAGGTAAACAATACCTTCGCATTCTCAGATACACTCCCCCTGGTTAAGTGAAGGGGATATCTGGAGGCCTTTGCAACCTTAGTGGGAGAATACCTGTGTGGTGGTACTCCTCGGTTTGATCTGGGTGGTAATATCCGCACAGGTTCCTGCATAATATTGTTAGAGCCATCTTCCTCAATATCAGTAGCTGGATCGGTCAAAGGTAAGTCATGAAATGTAAGTAAATCAGAGGAATTAGGCTCGATAGTAAGTAAATTAGAGGAATTAGGCTCAATAGTAAGTAAATCAGAGGGATCAGTTATACCAGTATTACCAATTGTTTGTTGTGGGGTATTCATAGAGGGATCATCATTGGCTGGTACTTGAGAAGTAGTCTGTACGTTCACTGACTGAGTAGCACTGTCGGCGCCACCTACTTGCCCTGTTGGCTCAGTCAATCCCGGAAGCCATGGTAGGAAACCATTGGTCAACGACTCCTCCCCTGTTCCCGTGTATGGGTTCCGTAATAATATTCGGTTTCTATGAAGATACAATTCATGGTAATAATAATTTTACGGGTACAGGGGTTATAGCAGCGATAACCCTTTTGGGATGAGGCGTAACCAACAAAGACACATTTTTTGGCACAGGGTTCTAGTTTATGACGTTGTTGTCGAGGGATATGGGTATATACTGTGCATCCAAAAACTTTGGGAGGTAAAGTTTCAACGGAGGGTAGTGTAGTTTGAACTGACAGGGTTTGGATAGGAGTTTTGTGATGAAGTATAGATATGGGAAGGCGATTTATAAGGTAGGCTGCAGTGACAATTGCCTCGGGCCAAAAAATCGGAGGAACACTCGACTCGAGCATCATAGCACGGGCCATTTTTAGAAGAGTGTGGTTTTTTCTTTCGGCCACACCATTTTGTTCAGGTGTGCCCGGCCATGAGGTTTGGTGTAGTAGGCCATTTTCTTGGAAGAACTGTTGTAACCCCCTATCAATGTACTCTCCTCCATTATCAGACCGAAGAATTTTTATAAATGTATGATATTGATGTTGGATCATTTTATAAAACTCAACAAAACGAGAAGCAACTTCAGACTTATGTTTAAGAAGATAAATCCATGTCATTCGTGAATAATCATCAACAAAAATAATGAAATACTGAAAGCCAAGAGGTGTATTGACCGGAGATGGTCCCCAAACATCAGAATGCACTAAATCAAACATAGTACTGACACGTGTATGATTCAAGCGATATGTCGCCCGAGGTTGTTTGGCCCGGAGGCAAGTTTTACATGTAGGCAAAGATACATTATTGGGAAATAAGTTTGGAAATATTTCTGGAGATAAGAGAAAGAGGTGTGCCCTAACCGCCGGTGCCAGAGCCATAACTGACGGGAGACCGAACCGGTGGCAAGATTGGACTGTCCCTGTAGCGCCACCGTATCAACATAGTACAGTCCTCATTTCTCAGTACCACGTCCAATAATTTTCTTCGTATAAATGTCCTGCAACAAACAGAAGGTAGGATACATGAGTACAACATAGTCAAGGGTTTTAGTGAGCTGGCTAATAGACAAGAGTTTATTGGACAAAGTCGGAACATATAAGCAATTAGAGAGGGTTATTTGGGGTGTGACTGGTATAGTTCCACCCCCAGAAACTGGGACAAGTTGACCATTAGCCTTTTCAATAGACTTTTTCTATGGAGGGGTAAAAGTGGTAAAGTCCATAAGATCATATGTCATTGTGTTTGTTGCACCGCAGTCAAAAATCCATTGGAGTGATTTCAGTGGGGCGTGGGCAATGTATGCGGATGGTTGAAAGTCAAATTGTTGGGGCACAGAGGACTTAGGTATAGTTTTAGCAAACTGCTGGGGTATATTGGAATTTATGGGCGATTTGAGGGGCATATATGGACTGGAGGTAAAGTGGGAGGGCCGTTTTAGACTTTCACTGTTTTTGGGGGGCCGATCCGAAAAAACTGATAATGAGGGGGACCTATTAACAATATTATGGGGGACTTAGGGTGTAATATGCATAAAATTATTATAAAGATGGGAAAGGGGGTAGGGTTTTCACCCGCCCCCTTTCTACCTCCTTGGTTATTGCTGTCGTCTGGAACCTTCTGCTTCCCCTCTTCTTCTTCATCGCCATTTCCATGGCTGCCATGGCCCTGTTCACCGTAGGTTTTCACTATGGAAGCCTTCCCTTTGTCTTGCATTTTCAGTGATGCTTTGTGTGTTTCCCACCAGTCCGGGAAACCATAGAGCTTGAAGCACTGCTCCACCGTGTGCCGCCGCTGCCCGCAGTGACTGCATACCAGGTTGTTCTTCTCCTCTCGGGATGATGGATTCCCTGACTGAGAGGCTGTCCCTCGTCTCTCCATTCTTCGTCCCTCGGTCTTTCCACGGCCTTGAGGGGGTTTCATGTCTCCTGGCCCTTTACTTCGGTGGACTGGTCCTTTAGTGACCAGGCCAAAACCCACTCCCTGTGATGATAAAACTAAGGGAGGATGTCCAAGCAGCACTCCGTCCCTTACATCAGATCTGCGTATTTCGTTGTAAGCGACCTCTGCAGAAGGCAGAGGATCTCTTTTCAAGAGATCTCGTTTGATGGCTGAGTATCTGTCGTGTACAGCAGTAAGTAACTGGTACAATCTGTGTTCTTGGACCCTCCTGTTGAATACGTTGATATCCCTCTCACACTCCATGGGATTTGGTTCTTTGATATCTATAAGCATCCACAAATCTTGCAATTTTCGCCAGCACTCATCTAGTGGCTGGTCTCCTTGTCTGATAGAATTTGCCTGACGGTGAAGGTCGAAGACTTGAATGTTGTCACTGCCTGAACCATAGGTGATGGCCAGACCATCCCATAGTCCCTTTGCAGTCGGGTACCATGATGCGTTACTGACCAAGCTATCCTCGATATTATCAATTAACCATGTGAATACGAGTTGATCTTCTTGTTCCCATTTGGGATACGCAAGGTCTGTTGGTAGTGGAATTGGAGATGTCCCAGTTATGTGGGCACTCATTCCTCTGCCCAGAAGGGCTCTCTTCATCAGATTGCACCATAGTGGATAGTTGTTACTGTTTAACTTTACTTTAATTACCAGGTTGTCCATCTTGGTTACTGGTGGACTTGGATTCATCTTGCTCTGCAAAAAAGAGCAAATTGCTCACTAAGGTCGAAACCTTCTGGGAAGGTAACTGTTGGTTTTAGTTGCTCTGGCACGGATTCTGCACTTGTTGACATGGTGGGTTTTGTTTTGCAGATGTTGGCTGGTACGATACAGATACGGATGTTTCACAGGGTTGAGGCAGGTATGTTGGCTATGATGAATTGTTCTGAGCCAAAGAACTGAGTACTGTACTGATATGTCAATGGTGGGAAGGGTATACTGGCGATGATGATTATATTTCTGAGCCAAAGAAATTAAAAAAATTTTACTGGATCAGGAACCGCTCTGATACCATGTTAAATGGTAGTTTACTGCTTTGGCTGAGAAGAATACTTGTTGTATTTCTATGTGTTCAAATTTACAGCTTTGTACTTATATACACATACACGACTACTTCTACAAGGAATAAAATCACCACCTATTCAATCACCTACCAAATATATATGTAATCCCTAACTTAGCGCACCTACCAAATATACAATTTTGTAACTGTCAATTATACAAACAAGAATCCCTCAATGCAATCCCTAAATCAACGCCTTTCTAACAGATCTCTCCCATGTTTTGCAAATCAAAGTTGCGAGCTGCACTAGTTCTGATACCAATTGTTAACATTAGCATTCGTGATGAACAATAATCGATAAAAATATATGCGACAAGTAAATTGCACAAGCAATTGGTAACGCAGTTCGGTCGTAATTGAAGTAAATAACGGATTCAAAGAACACAACACGTATAAAGCACAACTCACTTTATTATTCGGAAAATAACTTAAAACGAACAACGTTTCTTGGCACCCTTGTCAATGACCCTACCCGGCATTGGTATTTGGCACTCTTGGCGCACCATCTACTATGGCTGGCCCCCTTTATTTATAGGCTAACTAGTCTAAACAAAACCAAACCCTACTAGGACTAGATAAACATTATTAAGGAAATATATTAAAACTTAAACTCCTACAATTTAGGAGATTCACAATCCTAACACATTAACGAAATTAACCAACAGTAATACACCTACATCTGCGGGACCACGCCCATAAAGTGTCCTTCCATTATTTCAACCAACAACAATCATGCATGCAATCGATATTGCTAAAGAGAGGGAGGTTAGGGTTCTCGAAAGGGAGGTCAGGGGTTCAATTTTTGTCAAAGTCAAGAGAGTCCCTTTCAAGCAAGTGTATAGTGTAGGAGCTTCCTTGGCCTGTAGGCTTGCCTGCAGTGCTAGGGGGCTCCTTATGCAGACTACTGTGCCAAACTACTGCTAGCGGGCCGTTGGGTACCTGATTTACATCCCTACACTACCTTTGGGACTGGGTGTGGCAGGGACCCTTAGTGATTGGAGTCCAACCTTGATATTGCTAAAGAGAAGTCACTCCTCATCAACCAATCATCTAAAACAAACTTCGCTCAATAAATATGAACTCTCTACCAAAATTCAATCTTAACAATAGTTAACTTGTTCAATAGATCATCTCTTAAATTACACTCCTCAATAGTAGAAGTTGAATAAACCTTCTCCAGTATAATGATGCATGACAAAACCCTTGAAATTTCACCAAAAATCAAAGCCGCTCTAAAGTTAGTTAAGGTATAGCAGGATAATAGAGTAATTAAGCTTGTGTTAATATTTTCATTGTTTCACTTCATGCACGATACATGTTCTCTAGGAGTTATTTCAACTCAATCCCATTAAATTACACTATATTAAATAATAAAGTTATGAGACCGAGAAATACTATAAATGTTCTTCCAAGTACTATCTCATACACCACCCTTTTGAAGTTAGAAAGTTTGAACTTAAGTTAACCTCCCTGTCTTTGAACTAAATTCAACACGTCTCTATCCCAAAAATATTATTTTATTTTGAATTAAATATTCAAGTCAAACTAAGATATTCTCACCTTCTCAAAAATATGTTACAGTTGACTTTTTAACATATGATAATTTATACAATGTTGAAAATTCAACTGTTACAATATTTTTGAGACGGATGGAGTACCTTTTTTTGACGTAATAAGTAAAAAAAAAAAGATCACGAAGACTTATTAGAACGGATTACAAGAAAACATGAATAAATCAAAATAAAAAACAGCATACAACGAAATATAAATTAGAATAAACACAGATATTAGATGGAGAGAAGGCTGATAATACCAGAGTCGCTGGGATTTATATCCATACTGCTGCAATTAGCACGTTAGGTGACAGCCTCAAGTCAATCAAAATCTAAATTTTAATTCGTTTCCGTGATAAGCTAATCCGTTGAAGTCTAGGTGGTTCGGATGCTCTCACCCGAGAGACCCGGGTTTAAGTCCTGCACCGGAGTATCTTTTTGGGCTCTCAGTTCCGTGACCTTTTTACCGTGTTTACTGTCTTCTTCAGCTCAAGACACAAATATGGTTAAGGATGTTTCCGATGTGCTAGACTCCTGCGTTTGCATAAAAAAAACCAAACACTTCAATCTCAAATATGGTTAAAGTGTAAAATGATTCTGTATGAGGACCCTATCTTGGTCCGGAGCAAGATGAGGCCATAGATGAATTGAAAATTAAAGGTTGGAATTTCAGAGTTGCAGAGTATGAAGCGGAAGTAAGAGTTTAAAGTATTTTGAAAGAGCACACATTGTAGAATTTGTAAAAATAATTGTAAAATAGAAGAGGTGAATTAGAGCCTGACTATGTAAAAATTTTATTCAGACTTAAATTCTTCAATTGTAGAACCTCCTATTGAAATTTACAAGTATTTGCCTTTTATAAGGCTTGGAAGAGGTAAGACACCTCAAGCCATCATGACTATTTCTAACGGTTATATTTTTATTTACAATTGTTTATTGGTCCACTGAGATAGTGGATGCATGTACAGTACATTCGTATAAATACTCTTGATGCATTGTGCCTATGTTTATTCCTTCAGTGCTGCCTCCGAAGTTTCTTATATCCAAGTATTTCAGCTCCACAGTGCTATCCCTGTTGCTGTTGTTAATCTTTGTTCTGTTTTATCAGCGCAGCTTAGTCCATTTGTTTATGCCTTCACCTCGTCTCCTCAGCTTGGTATCCTTGTGCCTTCACTTCGTCACCTCGGCTTTGGTATTCTTTCCTATCACCTCGGCCTTTCCTCATTTCAGCTCACCTCGGCACTTCTTCTTTTGGCTTCCAGATTTCAACACTTTTCACCTCGGCCCTTTATCCCAGCATTGCATCATTTCACTTCGGCACTGCTTTCTGTCGCCTCGGCACTGCATGGTTTAGCTCAGCACTTAATCTCAGCTTCAAGTACTTCTGACCTCACCTCGGCTAGGCACCTTGGTTCGGTACTTCTTCTCCTGCCTTAATTCGGCTTAGCACCTCAGCTTGGCATTCCTTAATCTTGTTCATCTTTGATCCTCACTTCGGTATGACACCTCGGCTCAGTACTTGTAACGACCGTAAAAAAAATAAAATTGGCATAATATAACTTAAATAAAAACCTTTATTTAAACTCTTTAGCTACTCTTTATGTAACCCCCTCACATAATTATCCATAATACATTAATATCACTTAATGGCCATTACCCTCAACAATTTACTTGTAAGAAACCCAAGAGGCAAAGCAACTCTCTATCACATTTATAAGGTGCATTTCGGCCAAACCAAATAGGAATAAGAAAAGAAAGTGCCGTGGGAAGTTGAGAGTGAAAAAGAAAGGGAAAGAAAAGAGTAGGAAAAAAACAACCGAAACTTAAGAAATAGAAGATTCAAGGGAAAAGAGGAGAAGGAAGTGCAGGCACACCACCACAACCACCAACACCACCACATCACCACCACTAAATTTAGACTACAATCAAGAGGTAGGTGGCCCTCTCTTTTTGAGCTAATTTCATATGTGTAGTTATGTGCTATTTCTTTTGTTTATTGTTTATTTTTGCATGGTATAATTCAAATTGATATGTTTTATGTTTTAGTTGCTTTTATGGTTGCATAAAGATGTTAGGTATATGTTTATTATTTGCTTGCCGTTCTCGGTTTTGTATTGTAAGATCTCATATATTTTACTGCTTTTAAGAATATGTAGGTGTATATTTTGTGGGTTATTGTGGTTTTATTTGAATAAAAAAAAGTTGGAAAAGATTGCTATAGAAATGTAAGGGTTTAACTAGATGAATTTAAATAACAATATATATAAGCCTGTACGAGTTCCGAGTAGCCAACGTATATTAAAAAGATCTGATTATAGTGCCCCGCTCCTGAACCCTACATAGGAAACGGTGCATCCGCCGTAGTCTGCTATGAGAACTACAAAGCATTGTTCAATTCTCTTACACGTCAGCAGTGACGTAGAAAATTGCGCAGCGGAAACTCAATAAAAAATGAAATGAACATTTATTTATTACAACCCAACTGTATCTCAAATGGAAACAAGTCTGAAATCCAGTACAATTCATAACTGATATAAATGAAGTAAAATGATTCTACATCTTCTGGCCCCGAGCTAGTTACGCCACTGTCCGTACTCCGCTCCGTCCTCTATGTAAATATAATCGTACTCCTGTTCACCTGGGAAAAATAAAGGGGTGAGTGATATAGAAATATCACTCAGTAGGTACCCGCCTCTTCTCGAACAATTTCATATATGGTAACAAATAGCATGTAGTACATGTATAAACATGAATAACTGCGTAAGTAAATAAAAGCACAGCACATTAGTTATGCGATGTCATGATGCATGCTTGTGTCACACGCAACGATATCTCAACACGCGAATGTCTGTCTCTCTACCGTGCAGTGCATGAACCTCAAGGGAATCCTACCACACGCCTCGTCAGGCCACACGCCCCGTCGGACCACACGCCTCATAGGGCCACACGTCCCGTGGGACCACACGCCTCATAAGGCCACACGTCCCGAAGGACAATCTCGACCCAAAGGTCATGCAATGCTCGTGCCATGAATGCGAATGCAACATTTCACATAATTTTCGGCTGTGGGCTGAAGTGAGGGAAAAAAAAGACTGTTTTTGGATTCGGGCTGGAAAGGTTTCGGCCCAACCAGGGGTAAAGGAAAAACAGAACAAAAACAAAAGAAAAGTGCTGGGCTGTGTGATGTGCGTGTGGGCTGGAGCTGGGAAATAAAAGAAAAAAAACAAATTGGGCTTAGTGTTAAAAAAACCTGCAGTTTATTATGGTTTAAAATAAAATAAACAAAAACTGTTTATAAAATATCCCTATGAGGCGTGTGGTCCTCCGGACGTGTGGCCCTATGAGGCGTGTGGTCCTACGGGACGTGTGGCCCTATGAGGCGTGTGGCCCGACGGGGCGTGTGGCCTAACGAGGCGTGTGGTAGGATTCCCTCGAGGTTCATGCATTGCATGGTAGAGAGACATACATTCTTGTGTTGGGATATTGTTACGTGTGACACAAACATGCATCATGACATCGCATAACTAATGTGCCGTGCTTTTATTTACTTACGCAGTTATTCATGTTTATACTTGTTTTACATGCTATTTGTTGCCATATATGAAATTGTTCGAGAAGAGTCGGGTACCTACTGGGTGATATTTCTATATCACTCACCCCTTTATTTTTCCCAGGTGAACAGGAGTATGATTATATTTACATAGAGGACGGAGCGGAGTACGGACAGTGGGGTAACTAGCTCGGGATCAGAAGATGTAGCCT
Source organism: Eustoma russellianum (assembly GCA_036186865.1). Classification (NCBI taxonomy): domain Eukaryota; kingdom Viridiplantae; phylum Streptophyta; class Magnoliopsida; order Gentianales; family Gentianaceae; genus Eustoma; species Eustoma russellianum. The sequence goes on along the minus strand of AP025061.1, from coordinate 7,350,910 downwards.
TCAACCAAATCTCAGCTTCTTCCGTCTTCGATGTGCCCCGGAAGGTAGGAGCTCGGGCATTCTGCATCTCCTTATAAAAGAACCTCAACCCAGGCTGTGGTGGTGGATGCGGTATCTGCTGATTCAGCTGTTGCTGCTGATGGGAGATATCAGATCATCTTCGTTTACTGCAGGTGCCGGAGGACTTGGCGGTGGAAGTTGTTGTGCCATTTTTGATAGGAGATGCTGAGGTTTGGTGGCGCAGTGTGGAGATACGGCTGACTGCACCGATCACTTGGGCACAGTTCCGGGAGGAGTTTAAGAGATACTATGTTCCAGACAATATAGTTCTGCAGCGAATGGTAGAGTTTCAGGCTTTGACTCAGGGGAATATGTCTGTTGCGGAGTATGTGGAGAAGTTTCATGCCTTGGGACAGTATGTGCCGTCTACCATGACAGATCAGAGGCTGAAGATGCTGAAGTTCAGAACTGGTTTGAGATCTAAGATTCAGACCGGGCTTGTGAATGCGAGGGCCCAAACATTTGATGAGCTGCTCGTAGCGTGTCGTGAAGTGGAAGGGGACTTCAGGAGAGTGAGTGCGGAGGATCGTGGCAAGAGGCCACAAGATGAATTTGGATCAGGAAAGTCTGGACGCTGGGTAAAGGTACCTCGTCGTCAGCCTACAGGAGTACAGTTTAGGCCACCACAGAAGCAGCCGCAGAGGAACTTTGGTTAGCCTCAGAGCAATAATGGACCGCCAGCGCCGTGTGCCTACTGTGGCTAGAATCATCCGGGAGAGTGCTGGAGGAAGAATAATATCTGCTACAAGTGTGGAAAAACTGGACATTACGCCAGGGAGTGTCCTGAGCAGAAGGCGATGCAACAGCAGCCGCAAGGTGGTCAACAGAAGGGGAGGCCGAAGACGAATGCCATAGTGCATGTTATGACTGATCCTGAAGTGGAAGCGACGAATGATGTGGTGACAGGTAACATTTAAATAATTTACTCATTTAAGTGTTTCCTTTGCACTGTTTCTATATGTTACTTGTTGTTTTTTTTAGCTAACCCTTAAATTGTACTAGGATCAATTCTGATTAACAAGGTGCCAGCGAATGTATTATTCGATAGTGGCGCCAGTCACTCATTTATTTCACGGAGGTTTGTGAAGTATCTAAATCAATGTCCGGAGTGGTTGGAATACCCTTATCGCGTGCAAACAGCTGGTGATACAGTGATAGTTTCACATCATCAATATAAGGGTTGTGAACTGGAGATTAAAGAACAGTTGTTCACTGCTACTCTCATCCCCATTCAATTAAGCGATTTCGATATCATCGTTGGGATGGACTGGCTATCGGAGCATCACGCGAATATAAACTGTCGACGGAAGCAAGTGAGTATCAGAGGTCCTGATGCAAAAGAAGTGGTGTTTCAGGGAAATTTTAAGCTGAAGAAGGTTCCGAAGAAAATTTATCTGACCGTAGCTCAGACACATCGGATGCTGCAGAAGGGTGCAGAGGGATTTCTGGTATACACTATGGATTCGAAGCAGGAGGTGCCGACAATGGATCAGATTACGGTTGTAAATGAATTCAAAGATGTATTTCCAGAGGAATTGTCGGGTTTACCGCCGAGTCGTGAGGTAGATTTCGAGATAAATCTCATTCCAGGAGCTGAGCCTATCTCGAAGACACCAAACCGTATGGCTCCGGCAGAATTGAAAGAGCAGTTGCAGGAGCTTCTTGATCGGAAGTTTATTCGTCCGAGTGTTTCACCGTGGGGAGCGCCAGTGTTATTTGTCAAGAAGAAGGACGGAAGCTTGAGACTGTGCATTGATTATCGTGAGATCAATAAGATCACGATAAAGAACAAGTACCCTCTACCTCGCATTGAAGATTTGTTTGATCAGTTGAAGGGTGCACGGGTATTTTCTAAGATTGACTTGCGGTCTGGTTATCATCAGTTGAGAGTTAAGGCAGAGGATGTAGAGAAGACTGCGTTCCGTACCAGATACGGGCATTACAAATTCTTAGTGATGTCGTTCGGATTGACAAATGCACCAGCTGCATTTATGGACTTGATGAATACGGTGTTCAGAGAACAGCTGGACAAGTTTGTGGTTGTTTTCATTGATGACATTTTGGTGTACTCTCCGAGTGATGAGAAGCATACTGAACATTTGAGGGAAGTACTGGAGACCTTGAGATAGAAGAAATTGTACGCTAAATTCAGCAAATGCGAATTTTGGCTGAAGAACGTGACATTTCTGGGTCATGTTGTCTCAGAGAAAGGAATTTCTGTAGATCCGAAGAAAATTGAGGCAATTATCGAATGGCCGCGTCCAACCAATGTGACAGAAGTCAGAAGTTTTCTTGGGTTGGCAGGCTATTACCAGAAGTTTGTAGAAGGGTTTTCCAGAATAGCAGTGCCACTGAGTAGACTGACACAGAAGAAGACAAAATTTGAATGGACTGCTAATTGCGAGAAGAGTTTTAATGAGTTGAAGAAGAGACTGACCACAGCACCAGTATTGGTGCAGCCCTCTGGTTCGGAAGGGTTCGTCATATATAGTGATGCGTCCAGAAATGGACTAGGTATGTATATGATATTAAGTTAGATATTATATACATGTTAATTGAGGTCTAACTTTTCTAATACAGGTTGTGTGCTCATGCAAGAAGGCAAGGTTATCGCGTATGCCTCTCGACAGTTAAAGCCGTATGAGCAGAATTATCCGACTCATGATCTTGAGTTGGCAGCGGTAGTGTTCGCACTTAAAATATGGAGACATTATCTATACGGAGCAAAGTGCGAGGTTTTCACGGATCATATGAGTCTAAAATATCTGTTCACACAGAAGGAGTTGAACATGAGGCAACGACGATGGTTGGAATTGTTGAAAGATTACGATCTGACCATCAGTTATCATCCAAGCAAAGCAAATGTAGTGGCTGACGCATTGAGCCGGAAGTCTAGTCATGCAGGCCAGACACCACTGGAGAGAGAGATGACTGAGTTTGATCTTGATATAGTTGACTCGACAGCGAGTGTTCTGGCTACACTTACTATTACTCCTACGCTGGTGGAGCAGATTAAAGAGGCACAAAAAGACGATGCTGATTTGAGAATGGTTCGTGACCGCATGTTGACTAGTCAGGTGGATGGTTTCCAGGTACACAATGATGGAAGTTTGTGGTTTCAAGGGCGACTGTGTGTACCAGATAAGGAAGAACTGCGGAAAGAGTTGCTGAAGGAAGCTCATAATTCTAAGTTGACAATTCATCCTAGAGCAACTAAAATGTATAATGATCTTAAGAAACATTACTGGTGGAGTGGAATGAAGCGTCATATTGCTGAATTTATCGAGAGATGTCTAGTTTGTCAGCAAGTAAAAGCCGAGCACCAGAGACCTGGAGGGTTAATGATGCCATTGGAGATACCTGAATGGAAATGGGAGCACATTACGATGGACTTTGTTGTGGGACTCCCGAGAACCCGTAATGGCAATGATATGATTTGGGTGATAGTAGACCGGTTGACGAAGTCGGCTCATTTTCTACCTGTGCCGAGTGATGCGACTTTGGAAAGACTCGTGACCTTATATATTGACAATATTGTCAGTTTACATGGGGTGCCCGTAAGTATCGTATCGGACCGAGATTCGAGATTTACGTCTAGATTCTGGTCGGCGTGCCAGAGAAGAATGGGCACTGAACTACGTTTGAGCACGACATTTCATCCGCAGACAGATGGACAGTCTGCGGACGAATCAGACATTAGAAGATATGTTGCGAGCTTGTGTCCTGGATTTCAAGGGCAACTGGGATAGTATGGTGAAGTTAATTGAATTTTCTTATAACAACAGTTATCACAGTGCTATTGGAATGGCACCGTTCGAAGCTCTTTATGGCCGTAAGTGTCGATCGCCAGTGTATTGGGATGAAGTTGGCGAACGAGCCATCACTGGTCCTGAATTGGTTGAGTAAAGAGAAGATCAGAATTATTCGTGATCGGCTCAAAATAGCTCAGGATCGAAACAAAAGTTGGGCTGATTCTAAAAGACGACCGTTGGAGTTTTCGGTCGGAGAGAAAGTGTATCTAAAAGTGTCGCCAATGAAAGGTATAAGTCGGTTCGGAGTGAAAGAGAAATTGAGTCCTCGTTACATTGGTCCCTACGAGGTACTCGAAAGAGTTGGAACACTGGCTTACAAGTTGGCTTTACCACCGATTTTAGCTCAAGTTCATAATGTATTTCATGTGTCGCAATTGAGAAGATATGTTCCGGATCCGAGTCATATACTGAATGAGAGACCATTGAGAGTTAAACCTGATATAACATACGAAGAGGTGCCGGTAAAGATCTTGGATCGCAAAGATCAAGAGTTGAGACGGAGAGTCATACCATATGTCAAAGTTCAATGGAGCAACCATACCGGAAGAGAAGCGACATGGGACTTGAAGAGCAAATGCGGGAGAAGTATCCACATCTGTTCGCATAAGGTACGCAAGTTTCGAGGTCAAAACTTATTGTAAGGGGGGTAGACTGTAACAACCGTAAAAAAATAAAATTGGCATAATATAACTTAAAAGAAAACCTTTATTTAAACTCTTTAGCTACTCTTTATGTAACCCCCCTCACATAATTATCCATAATACATTAATCTCACTTAATGGCCATTACCCTCAACAATTTACTTCTAAGAAACCCAAGAGGCAAAGCAACTCTCCATCACATTTATAAGGTGCATTTCGGCCAAACCAAATAGGAATAAGAAAAGAAAGTGCCGTGGGAAGTTGAGAGTGAAAAAGAAAGGGAAAGAAAAGAGTAGGAAAAAAACAACCGGAAACTTAAGAAATAGAAGATTCAAGGGAAAAGAGGAGAAGGAAGTGGAGGCACACCACCACAACCACCAACACCACCACATCACTACCACTAAATTTAGACTACAATCAAGAGGTAGGTGGCCCTCTCTTTTTGAGTTTATTTCATATATGTAATTATTTGCTAATTGTTTTATTTATTGTTATTTTGCATGTTATAATTCAAATTGTTATGTTCTATTTGTTAGTTGTTCTCTTTGTTGTATAAAATGTGTTGTGTATATTGATTGTTTATTTGGGTTGGGCTGGAAAAAAAATTATATATATATGTATATATATTAAAAAAACTATTTAAAGTATATATCATGTGTTATAATTGTATAAATCGGTTTTAGGAGAATTTGGCATGTCACATATGACATCATTGGAGTTATATCGAAAAGAGATAGAGAAAAAAATAAAAGAATATGTTTAAGGAATATGTTTAGAATATGTTTAAAGGAATGTGTTTCGGTGGTTTTGATTCATATATGTAAATATATCTTAATTTTAGAGAGGAATTGAGATTTGATTAAAAATTAGAATTAGAAATAAAGGGTGTTTGGGTTTTAAGAGAACTTTAAATTAGTTTGGATTGAGGAGTTAAAAGAAGATAATTGAAGAAGTTTTGGGCTAGAAGGATAGGGGGAATTTTCGGCTGTGGGCTGAAGTGAGGAAAAAAAAAGACTATTTTTGGATTCGGGCTGGAAAGGTTTCGGCCCAACCAGGGGTAAAGAAAAAACAGAACAAAAACAAAAGAAAAGTGCTGGGCTGTGTGATGTGCGTGTGGGCTGGAGCTGGGAAATAAAAGGAAAAAACAAATTGGGCTTAGTGTTAAAAAAACCTGCAGCTGGTTATTGTTTAAAAAAAACTGTTTTAGGAAAAAAACTGAATATGCATTATTAAAGTTTGGCAGCATATTATTATTATAATAAAAAAACTGTTCTCCGTTGTAAAAGAAAAACAAGTGTTTAAATAATAATAATAAAAAAATTCTGATTATGTTAATTAAAAAGGAAGTTTACCGAGAATTGGAATTGTGAAAGGAAAAGTATATTTATGTAAACATAAAAGGTTAAAAATATTCTAGTATATTTGGAGAAACAAAAGTAAAGTTAGATAATATCACTAATAGGTAAATAAATTTGTATTTGTATATAAGAGAATTAATAATTTAAAATTAATTAAGAGGAGATAAAGAAAATTGTTGAAAAGTTGAAATGAGTGAAAAAAACGTGTTATGTGACATGTTACATTTGCATTTCATGGCACGTGCATTGTCCTTCGGGACGTGTGACCCTATGAGGCGTGTGGTCCTTCGGGACGTGTGGCCCTATGAGGCGTGTGGTCCTACGGGACGTGTGGCCCTATGAGGCGTGTGGCCCTATGAGGCGTGTGGCCCGACGGGGCGTGTGGCCTGACGAGGCGTGTGGTAGGATTCCCTCGAGGTTCATGCATTGCACGGTAGAGAGACAGACACTCTTGTGTTGGGATATTGTTGCGTGTGACACAAACATGCATCATGACATCGCATAACTAATGTGCCGTGCTTTTATTTACTTACGCAGTTATTCATGTTTATACTTGTTTTACATGCTATTTGTTGCCATATATGAAATTGTTCGAGAAGAGTCGGGTACCTACTGGGTGATATTTCTATATCACTCACCCCTTTATTTTTCCCAGGTTAACATGAGTATGATTATATTTACATAGAGGACGGAGCGGAGTACGGACAGTAGGGTAACTAGCTCGGGATCAGAAGACGTAGAATCCTTTTATTTCATTTATATCAGTTATGAGTTGTACTGAATTTCAGACTTGTTTCCATTTGAGATACAGTTTGGGGTTGTAATAAATAAATGTTTATTTCATTTTCTTTATTTCCGCTGCGAAATTTCCTACGTCACTGCTGACGTGAAGGAGAATTGAACGACGCTTTGTAGCTCTCGTAGTAGACTACGGCAGGTGCATCGTTTCCGATACTAGGGTTCGGAAGCGGGGCGCTATAGTACTCCACTTCTTTCTTTAGCTCAGCTAGGCACCACAGCTCGGCTAGTTACCACTTTAGCTAGCACCTCAGCTTTGCTGGTCACTTTGTTTATTTCTGCAGACTTACTTCTTCAACACTTTCCCTCAACCTTGGTGTATTTATACAATCAAGGTTGACATCTGCAGCACTTCTTCAACACTCCCCCCTCAAGCTTGGTGTATTCATGAATACAACCAAGATTGACTTCTTTTTAGTCTGCTTCCAACCGTGGTCGGCTAGAAGCTTCCAGTGAGTTCCTAAAAAAACTCAAGACAAAAACTTTGTAATATTTATTAGTACAATCATGCATGCATCATTATACTATGACTTAAATGTAAGTTCATATCGTGATTCAGGGCAACATGAATTTAATTCATTTAAGTAGCAAATACTATCATAATGATGCACTGAGGTATTGCATGCAAATAAAATTTTTAAGTTTGTTTTATATAGGATGTACTGATTTTCAAGTCAGCACAGACATATGTATTCTTAATGGCACATTCTAAATTCATTCAGTACATGGGTTCATGAGTTCTAATTGAGAATTTATTTAAATGCATGATTTTTGATTTTATGCGTAGTTTTAGGAAGCAAGTGGTATATTAGATGAATGTGTATTTCAGTTCAACATAGTAATTTAATTCATATATTATAAAGTTACTGTGATTATGGTGATCCTACGCAGTCCAGCTTAGTTCAGCATGTTTTGAGAATAATAATTTTAATATCAGAGTAAGTAAATGCATGGTTATTCTTGAATGAGTGTATGCAAGACAATAGCATATTAAGAATAATGAAAGTTTCAAGTATAAGAGTAACAGAAATAAGAAGGGGTCTACCTTCCCAAGTAATTAATGTAATATACCTGATTTCATGGATGAAAGATTGTAAACAGTATGTGGTTATATACATGTTGTCAGCTCAGCTCAGTCAGTACTTACAGTAGTTGGGCTGAGCTGAGCAGTGCATCAGATATGCATGGCATTTTCAGCATAGCATTTTTCCAGCGTGGAATGGTTCAACAGCCTGTATTTCCTGGAAATTCAAAACATAAATATATTTAAAAGTTACATTGTTAAGTGTGCAAGTGGACAAGTGGGTCTGCTATGATTAAGACAAGTCACTCCTGCATGTGTCATCACATCATTCTTTTCTCCTCTCTCCTCTATAATTGTCTTCTTCCCTTTTCATTCAAATTTCAAAAAATGGGAAGAACATAAACGAGAGAGAGAGAGAGTAGAAGATACAGAAAAAATATTTTTGAGATTCAAAGGTATAGTCAAGAATATTCCGTATGTTTTGAAAGATTATTTGATGACATTTGAGTTTAAAACAAAGAAGCCTTTAATGGCAGCAGTATGAGTTCAAACAATAAGCCTTTCATGGCGGTTAGCAATTCAAGAAGTTTTCGGCATTACTGCCAAGGCTCTTCAGGCCAAGTCAAGATATAGATTTCTGCACTATGGCAAAGGCTCTATGAATGCCTAACACGAAGATTTTAGTTCTGCAGCTAAGGCTCTTCCGGCCTCATGAAGAAATGGTACTTGGCTTTTGAAGACATGAAGTCCGTTGTCAGTACACAACCACAGCTCAATGGCTTTGGAAGATTTTTAAAATACGACCTTAGCTCTAAGGCTTTGGAAGAGTTTTGAGTAATACGACCTAAGCTCCATATCTTAGGAAGAGTTTGGAATACGACCTCAGCTCTATGGCTTTGGAAAAGTTTTTAGAATACGACCTCATTTTTAAGGCTTTGGAAGAGATTTATGGCATACGACCTCGACTCAATGGCTTTGGAAGAGCTTTTGAGTAATACGACCTAAGCTCCATACCTTAGGAAGAGTTTGGAATACGACCTCAATTCTATGGCTTTGGAAGAGTTTTTTTGGAATACGACCTCAGCTCTAAGGCTTTAGAAGAGATTTATGGCATACAACCTCGGCTCAATGGCTTTGGAAGAGTTTTTGAGTGTGACACACTCAATGTTAGGGTGATTCTTGAAGAGATGGCATTTTGACTCTCCTCAAGAAACTTTATATAAAAAGTTTTAAGAAATGGCACTTAGGCCGATATTGAAGTAAAGAATATACAAAGTTTTTCAGAGAATATGGCATTCAGGCCAATCAATGAAGAACATGAAATCAATCTTGTTTCTGGATAACAAGTTGATTTATAGTAAGGTACTGTGACCTTTGTTTTAATATTCCAGCCTTGCGGCCAAGGCTCTTATTGCCTTTCAAGAACAGAAGATTTCAGTATGGCACCAAAGCTCTTCAAAGCTAGTTTAAAGAAGAGAAGATTTCGGACTTGTCAAGGCTCTTCAAAGCCAATTCAGCAAAGCTTTGAAAAAATATTTACAATTGTTAAAACATTTGCATAGTCAGCTGAGAAGAAGACATCCAAAGGATGTGCTACTGGAGAAACTTGAACATGTTCCTACCAAGAAACAGAGGTATATGAATGACTTTTTCTCGTTCAAAAGCTTCAGTGCAACAATGAAGAAATAAGAATTTACAAGGACCGAGACTAAAGTCTCTGAAGATTTCAGCTTCATGGCTAAGGCTCTCTTCAGCCTGTTTTAAAAACAAGATTTAAAAAACAAGTTTGGATTTGAAGATTCCAGCTCAAGGCTAAGGCCCTTCATGGCCTATTGAAACAGATTTGAAGGTTAGAAGATTTCAGCACAAGCTAAGGCTCTTCACAATCTGTCAGAAACAGAATTTAAAAATAGTGTGAAGTTTGAACATTTCAGCATTAAGACTAAGGCCCTTCATAGCCTATTGAAAAAGCTTTGAAAGTTAAAATTTAAGTCTGTTATAAACAAAGGATTTAAAAAGACAATGTGTGCAGATGAAGATCTCTGCCTACAGCAATGGCTCTTCACAGTCCAGAGGTGAAGATTTTTGCCAAAGCAATGGCTCTTCATAGCCCAGAGAAGAAGATTTCTGCCTACAGCAATGGCTCTTCACAGCCCAAAGAAATACATTTGAAAAATGGTATGAAGACGAAGAGTGAAGAGTTTTGAAGAAACTTTTAGCAACAGATAAAAGCTTGGCCATGTAAGTTTTTCTACAAAACAGAATTTTCAAACAGAGGAGAAAAATTTTTGGCCAGGTTTATTCTCTTCACAACTTCTTCTTCTTCTTCTTCTTCTTCTTCTTCTGTACTCATGGCTCTGATACCATGTCAGAATTTCAGAGTTGCAGAGTATGAAACGGAAGCAAGAGTTTAAAGCATTTTGGAAGAGCACACATTGTATAATTTGTAAGAACAATTGTAAAATAGAATAGATGAATTGGAGGCTGAATATGTGAAAATTTTATTTAGACTTAATTTCTTCAATCGTAGAACTTCCTATTGAAATGTAGGTGTTTGTCATTTATAAGGCTTGGAGGAGTTAAGACACCTCAAGCTATCAACGGTTATTTCTAATGGCTATATTCTTATTTACAATTGTTTATTGGTCTACTGAGATAGTGAATGTATGTATAGTATATTCGTATAAATACTCTTGCTGCACTGTGCCTATGTTTATTCCTTCAGTGATGCCTCTGAGGTTTCTTGTGTCCAAGTATTTCAGCTCCACAGTGATATCCCTGTTGCTGCTGTTAATCTTTGTTCTGTTTGCTCAGCGCAGCTTAGTCCATTTATTTATGCCTTCACCTCGTCTCATCAGCTTGGCATCCTTGTGCCTTCACTTCGTCACCTCGGCTTTGGTATTCTTTCCTGCCACCTCGGCCTTTCCTCATTTCAGCTCGCCTCGGCACTTCTTCTTTTGGCTTCCAGATTCCAACACTTTTCACCTCAGCCCTTTATCCCAGCATTGCATCATTTCACTTCGGCACTGCTCTTTGTCCCCTCGGCACTGCGTGGTTTAGCTCAGCACTTAATCTCAGCTTCAAGTACTTCTGACCTCACCTCGGCTAGGCACCTTGGTTCGGTACTTCTGCTTCTGTCTTACTTCGGCTTAGCACCTTAGCTCGGCATTCCTTAATCTTGTCCATCTTTAATCCTCACCTCGGTATGACACCTCGGCTCAGTACTTCTTCCTTTAGCTCAGTTAGGCACCATAGTTCGGCTAATTACCACTTCAGCTAGGCACCTCAGCTCGGCTGGTCATTTTGTTTATTTATGCAAACTTACTTCTTCAACAAAAGGTCATGCCATTCAGCATGCTACTAGTAGACAGCTACCTGTCGCAACTACTTGATGGTACGCATTGTTACTTCCTACACAAAACAAATTCTGTAAACCATATTCAGAAGAGTTTCTTGACATCTTCATAGCAGATGTACTATATTGTCACTTGTTTAATTGTAAATTTATACAGCTGGGCGAAAAAATAATAAGTTTCATATAGCTGTCTGTCTTACTTTTACCTGTTATTGCACACACAAATGCATAGGACTAATTTGTGATGCTTACAGAGAATGTTGATGAATGAAACCTTGTCAATTAAAAAGACGTTCTTGATGCACTAGGCTTCTGCGTTTACGCAGGATCTGGAAATGGCCGGATCACTTCGCGATCTGATGTATGCAACCTTACCCCATGCACTTTGTGCAAGAAGCTGTTTCTGCGGCTCGAACTCGTGATCTCAAGGTCACAAAGCAGTAACCTTACTCAGTTGCTCCAAGACCCGCGCTCAAAAGACGTTCCCGGTATACTAGGCTCCCGCGTCTTCGTAGGGTCCAGGCCTCCAGGGAAGGACCGGATCACATCGCTTCGTGATCTAGTATACACATTGTTGCCCTACACTTTGTGCAAGAATCTGTTTCTACGGCTCGGACCTATGACATCAATGTCACAAAATAAAAACATTGCCAATAGACCCCCCAAATTTAAGGAAAAGAAAAACAGGAAGGTGAACAAAATAAGTAGATAAATATTGATACAAGAGGATCCTAACCAATGATATTGAACCGACCAACGCTAAAAGTGGATTTGACCCAGCTCACAATGCAAAAGAACAGAACGTTTGGGAGTGCTAACTGTCGTCCTACTTATACATAAACCATTCAATTCAAAATGGCAAGTAACCATTTCTTGCTGGATAAAATGCTAACATATGACTACTGAGAAGCCATAAAATTGACTCTTTCTTAGGCCTAATGAGTGGGAGTCTTTGGCACGAGATGCAGTGCCCTTTAAGACTCCCCCACACACTCACGTAGGAGGAGAGTCCATCGTATTGTACTGGTGAAAGAGCCAATGCAAGTGCCTCAAATTCATTTGTGACCCTTCTTTTTCCACAGGTCTCCAAGCATTCTAATACCGGAGCCTTTCCTTTTGCCACTGCCAAAATCCTCATCCCTATCATCAATCATGCCTGGAGAACCAAAGTAGCCATTACCATAGCCTCCTGCCGGGGCGTCGTAAACACTTCCAACATGCTTATCCATCGAGCCACACCGTTCAGATACCCCTCTTCCACCCATTTCAACGTCCCCAGATAGTACAGCTGCTGCAGCATCAGCTGCTTTTCTCCATTGCTCTGTTTGAACTCTAAGCATCTTCATTTCATTCTCTAATGCTTCTTTTGTGCTTTCTGAAGCTTCCAACTTCTTGTTGATCTCGAAAGCATTGCTCTTGCTCTCTTCCAGCTCGTTGATTACGTTATTCAACTTCAATGTGGTTTCCTCTTCCTTGGATTGAACAGCTGAAATTTCTGAAGATTTTTCCTCTATTTGGCGCTTTAGCCTCTCGTTTTCTTGACAAAATGCTCCCAATTCTTTCTCATTCTCTTCTAATTTTGCCTTCAGTGCATTAATCTCTTCATCTTTGTTAGTCAAATCATCAAACAATGGCTGCTTCTCTTGATCTAAAATGCTAGGGGGCTCGATTGAAACATTATATGCTTCGGCTTTCAGCTCTTCCTTCTTAATTGGCTCATTTAGTTCCACTGCAGCTTCAATGGCTACTTCTTCCACAGGAACTGCAAATACATCAATTTCTTGCTGATTCTCCTCAGACGTTTCACATTCAATGCGTTTGCTCTCTTTGCTTTTGATATCTTGTTTTCTTGGTCTTTGGAAGCACTTCTTCACTTGGATTTCTTCAATTGGCTCAGAAGGTGCGACAGGTTTCTTGGCTTTTCCATCAAGTTGTTCTTGAGCTGCTTTCTTTGCAGCTTCAGCTGAGACCAACTGATCCTTTAGACTCTTGAGCTCCTCCTGAGCTTGTCCAAGCTGCAATTCCAAGTCCGCAATTCTTGTTCCGAGCTTCTTTTGAGTCACAGGAGGATCAGATAGAGTACCCTTCGGCGATGACTTCCTAGAGCCTCCTAGCCTGGGGCTTCTGTCAGTTTTAGCACGGTGATGCAACGGATCCGAATCAGAACTTGAGGTTCTGAGTTGGGAAGGCCTTTGAGCTCGTTTTTGAGTGACTACTGCTTCACTGCACCCAACCATGTCATCTCTTTTAAGTTCAAATCCAAGATCAATGACATCAAAAATAATTAATGAAATGCATTCTTGATGAGAAGTTACCTTGATTTTGGCATCTTTTCCCTACACCTGGTAACAATTGGTTAAATCGTTTCACAGCAAGAACAGATTTAATCTGCAAGAGACAGACTGCAATAAAATGAAGGACGAAAAAGATCTTCCATTTTAAAAGCTACAAAAACTCAGAAGAAGCAATCCTTTTTTTTTTTTTTTTTTTTTGAAAAAAAAAAATTACCACATGCTCAGGGAAAGGATAAGATTCGAACACTGGTGGATACCAAATGCAGTGACTTTTACCACTAGGCCCAATTCAAATCCCAGAAGAAGCAATCTTTGATTTGTGCAAAGCAGATACAAAACCTATAGACTTTCTGCAGTTGAATGGATGGAAATGAAGCTGCATTGCTAGATCAAGTTCTTGAATGTTTATGGCCATGAAGATGGATAATTCCCCGATTTAACCCAACTTAGATGTATTCCTCACCAAAATTTTGCCTGAATTTCAATGTTTCTTGAGTTGACTTGTCATTGACTAATTTAAGTTCACTTCTAAACTCAAGCTCCAATGGTGTAATCAAGCAAAACAAGATGTCCACTAGCATTTATATTATCAAAAATGATAACCACCAGCACCATTTCAAAGAAACAAAATAAAAGAGCAGGTATAGAGCAGTTAAAAAGAAGCCATGTTCCTTGAATAAAAAAGCAAAATCATAGCTGGATGTACAAATATAAAAGGGAACCATAAATGTTTGTGTCAATTGACCAAAGATCACTTTATCCAGCTTAAAAATTAGATCTTTCCCATAGATCTCCTTTCTCAAACATCAACCCCATCCCAACCCCCCGCCCCCCACACACAAAACCACCCCTCCAAAAAGAAAAACAGGGAAATTACTCTAAAAGCCTTAGATTTTCATCATATTATGCAGAAGTGAAAGCAGAACAGCAGTAAAGACATCTCAAGAAAAGAATGTAGATTCTTACCCTGAATACACTTGTTCCTAGCTCTTGGCTGGAATTTTAAGGAGAAGAACCGTCATCTCAATTCTACTCTATCCAATAAAAGAACATTTTGGAGAAATGGGATTTTGCCCACTTGAAAAAGTGAAGAAAAAGCTGTGACCTGTGGGTTAGAGAAGCACTTATAGTAGAATGCCAAAACGCACATTGACTGCCCTTTTGGAAACAAGAAGAGCAGGAGGTAAATCTTTATACGCACAACCCAAGGAGTTTGGCTGCAGGAAAAAGGAGACGTTTGAAGTTTAAAGTTTGAAATTAAAGGTGGTGGGGCCCGACTGTCAAAAAGATAAGACTAGTAGTACTTACAAGTGTAACAAGATGCAGACAAATTTGGGTAATTTTAACCGTTGAACAAATTCAAAAACTTCCAGGAAGAGAATGTCAAATCTTTAGCCGAGAGGGTCTTTGTTGTTTTAATTTTATAGAGGTATGTGAACGATGCATGTCTTCTATATTAGTAAGGCATTATGAGATGTTTAGCGTCTTTCTGTTGAAAAATATGATGTTTGGATAATTTTCAAAGTGATGATTTTAAGTCTTGATTATTTAATGAAGTGTCACACATATGATAAAAAGATGAAATATATTAAACATGTGAGAAAATGTTGATGTATGATTTGGTTTTGATAATTTGCACGAGTATTATATGTTAAAACTTTTCATCAGACTTCGAGCGCCTGATCAAGCGCTTCATTTTGCAGAAAGTTTGAACAGAGAACATTGAGCGCTTCATAAAGCGCTTTATCATTCAGAAAGTTTAAGCAGAAACTTTAGTTCAAACATTGAACGCTCATAAAGCACTTTATCCTATGAAAAACTGGGATCAGAGAGTTCTGGCGCGCTACACTAAACGCTTTACCATTTAGAAAACTCGGATCAGAGAGTTCTGGTGCGCTACACCAAGCACTTTATCATTTGGAAATTCTGAACAGAGAGTTCTGATGGCAACATGCAGCGTTACATAAAGCGCTTGATCTATGAAAAATATTATTATGTGTTACTTCACTCTCGTAACAAAGTGTTTCATGCTATTTAAAATGTGATAAATAGTTGTTTTCATTTACATATATGTTCTTAATGTTTCATACATGATTTTGGTGATTTTATTATTTGATTTTTTGAATGTTATTATTTCTTGTAACTAATATGCCGTGGAAGTTATACGACTTATCAAAAAGGGCAAAAGGTGGAATTTTAAGTCATGCAGGTACATTGTCTTCATATATTCTATAATATGTTACTATGTAACATGATATTATTGTCTCAAGACTAACTCTATGACATTCGTCATAATTATTTCAAGACAAGACTATCTTTCTCAAAAGATGCTATCAAGGGAATTATCGTCTTTTTATTCTCGGAGCATATCGCGACATCTTCACTATGATTATTTCTCAAGGATATTATTATCATCACTATGGACTTCTTATGGTATTCTTGAAGTATCAACATCAAGATTATTATTGCTATATTTGGTTTTCGGTATTATCGGGATTTCTTGTTATGTGACATTTATTTTGTCACACTATATGGTCATCTTATGATATAATTATAAGACTTTTTCTCAGATTATTTTGCAGTAATTTCATGTCACAATTGACATGGTAAATGGTTACAGCTTTCAAGGAGAGAAAGGTGGAAATAGTTTTGACTATTTTCTACTTAAATCTAGCCATTCATTTTGAATTCAATGGCTGAGATTAACTCTTATTTTTCTCATCAAAATGATGCATTTACATGTGTACAAGATGACTATCTCATGTGATGACAAGTGTACAAAGAAATTATCCTAGAACCAATCAAAACTCAAGGATTATACTTGGTGGCAAAAAGTTGTCAACATGGCACACACATGGCCATATGGACGGTTTTTATGGCTAAATGGAGTTCAAATTTTTGCTGAGAATTCTTCTCCAACATATGCTAATATGGTGGAACAAACTTGGTTAACTTTTGAGAGATTTACTCATCATTTATCTCATTATTTATCTCCTTCAAATCTGAAATTTCCATGTCATATAATGCTGAAAAAGTTGGTGACATAGATGGACAAATCACATTGCTTGAAGGTGCCAAGTGTACAAAGTCTTGAAGACAAGAATCAATGGTGTGAAGACAAGTGTGTTTGATGACATTCAAGGTGACAAATGGTAATCTTATCAACAAGGGATGCCTCACACTATAAATAGAGGTTGAAGTGAAGAGTTGAAGACACACCTCTCTTGATATCTTCTTTTTCTTCTCTATTCTTATTGTGCAGCTTGTGGTGAAATTTTTGAAGCATTGTAGTGCTGTTTAGATACACCTTATTGTGATAGAATTGTTGTAATTGATAAGCCAAGTTTATAAGGCTTGATCAAAAGGTGAAAAGGTATATGAGGTGTGATAATGCTGAAATTCTGTAAAGGTGTTGTGAATAGCTTGAATAGGGTTGGTGTGAAGCCCAATGATCGAGCTAAGGTGTAATTCTATGACATTGGTGATAGTGAATACCGAGGAAGGTGTCCTCGAAGACTGGAGTAGGCACATTTAGCCGAACCAGTATAAAATTCTTGGCGTTCTTTACTTTCCGTACTTTACACTTTCAGTTTTCTATTCTCTGTTTTGTTAACACGTTTTATAAATTTTGGAAAAAATAGTAAACAGTTTTCAAAATTGCTAAAATCTTATAGAGACATACTTTAGTCTCTTATCTTTCATTTGAAACCAATTTGACTCAATTTGGATAAGTTTAAGTTAATCAAAAGTCCAAAGTTCTGCAACTGCTACAATCTGTTTTTCAGATTTGTAAAAGTTGAGAAAAGTGACTTGGTTGACTACTTCCTAAACGAATTTTCTAAAACTGTTTCAACCCATTATTATACATATCTTAAGGGTTATTGTGTTAAATTTTTAAAGGTTTTGGACTTGGGGATTGACGGAAAAAAATTTGTGAAGTTGAATCAATTTCTGAACTCTGTTCTGGAATTCTGTGTAGACAAAAAGTTTTTGATTAGTTGAAAGTCTTAAAGATTTTATTTTGACTTGAAATTTTTACAGGAGTTAGAAAACATCTTGAAGTGTGTTCCTGGAAAGTTTCATAATTTTTGGAAGTGTTTTTAAAGTCAGAAAAATATTTGCAAAAACAGTTTCTGTTTTCTGAGTTTCAGATTTCAGAACTGAGGGGTTTTGAAAAGGGTTTAAAATAGTGTGATTTCTGCTAACCACTATTCACCCCCTCTTTAGTGGTGTTTGTGCAGAGATTTCGATCCAACACTTTCTACATTATTAAGTATTTTCAGGATTCACACAAGAAGTCCACTGGGTCGGAAGATTAGCCGTTCTAAGACCGAGTATCTGCACTGCGACTTCAGCGGCGTAGCAGACAGCGAGGATAACCAGCTCACTATAGGTGGTCAAGTGGTACCACAGGTAAGTAAGTTTAAGTACCTAGGATCATTTGTGCAGCAGAATGGCGACATAGATAATGATGTAGCACATCGAATTCAAGCAGGCTGGCGTAGATGGAGGGCGGCCTCAGGGGTGCTGTGTGACAAAAATTTCTCAACTAAATTAAAAGGAAAATTTTATAGGGTGGCAGTGCGACCGGCAATGCTATATGGGACAGACTGCTGGGCCATCAAGAGGTCACAATTACAGAAATGGAAGTGGCAGAAATAAAGATGTTAAGATGGATGTGTGGGCATACAAGGCTAGACCGGATCAGAAACGAGGTGTTTCGAGAAAGGTTAGGCGTGACTAGTATAGAAGATAAGATAAGAGAGGGCAGAATGAGATGGTTTGGGCATGTCAAGTGGAGACAGACAACGGCGTCGGTCAGAGCAATTGAAAACCTCATTGTAGAGGGGAACAGGAGTAAAAGCAGGCCCAAACTGACTTGGGAAGAGCAGATAAGGCACGACCTACTAGATTTGCACCTCTCTGAGGACATGATCCAGGATAGGAGTTCATGGCGACATAAGATTAAGGTTAATGAGGTATATGTCATATATAAGGACACTTTAGAGCATATCTAGGGACATAGATAGGCGTAGACACTATCTACGCTTTAGGTTGACTTTTCACTTGGTTGCGTATGTTATATCATTGTTTTACATTACAGGTACATATACATGTGATGTGTATTTTTAATATCGAAAGTCATTTCTTTGTGTTTCCTGAATTTCCTCACTAACACACTAGCACAACATATATATCTCTATTATCATATCATTTATGCAGGTACATATAGAGCCGGGGATCTCACTGGAAGCAGACTCTCTATCCCTTAGGATAGAGGTATTGTCTGCCTACCACTTACCCTCCCCAGACCCTAACGATAGATTTTGCTGTTATTGTGATATACTGGGTCTGGATGATGATGACGACGACGACACAAGAAGTCCACTGTAACTTGGACATGTATTCAGGCCTATTTAGTAATATTTTTACCACTTTTCATGTGTTTGAAACTTTAATATTTTTTAAAACAATTCCTCAATTCCGTAGAACAAATTCAAATATTTGAGTCGCTTTTTTTCTCTCGTTAATTTATCCTGGAACCCCAAAGGTCACGACCAGGTAAACCGGGTTACGTACATCGGAGTTTTTTTTATAAGAACTCGTACATCGAAGTTCAAGGTACGTATTATGTGTGTCACTTATCAAAAATTAATAATATTGTTTTTTTGCTTCTCCCCGAAAAGATTTTGTTTTTTTTTTTTTGCTTTTTATCTTTTACAGTAGAAATGTATTCGTTATAGACAACTTATTTCAAATGTTGTGTTCTGTTCCTCATTATATTTTTCCGTATGCGATTCTGCATATTTTTCAAGATATCTTTTTATTTTTATATATTTTCCATCACACGAGAACATAACTTTTGCATGAAATAGAGAAGGTATATATAAGAACTAATAATATTGTATTAAAGAGCATGTTATTATGATTAAAATTTATACCATATTAAATATTTTATATTTATATATTTTGATAATTTATTTTACAGAATCAAAATCATAAATCATAAATGAAAAAAGAGTTAGAAAAGACCATAAACGAATTTTAGTATGAAGAGTTATGTAATAGAACACTTCTACGATAACGCTGTTAAGTTCACTCATAACAATAACAACAACAACATTTACACAGTATATCCAACGACAAAGTTACCGCTAGGGTTTCGAGAGTGTGAGAGGCAAACAAACAATACCTCCATCCAGTGGCGGAGCCAGGAGTCCCTTCTTGGAGGGGCACTGACAGGCTTCACAATAGAAATACCACCGGACACCGTTTCAGACGAGAAAACCGACAAAATCTTCTAGACATATTTTTGTATTATAACATAAAATACGTGAAAGAAAACACATCTACTAACCAATGTACAAAAAAATAAACAATACACAACAAATAATATACGGATCATAATTATTAAATGAATATAATAATATACATCAATACATACCTTTTATTTGCCTATTGCAGAACGAGAAGGATTTGCCAAGGGATGCAAAAAGGTTCTTCGAGAAGACATTGATTGAAATCGTTGCATAATATCTTCGTCTTCAATTGTGCTAAAAATTTCATGCTCAAAGTAGCACAATAAACAATCTGATAGTACGTCACCCCCAACCGGTTGCGTAGATCAGTCTTGACGATATTCATCGCAGAAAAATTAGAAACAAACAACTATCACAAAAGCTAGTGTTTAACAATGGGCATTTGGAAAAGCATATTACCTTTTACAGTTTACTGTCTGAATGCTGAATCAATGAACCAATTATATACTATGTACATAGTTGCTAGAAATTGTAAAATATTCACACCAGCAACAGCCAACACTAAAGATTTAAATGCAACCTAAAGGTATGTGTAGCTCTCAACTTTGAAACGACTTTAGAGCAACCAAATAAAATCACAAAAGCTGTGTAATTGTAGCATCTTCCCCATTGGAGTGGCACAACCGTATGCCGTTTTTAAATTAATATATATCAACTATCGAGCATCAGCCCTCACAGGATTCGTAAGATTATCAACCAATTGAAAAAAAGAAACTTTCATTTTCATAAGCAAACTAATGCAAAAAAAAAGTCTACTAGTTTTCAACAATTACCTTACATGCAAAAAAGACTACTAGTTTTCCAAACCTTGAATTTTTTTTAATATATTTAAGAGACCAAACTTCCGGTAAGTTTTAGACACATTTTAGTCACTTAGCAGAGAATTGCAGAACGCTAAACATTATGTGACCACGTAACAGAGGGTTAGTGTTCTGTCAAGCAAGGACACACTTTGAACTGAATGGCCAAAAATACAAATACACCTACCTATCTATAGGATTTTTCCACCGACGTTGGGGGGGCACGTGCCCCCCAGGCCCCCCCTTCCCTCCGCCCCTGCCTCCATCCCAAAGGATAGAGAGAATAATCATAACCGTGCATATGTACAAATAATGAAAGATAGAGACAAAAAAATGCAAAGTCAACCTAAAGTGTAGAAAGTTTCTAATCCCCTAAATATACTCTAAAAAAAATGCAAGAACAACACTTTCCACGTACATTTTCCTCCTCAGATCAGTCCACCTTAAGGGTACTTTAAAATAGTATTTCAATGAAATGTTATAAAAAAAATGTTTAGTTTAGCATAAATTTTCATGTCTATGAGCTGTAGTTGTTAGCGCGTTGATGTCACAAGATTATATCATAGATGCAGAGCAGTGGACTAGAAAAGAGTAAGGAGAAACCATGACAAAATGAATAATTTATAAGACAAACATATAGCAAGTTTAGTTAATGGAAAAAATGATATTGTTAATGTTTTATGATATGATTAAATGCTATTTTGTTTGCACGATTATGAATAGACATCATTGATAAACCATAATTAAATCGTCTGTTATTTAACAGTCAACAGTTCAACTCCAGTAGCTCAGCACTCAAAGTACTGCAGTTCAGCAGTACATCGCCCTAGCATGGCTATTCAGCCTCGGATGCACCTCAACGGGGCATCATGACGCCCTTATAACATCGAAGAATATGCCAAGGTTTGCACCTCGGCACCAACTTCAGTTTATGTCCCAGTGTGGCACTTCAGACCACTTCAGCTGGTCAAGGCCTAGTCATGCACTTCGGCAAGACTTGATCTTGCACTTCGGCAGAGTTCAGTTGGGTACTTCAGCAAAGGAACCCAGCACGACATTACCTTGTGGGACCATCTAACAGAAGTCCAATTCAAATACAGTGACTACAGCTGGTTATACTTTCTAAACACGCTAAGATCATTCCAGCAGACCTATTGGTCATTTCAGCCGATCTATTAGTCACATCAGTCAGGCTATTGATCACATCAGCAGACCTACAGCGTCCTAGGCTTTCTGCCCCAAGCAAACGTCTTATCCACTATCAGAAGCCAAAGGCGGGAAAGGTCTACAAAAGCAAGCCAACTAAGACAAAGAAAGGTCTACAAAAGCAAGCCAACTAAGACAAAGAAGGGTGGCAGGATTCAAACATTCATACCCTAAAACAAGTTTCATACACTTTGCTCTTCGGCCCATACTGTGAGAAATTCTAAACTCACCATCGAAATTATAATCTCAGTGAGATATGACTCAAACTGACTTGAGCGTCAGAGGGTTTTTCCTAAGGCCAACCCCCCGGGACCTCTGACCTGTGCTTTCTTGTGCAGGATATTTTAGAGGTTATTCCAGCTACCACTTTCAGCCCAGTTAACAACTCTTCAAGTTAACTGACGGAGCTAATTTGAAGTCGTCTAGACCCTTGGTGAAGATCCGGCTTCATCAATCATAGTTTTCAAACTCGGATGTTGCCCTGATGCATGGACTCTTGGATTGCTTGTGGTGAAAATTTAATTTAAATTCTCACCAGGTGTATAGCCCAAGGCATGAGTAAGATACCATCTAGTATAAGTTTTATCTTTAAATGCATGTAATGTTTTACTTCATCCGTCTGAATTTTCATTTTTTAACATAGTACAAGATTATAATCTAAATAGTTCTAGTTGGACCTTCTTTCTCAGTCAAATATATCCTTTGTTTTAATAAGGCTTGTAAGGGCGCTTATCTTTTATGGCTCTTTCTCAGCCTAACAACGAACTTTCAAAAGTAGCCGTGAGAATGGCTTGTTGTAGATTCTTCGCAAAGCGTTTGTTTTCGGCTTCTTCTAAAGAGATTACAATAACAATAACATTACTTCATTGTTTTAGAGGCTCCCGTCTATAGCGGGGCATGGGAGGATCGGATGTACGCAACTATACTCATGTGTTAGAAACACACAGAGGTTTTTTCCCGACGACTTATAATAAAAATTGCGTCAAGCTGTATCGATTAACTGCTAGTTCACAATATAAGAAGCGTAGGCAATTTAGTAAGTCATTTTGTTTTATTTCATCATATTACAAAGTCAAAAAAAAATTTGTCATTGATTCCGTTTGAAATAGAATCAATACTCTAAAGAGACTAATTCAACGAATTTGTCTTTGTCCATTAACATCAAAGAAATAATGGTCTTTTCAATCGGATGAGATCTGAAGAGGCCTCATATGAGGCAAAATATGAGGCCTCCAATCATGCGACGCCACGTGTATAAAAAAGAGTCTTTTTTTAAAAAAAAGGAAAAAAGATAAACAGCAGGCCCTTTTGTACACGTGGCGTTGCGTGATTGGAGGCCTCATATGAGGCCTCATGTGATCTCATCCGCTTTTCAATAAACAAGAAAGAAAGGAAAGAGAATAGAGGAAAGTCATGAGAAAGGAAGCGCTCATATGCTTTAATAATCACTTCTTTTGTTTCTTTTGTTGAAGTTAATTGCATTTTTTGTTGAAGTCATATTTCATTTTGTCTTGAGATTTTAGAGATAATATATACTGAGAGTATTTTATGGGATTTGAAGTTGGTATAGATTGGTTTTAGAGTCATGGAATCAAGGTGTGATGCACGAGATATTTTTGCAGTGAAAGGTTAGATTCGTGTGAAAGATTAGAGTCATTTACTAAGGTAATTTAGTTTCATACCAGATAAACGACATTAATCATAATGAATTAAGTATTATATATATATATATATATATATATATATATATATATATATATATATATATATACACATATACAACTGATGTTCTTATTGGAAACAAACTCTCTTTATTCTTTGGGATGCAGGTATTGTTTGCATGCCGTTCATTCTCTTCATACTCTAGCGATAATTTTTGTTGTCATTAAGATATAGTGAGTATGGTTGTTGTTGAATAAAGTATTATAGGTTATTTCCTCCTAATTTGACGCAGACAATTTCTGTCCATGTTCTTTCTGAAGGACCGTCCGTGCATTTGATACATCAACGTCAGTTTTGTATTCTTTTGGAGAAGTGAAAATTTTGTCTCAAAATTGAACCATTTATGGTTGTAATGTAGGGAGATTCTGTGGTCATTGGGAAAGTAATCCAGTCCGTCCAATTCGGAATGGAATCTCCTCACCCCACTTTTCCTCATCATATTCATGACCGCGCGACACGTGGCATTAGGGTGGGATGGTGAGGCTAGATGCGGGTAACCCTCATCTAGCCTCACCATTCCTCCTTGCTGCCACGTGTCGTGCGGTGAAGAAAAGTGGGTGAAGAGATCATATCACGTCCAATTCTGTTTGTGCATTATTCGATTATTTTACTTATTTTAACTAGTGGGGATAATTACTTTTATCCCCTAAATATTTGAAGTAATTTCCAATAGTCCTTTGACGTTTACACTTATGTAGCTATCTTCATCTTTAGAGTAAAAGATAAAAATTCAACTTTTTAGATAAAAAACTAAAATTATTGAAAACCCGATATTAAATTATTTCCTTCCATATCAGCTGACAAAGAAAGAAATCCATACCTACCCAGCTCTGCCAATCACGTCTACAAATACAACAACAAGCATATTCAGTATATCTCAACAACAACATTAGCTGCCGCTAGAGTCTGAGGAGGATGAGAGGCAGGCAAA
The DNA here is from genome assembly GCA_036186865.1 of Eustoma russellianum. Taxonomy (NCBI): domain Eukaryota; kingdom Viridiplantae; phylum Streptophyta; class Magnoliopsida; order Gentianales; family Gentianaceae; genus Eustoma; species Eustoma russellianum. The sequence continues at coordinate 7,326,589 of AP025061.1, read as the reverse complement.
CGATAAATACATCCCAAAGAATAGAGAGTTTGCTTCCAGTGAGAGCCCATCTCAATATGCACATATATAGATGATATAATAATAGACGTAAGTGTGCTAGTGTACTAGTAAATGAATTTATTAAACACAAATAGAAAGCTCTTAGAATACATAACCATGTATATGCGCACATAATGAAAGACCCAAACAAAAAACAAAAAAATGTAAAGTCAACCTACAGAGAGTATCTAAGCCCCTAAGTATACTATAAAGTGCACATATATTCTGCCTAAACCTCCTTAACATTAATCCTCTCCTTCCATGAACTCTTATCCTGGACCATGTTCTAAGAGAGATGAAAATCTAGTAGGTCATGATTAATTCGCTCTTCCCAAGTCAGCTTGAATCTGTCTTTAGTGCTCTTTCCTTCTACAATAAGGCTTCTAACTATTCTGACTCACGTCCACAAATACTTTCCAAATTTAGGGAACCAAAATTCATTTACTCAATTTGTCTTTCTAATGAAAATGGTACCACAAAATCTTAACTAGAGATAAATACTTATTACACTAAACTAGAAACGAAAGTTTTCGCTCATGAAAATAATTTGTTTAGTCGAAAACCACATGTACATATATTAAAACCATAGATGACAAAAGATGATAATTTTTGTTAAATTTGATGGGAGACTCTTATTTACAATTTAGTTTAAAAATGCAATAGATATAAAGGTCAAATAATAAAAAAGAAAGAATCCAAAAGTAATTTCACGCTGTATAAATATAATTATCTCATTATGTATAAAAGTCAAACTTTATCGAATCATTGGCTAATGTTTGACTAGTGTCGTAGAAGACAAAAGCTATCAATACAAATGCAAGCTGACGGAAGGATTCCTAAATTTTGTCTCATGTAGACATATCTAGTGAAAAGCATTTTCGGAATGCAGTTCATCAACAACAATACATATTTAGCATAATATAACAACAGTAAAAGCCATCGTTTTTTAAAAAACAGTTGCACATGTTAATTTGATCATATTATTCTTTGCAAGTTAGCGATGATTCACCTGATGAGATATTTTAACCCTTTATTTTTCATCATATATATCGTGGTTCGTTATGTGTATTTTTACTTATCCTCATACTTTTTTTATGGCTATCTTTTATCTAGATTCATCAACCCTCCTATGTTACAGGCCTTCAGATTTTTTTCTCACCTCTTCTTTGACGGTGAAAGGATCCGGACTCATGATTCACACTTTCTTATCGCGGTTTTGCATGATATGGGTTTTAAATTATACGATTGGCATGAAATTTAGTTGGATTTCAATGTTTAAATCCAAAAGTTTGAAGAGTTAAGATTAGATATAATATGCTTATATAAAGTAAAGGGGAATTCGTAGTTTCCCAAAACCTATTAATGCAAAAATTAAGACCTAGATCCAATTGAGTGATGCAACAATGAGAAGTTGATCGGAGAAAAGCTTGTTCTACAACAACATTTAACTTTTTTTCCTCGCTATATAGAGTCGGCTATATGAATCATTCATTTGTTTTATGTTTTACTTATTTTATTTATCATATTTTGTTTTTTTTGCTTTTCAAGTCGTAACCTTACATAATATGCGTCTTTAAAATATACATCTTTCAATATATCATATAATCTGAACCGTGATTTCGACCTAAGACCTAGAAAAAGAATAAGTGAAACTAAATAACACATAATCCAAATCTGGAATTTCATTAAATGAGAACGATTTTAGCTAAGAAGTACTTTAATGAATTCAGTATAAAGAGCCCAGCTCATGTGTTGTATATGTAAGGTTGAACACCAATCAGTAAGGGTCCCTGTCACACCCAGTCTCAAAAGTAGTGTAGGAATGTAAATCAGGTACCCAATGGCCCGTTAGCAGAAGCTTGATCATATACACAGTAGGGTTGTGTAACGGCCCGCTAGCAGGAGCTTGGTCATATATACAGTAGTCAAGCCTACATGCCAAGGAAGCTCCAACACTATGCACTTGCTGAAAAGGGCACAGTAGGGTTGTGTAACGGCCCGCTAGCAGGAGCTTGGTCATATATACAGTAGTCAAGCCTACATGCCAAGGAAGCTCCAACACTATGCACTTGCTGAAAAGGGGCTCTCTTGCCTTTGACAAGAATTGTACCCCTGACCTTCCTTTCGAGAACTCCTGTCCGGAACCAGTTGAACTATATCCTGGAGACAATTATATATATATGTGTGTATGTGTGTGTATATATAAACACAAATTTTATTAGGTGAAATAAACGACACGGATCATAAATGAACGTTACCCATCAAAAAGTTTAAATGGCAGAAAATAATTGTTTGCATTGATCTAGAAAATTTCTGTCAGTGTTTTTCTGAAAGACCGTGCGTGCATATGGTGATGCAACGTCAGTTTTGAACTTTTATGGGGAAAATGTTCTAATTTGGAACTTCGAAAAAGGTCGTATGTGCTGAGTATCTATGGTTGGAAAAGTATTTTAAATTACTTTAAAATGTTCTTCAAACTTATATAAAAACTTGTTTGATGTTGTTTGGGAGTTTGAAAGATAATTTGAATACTTTGAACTTGAAAACGGTCACTTAGATCGATCAATGTGTAGGCTGGATCGAACCAAATGAAAGCTGGAACAAAGTTGGTGTTCTGTTGGACATAGATCGATCACATCGATCGATCGATGTGGTGTGGATGCAATGTTGGAAACTTTCTGTCCAACATAGATCGATCACATGGATCTATCGATGTGACATCGATTGATACATAATTCGATCTATATAGGCAGGACGCAAAGTTGAAAGTTTCTGTCCGACATTGATCGATCGAAGTGACATCGATCGATCGAAGTGACATCGATCGATCACATTGATCGATCGATGTACCAACAGTCAGAACTTTTCATTTTGAATTGCATCTTTTGGTCCAAGGTTCATCTCCCTTCACCTTTGAACGGCTAGCAACTGATTTTGAGGGTTCAAAAACTGCTGAAATGAGTTTTTAAAGTGATCTTTAACACAACCCAAGGCTTATAAGTACAAGGCCTTGCTATCTTGATTATATACAACAAGTTTACTTAAAATCTGAACATTTCAGCATTCTTCTCCTCAATACTCTACTTCTTCTCCTCCATTATCAACAACTCTAGAAGCAAGTTCAATCTTTCTCTCCTAGAACAAAGGAAAGGAAGATAGCCGTTATATCCTGTGAAGCATTTGTTTGAAGACTACCTTGCTCTTTGATAGGAGCAAAATTGTTTTAAGGACGGTGACTATCTTGTCACGTCTCAGCTTGATTATCTACTTGGTTGTTCATATTCCTACTGTATTTTTCGTACAATCTTAAAGCAATTTTGATATGGCAGCCAGACAAGCACATGTTCTTGATATGTCTAAGATGGAGCCATTCGATGGCAAATTCTTCAAACGATGGGCAGCCAAGGTGCTTTCTTCCTGGAGATGATTTCTGTTTCTTATGTGTTAACACGAGACAAACCATCGGATGAAACAGAAAGCATCAAGTATAAGGCTGACAATACGACTTGGAGAGGACATATTCTGCACTTCCTCTCCAATTCGCTGTTTGACATTTATGTCAAATTCTCGTCAGTAAAGGACATTTGGACAGCACTTCAAAACAAATATGGTTCTGGCAAAAGAAAGTATGTGGTCAGTGAATTTCTAAAATTTCAAATGATAGACCACATACCAATCAACGATCAGATTCACCAATATCAATAATTGGTGGACAATATGGAGCAAGAAGGCATCAAAGTTGACGAAACCTTTCAAGCAGCCTCCTTACTAGAGAAGCTTCCATCTTCTTTGAACAAATTTAAGAAGAGAGAGAAGCATGATGATGCCAAGTTAACCATGGATGGAGTCATCAAGCATATCTGGATTGCCACTTTGACATTGGGTTTTGTTGATTCATTGGTATTTGTTGTGCCATTGGCATTTGCTTTTACATTATTATTGTCCTTGCCACAGTTGACATTGCCACTGTTAATGCCAATGACATTGCACATTGGCACAACATCAATGACATTGCACATTGGCACTACATCAATGACATTGCACATCTGCACTGCATCAATGACATTGCACATCTGCACTGCATCAACGTGGTTGCACATCTGGGGTGCTCATTTTCACACTTCAGTCCAATCACAAAAACGCATAACATGCCAAAAAAACTTCATTTTATTTCATCATTAAAAGTAGCATAATTACATCGGATCACTGTTACAATTACGCCACATTGCCGCAAAAACAGAAAATAAAGCTACAGCTGTGCACACACACGACATTATTGTTATGCCCCGCACCCTCCGTAGAATAATTAAAGGATAAAAGAAAATTTATTGAGATTAATGACAATTAATGGTAATTAATAAAGAATTAAATATTAGCTTTATTAGTATTTATGGAGGGAATAAATATTAGAATTAAATCAGTATTTAATTTAGAATTAATTACTGGAATTTAATTATTTAAGATAAATGAGATAATAGGATATGATTTAGAAACTCCAAATTTCACTCTTTTTCCATATCAAAACTAACAGAACGTCAGTTTCTCTATCAATTCAGAGAAACCGACGCCCCTTTCTCCCATAAGCGATTCCTTGGCGACTCTCCAACCCTAGGCGAAAATTCCTCAAGATCTTCAATCCAATCCTCATTTGTTCTTTGATTCTTCTTTGAGTAATCAAAGGCAAGTAATCTACTTATGAGTTCCTACGATTTGCGAAAGAAAAAAGCCTATTTTTGATATCAAATGGATCACCATGCAGTAGTTTCTTTCCGTGGATCTAGATGTGATTTTTGTGTTTTGGTTTTGAGATTTGGCCACTATATGTTGAAAAATCGTTTGTTGTTGTTGTTGAGTTTGTGAAATCCTACAAATCCCAATCCCTTGAACCTTACTTTGTTGCTATTTGCGGTTGAAGGGAAGAGAGAGTGAAAAGATGAGATTTTGGGTTTGTTTTGATGAATACTTTGAGTGTTAGGCTTGAATCCTTGACTTGTATATGAGGGATCTTGTTTTAGTGAATTAAGGATGAATTGATAGCGAGGATTAGGCTTGAAATGGTTGGAAGGAAATTGGGAATTGTTTGGGGTTCAGATCTGCAGTTTCTACAGAAATCGCAGGATGAATTTCTGGAAAAACGATGACATCGATCGATCGATGTCAGAGACTGACGTACGTCGATCGATCGATGCCTGGCAGGTGAGGGACTGATGTGTTTCAGTTGAACGTGGATCGATTGACGTAGGGTGAGGGAGAGATCGATGTGTCCCAGATGGACATCGACTATCGATGTGAGGGAACGACGTCACATCGATCGATCGATGTAGGCTGTGTGAGAGATCGATGTGTCTCAGATGGACGTGGATCGATCGACTCAGGGGCTGACGTCCATCTGTTTTGTGGGAAATTAAGGGAAGAAAGAGGGAAGCTAGGGGATCCTTTGGGTGACCTTAGGGACTTCTTAGGATCTGATTGAGGTTAGTATAAGTCTTGGGAACACGACTTAGGATGATGAATCAACGGTGAGTACTTCGTAGGGTATTTGAATCGGACTTCAACGTGAATGACCTAAGGGGTTAAGAATGAACGTTTGAGGCTTCGATAAGGTTCAAATGGAGCGTGTAAGAAGGGTTTACTTCATTCCTCGTGTCCTTAGTATGAATGTTTATGTGAGGTAGGCCTGAACAAGTGCTGACACGTTTGAAAGTGAGAATGTGATTGAATGATGAGAAGTTGTGCATTTTTGCATCATGGCACTTGCATTTGCATTATGTTTTGATAAGAGCTGTGCCTCGGCATAGGGTATAAAGTTTGCGAAATGAGCTGTGATGTGTTACAGGATATAAAGACAAGCTGTAACCATCACATGGTATAAAGTGAGCTGTAATGTGACACAGGGTATAAAGACAAGCTGTGGAACATTACAGGGTATAAAGTTAAGCTGTGGTGCGTCACAGGGTATAAAGACAAGCTGTGGTCCATCACAGGGTATAAAGTTATGTGACCGTACATTATGACATGCATTTCACTGTTTTTGAAAAGTGAAGCATAATCATTTGTGACTGTGTAGTTTAGTGCATATTTTGAAATGTCATCCATCATGTGAGTCATTACGATATGATTGATTTGTAACTGGATTGTTATTGAACTGTTGAATGCTTATGGATTACTGTTCTTATTCTGTTATGCTCGTAACTTATGATCTTTAAACTATACAAGAAATGTGCCCCATTATCCCTTGATATAAATATTACTCATGTCTTGCCATGTGTTGATCACGTATGTCTTATAAGCGGGTTACTTGCTAGCGTTTTTCGCTAAGAGTTCTACTCGTTGTCTTGCAGATAAGGCTGAGTATGACATGATATTCATAGAGGACGACGGCGAGTGGGCTGAATGGGACGTTTAGAGCTTATCTTGGGATTTGTTTTAGGATGCTTCTTATTATCTTGACTATCTTTCATTCGTTAAGGATTTAGTTGGCTGTGACCACAAACAATCTTTTGTAATTACATTATGTCTTGATGTACAGATTTGATCGTTTAGATTTTTTTTACACGTGTTTTCATGCTTACTCTCTTACGTCAATGATGACGTGTATTCGAGAGATGAGACATCTTGTAGTCCTCTCAGTAGGCTACGACGGGTGTACCGGTTCGGGTCAGCTGTCCGGGCCAGGGCGCTACAATTATCCACATATACTTCATATTTTGCTGCATCATTCTTATGCCACCATCACATCCATATGACTTGGTATTCTCTCTGTTGCTTTTGCTTTTGCAGATTACATTTGTATCCCTTACAGAGCCTTCCCTACTGATTGGATTACACCAAGCCCAGAAATCACACTTGCTACTCTCACACTTGAAATAGAACATGCCTTTGGAAGGTCTTGCATGCTTCACAATCTTCAAATCAGCATCCTTACCACATTTGCATAATTTGTACTCAAATCTCAGGTCCTGAGCTCCACTATCCAGGTATCCTCAGTGTCTGTTTGATAAAGATGATGAAGATCTATCCATGGGTGACTTGAACGAGGTACATGCACTGACTTGTCTCTTGAAGCTGGCAGCTGCGCCTTGTAGAAGAGAATGAGATGAATCTTGTTGTTTGCTTTGGAAGAACTCACTTCCCAAGGATGAATCAAAGAAACGGTGCAGAGAATCGCATGGTTGAGCAACAGAGAAGGAGAGAAGAAGAATAGACTGTTGTGTTGAATGTGATGAATGTAACCATGTTTTATCATTGAAGGGGAGGGTAAATTAGTCCATTCTGTGTATAATTATGGAAGGAATGATAATGTGACCGTTGTTTGTGTTTTCATTGCCTGGTGTTAATTTCTTATGCCTTTTTCCACTTTCACCCAAACTTGAAGGTAGCTAAGGATGCATTTTAATACATTAGGGGGCAAATGGAGATTATACAATACTTGAAGGGGGTGAAAGGGAATTAAACCTATATTTGGAGATAAAACTTACCATTTCTATCATGTAAGAAGAAAACGCAATTCTCGATGGTAAAACACAGACAAAGTCCAACTTCCCACTATATAAATCATTGGCTAATGAAAGATCAAAAATTTGGATATTATTGTCTTCACAAAAAAATGGATATTATTTTTTAGGCCTGAACTTTGACTACGTTAGTTCAGAAGAGAAGCTGCGAGTGCATAAGGAAGCTAATAAAAAGATGATTTTTTTTTTTATTACAAAGTATGTGTTTTGACGAAACTATCTTTGGACATGTTATTGAACCAAAAAGAATCACAATTAATCTTCGTCATCAGGAGTCAACAGGGTTGCATCTAAGGGTGTTGACGAAGCGAGCCGAACCGAATACTAGATTTTCGAATTCGGATTCGTTTAGCTAAACGAACGGTTTGGTTTGATTTGTTAACGAACTTTAAAATTGGTTCGAGTTTGGCTCGATAACCTTATAACTGTTTAAAAGAGCCAAAAAGTTCACGAACAATTCTAGTTTAACTAAATGAACCCGAATACCTGTTCGAATTTGACTCGTTAACAAATAATTACCGAATGAACACGAACCAAATATGAACCAAACTCGAACAGTTTGCAAATAGTTCGGTTCGTTTAAAAGCCATGCATCTACATCGTCAACACAATGTATGCAGAAAAAATCTAACTCTGAACATACTAAGAATTTTATACCACTAAGCTATATATTCATCACCGTTATTGCGTAGTCCTATACACAATTATCAGACTGCCCACGAAATTATAACTTTGATTTGTTTTAGAAATTTTACACCATAAGATGATGACCTCACTTTTATGCCCGATATTTTGAAAAAGGAAAATATAAAAAGAAAATAAAAGAAAATGCTTCAAAAGAAAATTATAATTATAAGTTGTAGGTAATAATTATCCTAAGTACTATTTGGTAAGATAGGAAATATGAAATATAATTAAACTTTAAGTGATTAACCCTAAATATTTCCTTTGTATATTAGAAAACTAATTACCTATACACACACACCCCTTAACTTAAACCCTACATCCCACACACGGCCGACCACATCTAAGAGGAAGAAAAGGGATATTTTTCTCAATAAACCCTAAGTGATCGATTCGGTGTAGTATATACGCGTAGAGGAACATACCTTTCTGTATTCGTTATGGATTTGTGAAGCATATGGTATACTTTTGTATAAACCCGAATATCGTGTATATGTATATGTGATTGTATAAATAGATGTGTGTGTGTGTGTATATATATGGTCGTGGGTATGCTTATGTATATATGGATGAAAATGTGGTATTTCATATGAGTATAATCCAAAAATATATAGGTATTATATGTGTATGTGAGTTGGCTGAATATGTATATATGTATATGATTGGTGTATAATTTTCATATGTGTATGAATTATGATCTATGATATTTGTATGATTATGTGTGTGATGAACTATGTGAAATTGTATGACTTTTGGCGATTTTGGAAGTAGAATAATTTGGGATTTTGTATGATTTGAGGGTAGAATAAGGTTGGAAATTGTTTAGGCTGTAGGATCATCAAGGCACCACTAGAAGGGGGGGTTGAATAGTGGGTGCGGAAAATGTGGTTTTTAAAATTAGTTTGAACCAAAAACCCAACTTCTGAAAACAGTTTCTGTTTTCAGTACTAGTTTTAAAACGTTTTGAAAACTAGGTTTCAGGTCTTCAAAAATTCTGAAATTTGGAGAGAACTTAGACTCAGATGTTATGAGTGTCTCCTAAAAATTTCAGATTAAAATTCAACCTCTAACCCCTTGAAAATTCGTTGGTGGTCAGATTGTGCAAATCTGCCAGAAATGATACACTGATTTGAAAAATTAATTCCTATTTGTGCACAACTCCAAATGATCTGAAACTTTAACCACTAACCCCTTATATGTTATATTTAAATGGGTTGAAACAGTTTTGAAAAATTCTTTTGGGAAGTTAGTCAAATACGATCAAAGTCTCAACCTTTGCAAGCCTGAAAATCAGACTGCACTAGTCTCAGAACTTTGGACGTTTGAATGACTTATACTTGTCCAAAAAGGTTGAAACTTGCGCCAAAAGAACCCTAGAACGTGTGGTTATATTTTCTGAAAGTTTCGTGATTTTTGAAATTCGTTTACTATTTTTACGAACGTGATTAAAAACAGTAAACAGTGCTGAAACAGAAAATCAGTGCTGAATGTAAATGACACCAAGAATTTTATACTGGTTCGGTTATCAACAACCTACTCCAGTCTTCAAGGAACACCTTCCTTGGTTCACACTAATCACACAACTCAAAAACACCTTACCACAGGGTTGATGGAGTTACACACCAACTCCAACCCTTTACAAACCTTGTATGTTCTATACAATTCGCACGAACACCACCACCTTGCAAGATTGAAGATTGATCACACCTTGATCAATCTTTTACAAAGATAAAGAGTATGTGGTGGTATGATACAAGCCTATTCAAGGATAAGAATATAAGTACAATAGGCTTTCAAGAAGAAAGAAAGAAAGAGGATGTAGAAGAATAAGGCTAGAACACTTTTGATCTTTCAATTTTCAACACTTGTTCTTGTTCTTGTTTTGCTCTTCTTCCTTCCTTTTTAATCATCATGGCCGACCCCTTCTATGCCTTCTCCCCTCTTGAAAATTTCCTTTTAAGTGCTTGAGAGAGTGTAAGACATCATGGTGACAATGCTTTGCTTACTTGGCATCATTCTATTGGATCATCATTTAGTCTTCGCTTACTTGGCACCTCTTTATTGGCTCAATGTTGTCAACATGATGACATGGAAAAAATCTGAGATTAACACTTTAAACATGTGCCAATATCAATCATAAAATCATACCATAAGTCACAAATTCCATCATAAATTGCAAGACAAGAAATCTCTCCTTTTCAAGCAAAATTTTGGCCATTAGTATAATTTCCATGCTGAATTTTCAGCATTTACATCAACCATTTTTATTCAAGATAATCCCCAATATACTTTGATTTTTCTCATTAAAATGAATCAACAATACATGGTAAGTCTTGCTATCAATTGAGAAATGAATTTGGACACACAATAGCCTTAGAATTTGTCCACCATCACTTCACACATGCTGAAAAATTTCAGCATGTGTGATATGTAGAATATCACACTTTATTACCTTACATAATATTCAAATCATTTCCATAACATCTTCAATTAATCCTTTAATAAAAGATGACAAAATATAGCTCATTTAAAGGGCAAAAAATGGGCCATACTACAACACACATGCTGAATTTTTCAGCATGTGTCATATATGTGACATAGTTTGAAATGTTACCTTTTGTAGCTCATTCCTTTATGTCACCAACTTTGTTTAATTGATTCTTGACCAATCAATATGCCAACAAGGCTCCAAATAAGCTCCATCTTGGCTGTTCTAGGCGTTGGTAATATGTTTGGCATGTGCTGAATATTATTTTTGCTAACTTTGTAAAATAGTGCACATTTAATAATACACATATGTAATATTCCAATCAGCCCTTAATTTAATTTTCTAGAACACTTTAAGATGTATATTATATGTAAAAAGTGTCTAGATACGTGTCACATGATGTTCAAGAAAAACGTTCCATGTTATGTGCGTAGAAAACCGAATTTTCGATATTTATCGATTACCCGATTTTTCTCTAATTTAAATTCCAACTTTTGCACATGATATATATATTATGTTATACATAATATATATAATATATACTTTAAATCTCAGCACTTGGCTGATTTAAAGTGGTACCATAAACATGTGACAAAATTAAAATTGGAATCTTCACATTTTGGCCTAAATGTGGGGTGATTTGTGTGTGCCAACATGGAAAGTATATTTGGCTGAATATGTCATGTGTAGCACGAAATTTACATCATATTTTGATGTATATGGGCTGGCCATTTATTTATGGCAAGTACGTGACACGTTGGCGAAGTTTCGGTATTCGCCCGATACGACAAATTTCGGTTTAGAACCTTTTATCGTGTCGTATTTAATTTTTCATCACCATATCTTATATATGATATAAGACCTGAATATACTCATAAATATGAGTTAAGTATAGTGGTGTGACGTTAACGTACGTACGTAAGATATATAACGTGTCGGTAGTACGTTGGAATACATGTGTATGTGCCTTTTTCAAAAAATCTGAAAATATATACATTTATATATGTATAGGCGTGTGTATATATTAATGAGGAGAGGATGAGAAAACTTTCCTTCCTTAGCCTTGTTGCCTTTGTGCCTTTTCCAAATGAATCTTCCTTTAATGAACTACTTAGTTTATTAAACTAAGTACTTCACTTAATGAACTAATTTAGTTCATTAATGGTGGCACCTGAAAATAGCATAAACACAACAAATATTTGCCATATGATGTAAGCTTTAATGCTTCATGGCTCGTTAGTACGGCAACATAATATATAAGCTAAGTAATGGCAAGATATCATGCATACATGTACACGTTTATATATATATATATCATGCACGTTTTATCTTATGCTCGTTTTTGTGCACATTTAAATCATGTATTTGAAAATCACTCAAACCCTTTTTTCTCAACAATCTCCCCCTTTTGATGATTTTCAAAATAACTTATGCACATGATTTAAATCCTATCGCTCCCCCTTCAATCATGCATAAAATCAAAACATGAGTTTTAAATTCCGAGTCGCTCTCCCCCTTAATATATGCAATTAGTATCTCTCTCTCCCCCTTAAATCATGCTTTCTCTCCCCCTTTATTTTGAAAAGTAAATCAAAAGATGCCTGTAAATATGAAGAAGAAAAAAAATCATGCAATTCATATACGTTTGTTGGTAAGGGTTATTTATTCAACCCTTTGAAAATGTCCCTTTTGGTACCCACATTTGGGTGACCTTTCTAGGTCTTCCAAAAGGTGAAAAAGATGATGAAAATGCAACATAGTATCCGTTGGGGGCAAATGCGTTTGGCCGTTCGCCAAGAATCCCATCATGCGTATAATGTAGTTTTCATTTTTGATATGTATTTCGATTTACATGCACGGGGCGTGATCTAGACGCATTTGTATGATATGAATGTCGCACATACATCACTTGTTTCTTCTCATATCTATATGGCACATAATTATATTTTGCATGATGTGAAGAAGAAGCACGTTGAGATGTCATAAGAAAAGGCCTGTGCGTTTTCTTAGATGCCACATATGTCTTTGATGGATCTATTTTCTTAGATGGGATAAATTTGGTTGGTTTATTTTGTGGCTTACTTTTCTCAACGTATCCTAGTCCGGTTTTGTCACTATCATGCTTTTGAGAAGAGATGATGTGATCTAGTATGTTTGTTCTCGTGTCAAATTGTTTCACCTTTTTCTCTACATCCGCATTCCTTGATTTCAAGTTTGAAATCTCGGATTTCAATTCAGTGTTCTCGGATGTCAATGATGAAATCTCAGACTTTAATGAATTTATAATGCACGACGACTCTTCTTTTGAATCGTTTAATTGAGACATAAGATCTTTGTTAGAAGATTCTAACAATTTCTTATCTTCAATTAACCGTTTCTTTTGTTTTGCAAGAGTTCTAGCAAACTTATGTAATTCAAGATATTCAACATATAAATCATCATAAGATAGTTCAGAATCCGAGTCAGAATCAGAATTTACCTCATTTTCGAATAGTGGAGGCATTTGGCTTGACATATCTTTTTCTTCGGTTTCATGGCTAGTGGTTGCCATCTCACTAAGATCGTTGGATCCTTTTGATGTGAGGTTCCTGCACTCTGATACCAATTGTAGGATCATCAAGGCACCACTAGAAGGGGGGGTTGAATAGTGGGTGCGGAAAATGTGGTTTTTAAAATTAGTTTGAACCAAAAACCCAACTTCTGAAAACAGTTTCTGTTTTCAGGACTAGTTTTAAAACGTTTTGAAAACTAGGTTTCAGGTCTTCAAAAATTCTGAAATTTGGAGAGAACTTAGATTCAGATGTTATGAGTGTCTCCTAAAAAGTTCAGATTAAAATTCAACCTCTAACCCCTTGAAAATTCGTTGGTGGTCAGATTGTGCAAATCTGCCAGAAATGATACACTGATTTGAAAAATTAATTCCTATTTGTGCACAACTCCAAATGATCTGAAAATTTAACCACTAACCCCTTATATGTTATATTTAAATGGGTTGAAACAGTTTTGAAAAATTCTTTTGGGAAGTTAGTCAAATACGATCAAAGTCTCAACCTTTGCAAGCCTGAAAATCAGACTGCACTAGTCTCAGAACTTTGGACGTTTGAATGACTTATACTTGTCCAAAAGGGTTGAAACTTACGCCAAAAGAACCCTAGAACGTGTGGTTATATTTTCTGAAAGTTTCGTGATTTTTGAAATTCGTTTACTATTTTTACGAACGTGATTAAAAACAGTAAACAGTGCTGAAACAGAAAATCAGTGCTGAATGTAAATGACATCAAGAATTTTATACTGGTTCGGTTATCAACAACCTACTCCAGTCTTCAAGGAACACCTTCCTTGGTTCACACTAATCACACAACTCAAAAACACCTTACCACATGGTTGATGGAGTTACACACCAACTCCAACCCTTTACAAACCTTGTATGTTCTATACAATTCGCACGAACACCACCACCTTGCAAGATTGAAGATTGATCACACCTTGATCAATCTTTTACAAAGATAAAGAGTATGTGGTGGTATGATACATGCCTATTCAAGGATAAGAATATAAGTACAATAGGCTTTCAAGAAGAAAGAAAGAAAGAGGATGTAGAAGAATAAGGCTAGAACACTTTTGATCTTTCAATTTTCAACACTTGTTCTTGTTCTTGTTTTGCTCTTCTTCCTTCCTTTTTAATCATCATGGCCGACCCCTTCTATGCCTTCTCCCCTCTTGAAAATTTCCTTTTAAGTGCTTGAGAGAGTGTAAGACATCATGGTGACAATGCTTTGCTTACTTGGCATCATTCTATTGGATCATCATTTAGTCTTCGCTTACTTGGCACCTCTTTATTGGCTCAATGTTGTCAACATGATGACATGGAAAAAATCTGAGATTAACACTTTAAACATGTGCCAATATCAATCATAAAATCATACCATAAGTCACAAATTCCATCATAAATTGCAAGACAAGAAATCTCTCCTTTTCAAGCAAAATTTTGGCCATTAGTATAATTTCCATGCTGAATTTTCAGCATTTACATCAACCATTTTTATTCAAGATAATCCCCAATATACTTTGATTTTTCTCATTAAAATGAATCAACAATACATGGTAAGTCTTGCTATCAATTGAGAAATGAATTTGGACACACAATAGCCTTAGAATTCGTCCACCATCACTTCACACATGCTGAAAAATTTCAGCATGTGTGATATGTAGAATATCACACTTTATTACCTTACATAATATTCAAATCATTTCCATAACATCTTCAATTAATCCTTTAATAAAAGATGACAAAATATAGCTCATTTAAAGGGCAAAAAATCGGCCATACTACAACACACATGCTGAATTTTTCAGCATGTGTCATATATGTGACATAGTTTGAAATGTTACCTTTTGTAGCTCATTCCTTTATGTCACCAACTTTGTTTAATTGATTCTTGACCAATCAATATGCCAACAAGGCTCCAAATAAGCTCCATCTTGGCTGTTCTAGGCGTTGGTAATATGTTTGGCATGTGCTGAATATTATTTTTGCTAACTTTGTAAAATAGTGCACATTTAATAATACACATATGTAATATTCCAATCAGCCCTTAATTTAATTTTCTAGAACACTTTAAGATGTATATTATATGTAAAAAGTGTCTAGATACGTGTCACATGATGTTCAAGAAAAACGTTCCATGTTATGTGCGTAGAAAACCGAATTTTCGATATTTATCGATTACCCGATTTTTCTCTAATTTAAATTCCAACTTTTGCACATGATATATATATTATGTTATACATAATATATATAATATATACTTTAAATCTCAGCACTTGGCTGATTTAAAGTGGTACCATAAACATGTGACAAAATTAAAATTGGAATCTTCACATTTTGGCCTAAATGTGGGGTGATTTGTGTGTGCCAACATGGAAAGTATATTTGGCTGAATATGTCATGTGTAGCACGAAATTTACATCATATTTTGATGTATATGGGCTGGCCATTTATTTATGGCAAGTACGTGACACGTTGGCGAAGTTTCGGTATTCGCCCGATACGACAAATTTCGGTTTAGAACCTTTTATCGTGTCGTATTTAATTTTTCATCACCATATCTTATATCATATGATATAAGACCTGAATATACTCATAAATATGAGTTAAGTATAGTGGTGTGACGTTAACGTACGTACGTAAGATATATAACGTGTCGGTAGTACGTTGGAATACATGTGTATGTGCCTTTTTCAAAAAATCTGAAAATATATACATTTATATATGTATAGGCGTGTGTATATATTAATGAGGAGAGGATGAGAAAACTATCCTTCCTTAGCCTTGTTGCCTTTGTGCCTTTTCCAAATGAATCTTCCTTTAATGAACTACTTAGTTTATTAAACTAAGTACTTCACTTAATGAACTAATTTAGTTCATTAATGGTGGCACCTGAAAATAGCATAAACACAACAAATGTTTGCCATATGATGTAAGCTTTAATGCTTCATGGCTCGTTAGTACGGCAACATAATATATAAGCTAAGTAATGGCAAGATATCATACATACATGTACACGTTTATATATATATCATGCACGTTTTATCTTATGCTCGTTTTTGTGCACATTTAAATCATGTATTTGAAAATCACTCAAACCCTTTTTTCTCAACATAGGCTAAATTATGGTGGAAGGAGGCAGCGCCAGTAGCGGCGCATGGGCCGCACACGCTGGCGTAGTGGGGGAGCGTGTCTTCGTGGAGTGAGTTGATATTAATTGTACTTACTGTCCATGGTATTTGATGTGTGAAAATATAGGTGGTGTGAGTTTTGGAGGGAGGCCAAAGGGTAAAAAGTCAGAGAGTGGAGTTAGAGTTTTGGGAGATGGGGAGGGGCCTAGCCGAGGGAGTGAGTGGGGGGAATCAGTTCTGGCGATAGGCAATGAGGGGAGCAAAGGTGAGGGGTAAGGGTGATTTGGGTAGTGGGTTGGGAGAAAAGTTAGTTGAGGAAAAAATAGGGATAGAGCCGGCGGCAGGCCGCATGCCAAGGTGTAGGCATGGATGGAAGGGCCGCAGGGTGAGGAAGGAATAGGCTAGCAAGGCCGCGGACAGGGATGCAGCTAAGCACGGGCCTGAGCCGTGGGTGAAGGAAAAATAATAAAGAAGGAAATTTGAGCGGTAGACTTTGTGTTAAGTTAAGATATGGATTTGTAAACTAAGAATTGTATTTGTAGACTAAGAAATAGATTTTTGGGCGAAGAGATGTACGTGTATATATATGTGTGTATATGCATATGTATGGGTGTGTGTGTGTGCATATATATATATATATATATATATATATATATATATATATATATATATATATATATTTGTACATATACATGGGAGTTAGGAATTATTTGATATTTAGAAATATTTGATGATTGAATATTTGGAATCGTTTTGGAAAAATTTGGTATATTGGAAATGATTTTGGAATTGTTTTGAAAATCGTGCATTGCATTTTGCGAAATTCACCCTCACATGGGAAATATATTGTTAAGCTAGATTGATCACAAACAAACGGAGCGTCTGAGTATATTTGACTATCTGAGATAGAGCGCTCGGACATATTTGATCGTCAATTAGAGCGTCCAGTCATATTTGACTATCCGGGATAATGCGCCTGGACATAATTGACTATTGATGTGATCAATTCGTAGGTCTTACGGTATAAGTCACTTGTAAGGAAAGTGCTAGTGCCAACATTGAACTTGGTTTTTGGATTTGAAATTGTACCGATTTGGAATCGGAATTGAATATTGGAATTTGTACCGATTTGGAATTGGAATTGGAATTTGGAATTTGTACCAATTTGGAATCGGATTTGGAAATTGGAATTTTGGAACTTCGGAATGAACTTTGATTTTGAAATTTGCACCGCATCGATTTGGTAACCTTGCATTATTGGATTTTCACTTTGACTGCATTTGATTGGATATTGAGTGGATGATCGATATTGTTGACTTTGATAGTTGTTTGACTATAAGGGTATTAGAGTAATTTATTTACGAATGGAAAATTTGATATTTTTCTATGTTATTTAGTTATGTATTTACACTTGTTTCTCCGTGTATGAGCTCATAATAGGTACAATTAGACTACTTACTAGACGATGTTTTGTCGCTCATACTATACTTTATTGGTGTTTTGAAGAGAATCAATGATACGATCTAGTGTACGTCGAAGACGAGTCTGAGTGGGGTTACCGCTAATTAGAGGAATTTACGAGATCTTTATGTCATTTATGTTGAGACTTCTACTTTATGGATTCAAGATTGATATTCTGAGACTTAAAGTTTCTGGATAAATTACGATATTTGTATTGGTTTTGGATTCTGCCTAGATTATATGTTAACGACTGATGATTATTTTAATGATTTTAATTTATGACTTCCGTTGACGTCATTCTACGTCACTTTGATGACGTGTATATGATTTGTTTTCGGCGCCTTGTGTTTTCTCTTATCATAATACAACGAGTGAACCATTTCAAGTACTATGGCTCGGGACTGGTCGTGACACTCACCATCATAAGTTATCTCATACATCGTCTTCACTGTATATGAATGAAATCCCAACATTGATTTTTTTGAAATTTAATGGAAAATGTTTTTTCGTTGATATTCTAAGACTTATTGTTTATAAAAAAAATGGGAAAAAAAGGCGTGCATGAGAAAATTTGAATCAGGTGTTAGAATAATAACGATTTAGTGAAAAAAAAAGCAATTACAAAAGTTTATGTTACCCGAGTTTTATTATCCTTGTTTATGCAAATAGATGCGAAGTAATTTCGGTCAGAATTTAGACCAAGGAACGTTCGCCCTTTTTATCATACACTCGGCCTTAGTCCATATAGCATAATTGACCTATTCATCATAGACAACGGCGTCGGTCAGAGCAATTGAAAGCCTCATTGTAGAGGAAAACAGGAGTAAAGGCAGGCCCAAACGACTTGGGATGAGCAGATAAGACACGACTTACTAGATTTGTACCTCTCTGAGGACATGGTCCAGGATAGGAGTTCATGGAGACATAAGATTAAGGTTAACGAGGTATAGGTCAGATATAGGGACACCTTAGAGTATATTTAGGGACATAGATAGGCGTAGACACTATCTACGCTTTAGGATGACTTTCCAATTGGTTGCGTATGGTATACCGTCTGTTTTACATGACATGTACAGATATACGTGATGTGTATTTTAATATCGAAAGTCCTTTCTTTGTATTTCTTGTATTTCTTTGTATTTGTATTTCTTGAATTTACTCACTAACACACTAGCACAACATATCTCTATTATCATGTCATTTATGCAGGTAGAGCCGGGGGTCGCAATGGAAGCAGGCTTCTATTCCTTGGATAGAGGTATTGTTTGCCTACCACTTACCCTCCCCAGACCCTAACGATAGCTTTTGCTGTCGTTGAAATATACTGGGTCCGGATGATGATGATGATCATAAAACCATTCTAGTGTAGCGTAAGATCACATAGCGCCCGCATAACTCAGTAGATATTCAGGTTGTGATTTGTTTTAAGAGGTCAAAAGTTCGATTTCAGAGACACGCATAGTGTGCTCCACTGTTGCTAGGCCGAAGGACTAGTTTGCGGGGTGACACCTTGTGTGGGTCACTGTGTAAATCTTCATCCGATCTAGGAGGCTGGTGAGTTCTTAATTTGCATCCTCCACCACGCTCTTTAGAACTAGATCGGTGGGAACCCTCACAGTCAGGGTATAGCCTTTTACTCCGAGATCACACAACACAATTTTATAAACAGTATCATATATTAATGCAGACACGATTAAATGTTGGAGACAATCAATCCTGTACCAAGACGCAGTCGTACAATGTGTGCATATGAAACAACAAAATAAATCAAACCCGGGGCGAGTCGAGGACTCTGTCCTTAAGACGTATTGTTCCGGTATACTGTGCCCAACCGGTATGAGCAATCGTCTCCCAGGATACAACGGGTACCTGTTCAGTTGAGCGGCACTGCTGAACTTGAACTCCTTCGAACGCTTAGAGTGTCCTGACTTCTCCCGGACAATATGCAAGACTCACGTGCTACGAATGCAGAATGCTTATGAAATGCTTAGAGCTTGGTGTTGTAAGTGGTGTGTAAAGAGTGCACCCTTAGCCCTCTTTATATAGGGGAGTCGGTTGAAGAACAAGGAACCGTGACCGTTGGATCAAAACCGAAGTTTGATTTAGGCCGTTGGATTAAAACCTCCTATCTAGATTAGGATGGTTTAATCTCAGCCTTTAGATCGAAGATAAATTAACAGGTTTAAACCTGGAGCGTTGGATGGAAACCATATTCGGTTAGGCGGTTAAGACAGTTTAAATCTCGTCCGTTAGATTCAAGCTGCTTTTCTCATTACCGTTAGATCATAACAGATGATCTTATCTGAAATGGAGGAGGATAGAGTTTGATTCATTTTTGAATCAAACCTGCCCAAACAGAACAAATCTGCCTGCTGTCAGACTTCGATCGATCACATCGATCGATCGAAGTGACATCGATCGATCGATGTGATCGACTGATGTCTGACTGAGCACTTCATTCGATCAACTTGATCGATCTAAGTGACATCAATCGATCGAAGTGATCGATCGATGTCCTCTGATTGACTTAGATCGATCTGCCAAGAGATCGAAGGCCTCTGATCCACTTCGATCGATGACATCGATCGATCGAAATGACATCGATCGATCGAAGTCATAGATCGATGTCCGTCAGATGCCTTTTACGCCACATGGACACTTCCAACGTGGCATTCCTCCACACGGGTGACACGTCACCCATCCACAACATTTCCATCTACTTTGAGCATTAATTTCACATTCACACAATACATAATTGAGTGAGTTCACATCCTAACATTAACTACACGTTAAGGATTCATTAAGCTCATAGTACGTTGCACAACCAAGTTTTGCAACTTTCATTAACGGGCCGAAGCCCAAATCTTCAATCTTCAACGATGGGCCAAAACCCAACCTTAAATTCTCCAACAATCCCCCATATGAATGTAAATTAATGCAGACACTTATGCAAACTCTGAGGAGAAGTCAGACAAGAAAATATTGCATCAGAAGAGGTAGCTTCTGGCTTTGAACCTTTCTTAGTGATGTACCATCGGATCCACTCGGCTAAATAGTGACTTGATGTCTTGAACTAGTCAGCCTTTGTTGTGAACCAAGACAACGATACTCACACAATATTTCTTTTAACACCCTTTTGGTTCTCATGGTTGTGTTCGTTTTGGCCATGAACAACCTGGTTTCAGAAAGTGTTTTAGAGAAATCTTGCCTCATAGACTTTCTCATAGAAGCGGCCCCACTTCACACTTACATAGGTGATTCCTATCAAGAGTATTCTGCCATACTCCACTTGACGTATCAAGATATAGGACATCATTAAAAGCCTTTAGCTTACCCTGAAATCTCTGCAGACAGCACTTTTATCAAACGGAATGAGTAAGTGCTAACTGAATCTTCATAACTTAGTTGTCCCATTGAACCAAGATTCTGGGATCTCCAGTCAACAAGGTTGGGTTACCATTACAAAGATTCATGCATTATGGGCTTCAATCCCATTCCGCTTGTCAATCTTGACATCTGATCTCTAGGCAAGCCTTTTGTAAGCGGATCCGCAAGATTCTCCATTGATTTTATATAATCTATGGAAATCACGCCATTAGAGATCAACTGTTTAATGGTGTTATGTCTTCGACGTATGTGTCGTGACTTACCATTATAGATGCTGCTTTGAGCACGTCCTACAGCTGACTGACTATCACATTGTATGCTAATAGGAGCGATCGGCTTAGGCCAGCACGGAATATCTTCCAGGAAATTCCGAAGCCACTCAGCCTCTTTGGGCTTCGGCCCGTTAATGAAAGTTGCAAAACTTGGTTGTGCAACGTACTATGAGCTTAATGAATCCTTAACGAGTAGTTAATGTTAGGATGTGAACTCACTCAATTATGTATTGTGTGAATGTGAAATTAATGCTCAAAGTAGATGGAAATGTTGTGGATGGGTGACGTGTCACCCGTGTGGAGGAATGCCACGTTGGAAGTGTCCATGTGGCGTAAAAGGCATCTGACGGACATCGATCGATGACTTCGATCGATCGATGTCACTTCGATCGATCGATGTCATCGATCGAAGTGGATCAGAGGCCTTCGATCTCTTGGCAGATCGATCTAAGTCAATCAGAGGACATCGATCGATCACTTCGATCGATCGATGTCACTTAGATCGATCAAGTTGATCGAATGAAGTGGTCAGTCAGACATCAGTCGATCACATCGATCGATCGATGTCACTTCGATCGATCGATGTGATCGATCGAAGTCTGACAGCAGGCAGATTTGTTCTGTTTGGGCAGGTTTGATTCAAAAATGAATCAAACTCTATCCTCCTCCATTTCAGATAAGATCATCTGTTATGATCTAACGGTAATGAGAAAAGCAGCTTGAATCTAACGGCCGAGATTTAAACTGTCTTAACCGCCTAACCGAATATGGTTTCCATCCAACGCTCCAGGTTTAAACCTGTTAATTTATCTTCGATCTAAAGGCTGAGATTAAACCATCCTAATCTAGATAGGAGGTTTTAATCCAACGGCCTAAATCAAACTTCGGTTTTGATCCAACGGTCACGGTTCCTTGTTCTTCAACCGACTCCCCTATGTAAAGAGGGCTAAGGGTGCACTCTTTACACACCACTTACAACACCAAGCTCTAAGCATTTCATAAGCATTCTGCATTCGTAGCACGTGAGTCTTGCATATTGTCCGGGAGAAGTCAGGACACTCTAAGCGTTCGAAGGAGTTCAAGTTCAGCAGTGGCGCTCAACTGAACAGGTACCCGTTGTATCCTGGGAGACGATTGCTCATACCGGTTGGGCACAGTATACCGGAGCAATACGTCTTAAGGACAGAGTCCTCGACTCGCCCCGGGTTTAATTTATTTTGTTGTTTCATATGCACACATTGTACGACTGCGTCTTGGTACAGGATTGATTGTCTCCAACATTAAAACAGTAGGCTATACCCCGCAATTTGCATATTATAATACAACATTTGAATATTTTCGGTCCACATAGTCAAATACACCAGCAATGTTTGTCTAGTACAAGTTATCCTAGGACTTTGCTAGCTACGACGAGATGAGATCTCCTCACCTTCCACACTCTCACGCCTTCGTCCACTATTCGTCATGTGGCAGCAAGTGGATGGTGAAACTAGATGCGGATGACACTCATCTAGTCTCACCACCCTACTTTGGTGCCACGTAACAGGCGATGGGTAAAGAAGTGAGAGTGTGAGCGTGAGGAGATCCGGTCCCAGCTATGACCTGTTGCATTTACTTGACAAACATTCCAGGCTTACGATGTCATACTTCCTGATCTTGAAAAGACAATTATTTGACAGGAAATACTGATATAATTTGCTCTTGTCATCGTCCAGGGTTTGCAAGAACTGAATAATACAAATATGAAGTGTGACTCTTACAGGAATCAGTTAATTGCAATGTTTTTATGATTTTATTTTTATTAATATCGTCTTTTTTTTGGTAAAATTTCAGTAGTCATGTTCTTGCTAGTCAATATAATAACATTCATTTGAAAGGAAATTTTTTACCGAACCAAACTCGATAAATGAGGGGACCCTGTTTTGCAGTTTTTGCGTTGAATTATACCTGTTGTATACAAATATTATTCTCTGTTAACATAGTATAAGTGATTAAATTTCATTTATCAAAAATAATCTAAAGTATTTATGAAGTAACCTTATGTGATTGAAGAATTCGGGAGCACAGTTTCGTGGCCACACATATGGTCATTGGCGGACGCAACGGCAAATTTTTGAGGGCAGGGGGGCAAAATTCACACTATGGGATCATCGTCCATCTTTTCGGACTAAATAGACATTCCATCGAAAATCCGGTAAAAACTCCCTTACAATATAGATATATGCAAATATTATAACATAAAATCTAAACCAACACATCCACTAAACAAAATGCAACAATAATAAGAAACCATCAACAATATCTAACAAAAGTTATTCATAAGCAACATTAACAAGCAGCAATATCCAACAAAAGTTATTAATTTGACGCTCGACATACATTTTATTTACGAAATGAAGGATGAGCAGCAGGAGGGATTATCGGTGGCCGCAACAAATTTCTTCGAGTTCCCAAATTCTGCGCGAAAATGATGAAAATATGTCGTCGATTCTCCATCATTGAGTTTTTTCTAGAACGACCTTTAACAATATCATCCATGTTAGGCACATCAACTTGATGTTCTTCACAAAACTCAACAACTTATTTCAACAAAGAATCACAACCACTTTGCCTATATTCTTGTAATTCATTTTTTGTCACATTGATCATATTAAGAGTACAACATATGTGTTGGTCTCTTATTTGTAGAATCTTTGAAAGAGTATTTGTCATTCCCAAAATTTGCAACATAAACTTTCCGATAAATACAAACTCAAAAGAGTCCATCTTTGTCATCTAATTATGATACTGTATTTCTGATTTTTATATTCTCACCATCTCTGTACAACCAGAATAGTATTTCTCCAATTGGATTCCATATTTCAAAAAGTCGGAGCAATGTTCTGTAGTGAGAACCCCTAGTTCCTAGTAACACACATATATCACATATCATGAAATAGTTTTGGGATTAAAAAACAGATACCTTAAATTTAGATAATCAAAAATACAAATGCATCTACCTACTACTTAATTTTTTTCTCCGAGTTGGGGGCGGCTGCCCCCTGAACACCCCTGCATATGGTATCTAAAGAAGAAATTTTAATGACGAGAGTTTAATCACGACTAACTTTAAAGTAAGTGGAGGATGAATAAGACTCTAAAGCGTTGGTAAATCTGTCGTGTGCTTATGATCATTTGAACACATATCTCGATTTGTGTATGAGTTTTAACTAAGGGTCTCGTAATTTATGTGGTTAGAGGAAGTTATCATGTTTTTTTCTCTCTTCTTGGTTACTTTTTTTCTATACTAAAGTTTAACGTGGATGACTTGAAAAAAAAAGCTTAGGCGCGAACGGTTGAGACCCAACTCTCAGACCCTCATCATCCCAGCCTTTATGAATGTTATGCCCCGCACCCTCCGTAAAAAAAATAAAGAAAGGATAAACGGAAATTAAATAGGTTAAGGAAAAATAAATGATAATGAATTAAGAATTAAGTATTAGGATTAAATGGAATTTATTGAAAGGATTAAATATGGAATTAAGTAGTATTTAATTTTGGAATTGAATATTAGAAATTAATCCTTTAAGATAAATAAGATAATAGGATACAATTTAGAAACTCCAAATTCCACCTTTTCCATATAAAAACTGACAGAACGTCAGTTTCTCTCCATTATCAGAAAGAAAACCGACGCCAGCCTTCTTCCCTCTCCCCATAGCGATTTCATCTTGCAACCCTAGGAGGAAAGATCCGTCAGGAGTCAATCCGTAGGCCGTTCGTTCTTCAATCCATATTCGAGTAATCAAAGGCAAGTAATCTACTTATAAGTTCTTACGTTTTGCGAAAGAGAAAAGGCCTACTTTTGATATTAAATTGGATCACCATGCAGTAGTCTCTTTCTGTGAATCTATACGTGCCTTATGTGTTTTGGTTTCGGATTTTGGCCATTATATGTTAAAATCATTGTTGATGTTGTGGAAATATGTGAGATCATGCAAAACACAATCCCAAGAACCCTACTTTGTGCTATTTTCGGATGAAGGGTTAGGAGGGTGAAAAATGTGAGATTTTGGATTGATTTTTGTTAAAGATTTGAGTTTTTAGGATTGAATCCGTGTGTGGTACGTTAAAGGTGATGTCCTTGGGGGATTAAGGATGGATTGATAGTGAGGTTTAGGCTTGGAATGGTTGGAAGAAAGTTGAAAATCGATCGGGATTTAGATCTGTAGTTTCTACAGAAATCGCAGGATGAAGATTCTGAAAATTGGTGACGTCAATCGATCGACGTCAGGGTATGACGTACGTCGATCGATCGACGTATAGCAAGTGAGGGGCCGACGTATTCCAGATGTATGTAGATCGATCGACGTAGGATGAGTGAGAGATCGACGCGTCTCAGATGAACGTCGATCGATCGATGTAGGTTGAGTGAGAGATTGATGTCCCTCAGACGTACGTCGATCGATTGACGTCAGGGTATGACGTCAACCAGTTTTGTGGGAAAATAGGGGAAGAAAGAGAGAAGCTAGGGGACCCTTTTGGGTGACCTTAGGGACTTCTTAGGGCATGATTGAGGTTAGTCTAAGTCTTGGGAATATGACTTAAGATGGTTAATCAAATTTGGAGAATTCGAAGGGTATTCGAATCTGATTTCAACGTGAATGACCTAACGGGTTAGGAATGAACGTATGTGGCTTTACAGTGTACAAAAGAGGAATGTGAGGGTTCTTACATTAGCCTTTGAGTTCTAAAATCAATGTTTAGGTGATGATTAACCTGCCGTGAAGCATAAGCTCGAGTGTGTAAGTGAGGTGAGTCTCGTGTGACTGATTGATATTGAATGTGATTTGAAGTATGTGAATGAAGAATGTGATTGATACGAGGAGTCTTGCATTCTTGCATCATGGCACTTGCATCTGCATAATGTTTTGAAAAGAGCTGTGCCTCGGCACACGGTATAAAGTTTGTGAAATTGGCTGTAACGTGACACGGGATGGAAATATAAGTCGTGGAGTGTTACAGGGTATAAAGTTGGCTGTAATGTGACACAGGATGGAAATATAAGCCGTGGAGCGTTACAGGGTATAAAGTTGGCTGTAATGTGACACGGGATAGAAATATAAGCCGTGGAGCATTACAGGGTATAAAGTTAAGCTATGGTGCGTCATAGGATGGAAATATAAGCCATGACCCACCACAGGGTATAAAGTTATGTGACCGGATATTGTGACATGCATTGCACTGTTTTGAAAAGAAATTGCATACGCATTTGTGATTGTGTAGTGTAGTGCATATTTTGTCATGCATCACGCGAGTCGTTACGCTATGTTTTGTTGTAACTGAATTGTCATTGAATTGTTAAGTGCGTATGAATTACGGTTCTTGCTTTCGTAGGCTACTAGTCTATGTTTTTGAAGTTATACAAGACATGTGCCCCACCAATCTCTTGAATTATATATTACTCATGTCTTGCCATGTGTTGATCCCGTATGTCTTATAAGCGGGTTACTTGCTAGCGTTTTTCGCTAAGGGTACTACCTTTGTTTTGCAGATGAGCCTAGCTATGATATGATATTCATTGAGGACGATGGCAAGTGGGCAGAATGGGATGCTTAGAGCATGATGGGAATTGTTTTAGACTGTTTCTTGTTATTTTAGTTTTCTTATTTTATTTGAAGATTTAGATGGTTGCGTCAAAAAAGACAGTTATTGATAGTCACTTTATCTTTTGGTGTACCGCATTGATGGTTTAGATTTATGAGATACGTGTTTCCACACTTATTTCTCTGACGTCATTGATGATGTGTATTCGAGAGATGAGACGTCTTGTAGTCTTCTCAGTAAGCTACGACGGGTGCACTGGTTTGGATTCCACTGTCCGGGCCGGGGCGCTACAGCTGGTATCAGAGCCTAGGTTTCAGATCTACCTCGGAGACCTAAATTATGTCATGTAGAGTCTTAAGCTATGATTTTGACCCTAAGTTGATCTTTAGGTCTAAGTACATGATTTTAGTTGTAAGTTTGATTGGGATGGATGTGTGTGAGCGCGATAAAATTTAATCGATAAATGTTGTATTATTTTAGTTTACGAATTCTGCCTTGTACAACGCGTATGGGCCTTCAGTGTTTACTTTTGGAATTACTGAATGCTAATAAGCGTTGATTTTGCAGAAAATGCCTCACCGAAGAGATAACCAAGGAAACGGTGGCAATGGGAATGAGAACCCTCCACCGCCAACAGTGTTAGTATCTCAGGCACTGATAGATGCTATCACAGTGATAGCACAAGGAGTCGCCCAGCAACAACAACAACCTCTTCCTCCACCACCTCCTCAGCAAAGGTATCAGGTATTATATTAGGGAGATGCGGAAGATGCATGCCCCCACCTTTGAAGGGACCACCGACCCAGAGGTGGCCGAATTTTTGTTAGACGAGGTGGAGAAGTGCTTCAGGTTGGTGCAAGTGCCTGAAGAACTTAAGGTTGACGTGGCCACGCCCTTACTGATCGGCAGAGCCAACGGATGGTGGAATGGTATCCTGCCAAAGATGGCTCCCCCTATCCTGTGGAGACAGTTCGTACAGGCCTACAAAGATTACTATGTGCCTGAAACTGCCATTTTGGAGAAGATGAGGCAGTTTGACAAATTTGAACAATGGAGGATGTCTGTTTCTGATTATGCCGATAGATTCCATGTCTTGGGAAAATTCACGCCCATGGTGTTGGAAAACAACATAATGAAGATGTTGAAATTTGAGGAAGGTCTGAATCCCAGCATACGGACGGCCATAGCGGGGTCTAGCTTGAAAACCTTTGAAGAGATGTTGGATGCGTGTTACTACGTGGAGAGTGACATGCGCAGGTCACAGCCTAGAGAGGCTCGTGACGAGTCTAGCAAGAGGCCAAGGGAAGAGAAAAGTGGAGGTAGACCCGGACGTTGGGTCAAGATTCCTAGGAAAGAGCAGACAGGGCCAGTTCAGAGGGCACAGCAACCGAATCAGCCCGGCCGTCAAGCACCAGCAGTAGGCCCACACTGCCAGAAAAGACATGTGGGTGAATGTTGGAAGAAGTCAGGAGCATGTTTCAAGTGTGGGAAGACGGGCCATAGGATAAAGGATTGCCCCGAGTGGAACCCAAAGCCACAGGGAGAAGCAGGACCGGCACAGCAGCAGAGGGACAGGCCCAACGCGAGAGTCCACGCAATGACGGACGCTGAAGTACAGGAGGGTACGGACGTCGTGACAGGTACAACTTAAGTTAAATATTAGTTGCTTAAGTTGAATTTTAGTTGTTTAAGTTGGAGATTAAATGTGCCTTATGTGAAAACCTTTATGTGCTACACTTATTGTGTTTAGGTGTGATTCTAGTTAATAAAGTACCTGCGAACGTATTGTTTGATAGCGGAGCAAGTTACTCCTTCATTTCTAAGCGATTCGCTAAAGGACTCGACTGTTTACCCGAATGGCTTGAAAACCCCTTCAGGGTGCAGGCAGCCGGCGAACAAGTACTGGTTTCCCACCACCAGTACAAAGATTGTGAGTTAGAGTTGGATGGAAAGGTGTTTTCCACGACATTAGTTCCAATTCCGATGAAGGATTTTGATGTGATATTGGGCATGGATTGGCTG
The DNA here is from genome assembly GCA_036186865.1 of Eustoma russellianum. NCBI lineage: Eukaryota > Viridiplantae > Streptophyta > Magnoliopsida > Gentianales > Gentianaceae > Eustoma > Eustoma russellianum. The sequence goes on along the minus strand of AP025061.1, from coordinate 7,297,457 downwards.
ACCAAGAATCATGTCAATATTGACTGTAAACTTAAGCAAGTGACCGTTAAGGACGCTGAGATGAATGAAATAACGGTACAAGGAAACGTCAAGTTAACGAAAGCCCCAAAGAAGATATACTTGACGGCGATTAAGGTCTTTAAGGCTTTGCAAAAAGGAGCAGAGGGATTTATGATGTATGCAGTAGATGCTAAGCAAGAAGTTCCCTCCATAGATCAGATTCCGGTAATCAATGAATTTAAGGACGTATTTCCGGACGACTTACCAAGAGTTCCGCCATCAAGAGAAGTGGAGTTTGAGATTAACTTGATTCCCGGAACCGAGCCTATATCTAAGGCACCTTACAGAATGGCTCCAGCTGAACTTAAGGAGCTAAAGGGACAACTTCAGGAGTTGTTGGACAAGAAGTTGATTCGCCCCAGTGTATCACCCTGGGGAGCTCCAGTATTGTTTGTGAAGAAGAAAGATGGCAGTATGAGGCTGTGTATTGATTACCGAGAACTGAATAAGATCACCATCAAGAACAAATATCCTCTGCCAAGGATCGAGAATTTATTTGATCAACTAAAGGGAGCCCGATGGTTTTCCAAGATTGATCTTCGATAGGGGTACCATCAGCTGCTTGTGAAAGCAGGAGACGTACCTAAGACCGCTTTTCGGACTTGATACGGGCATTATAAATTCTTGGTGATGCCTTTTGGATTGATTAATGCCCCAGCAGCCTTTATGGATTTGATGAACACCGCATTCCGAGAACAGTTGGACCAATTCGTAGTGGTGTTCATCGATGACATCCTGGTCTATTCTCCCGACGAGCAAGCTCATGCTGAACACTTAAGAGTGGTGTTGCAAATCTTGAGGCAACAAAAGCTTTATACCAAATTCAGCAAGTGCGAATTCTGGCTAAGAAGTGTAGCCTTTCTCGGTCATGTGATTTCGGAGGATGGGATTTCTGTGGATCCTAAGAAGATAGAAGCCATCACGGAATGGCCAAGACCCACAAATGTGACCGAAGTCAAAGCTTCCTAGGTTTGGCAGGCTATTATAGGAAGTTTGTCGAGGGATTCTCCACCATAGCAGTTCCATTGAGTCGACTTACGCAGAAGAAGATTAAGTTCGAATGGACTGCTGAATGCGAACAGAGCTTTTTCGAGCTCAAGAAGAGATTGACCACAGCCTCGGTGTTGGCACAACCCTCTGGCACCGACGGTTTTGTGATCTATAGTGACGCATCCAAGAAAGGACTAGGTATGTACATCATTACAATTAATGCATTGTATATACATATGTTAGTCTTGAAATTAACTTTCTGTTTATAGGTTGTGTCTTGATGCAAAATGAACGAGTCATTTCATACGCGTCGAGACAATTGAAACCATATGAGCAGAACTACCTGACGCATGATTTGGAGCTCGCAGCTGTGGTATTTGCTCTTAAGATCTGGAGGTACTACTTATATGGAGAGAAATGTGCCGTATTCACTGATCATAAAAGTTTGAAGTACCTATTCTCGCAGAAAGAATTGAATATGTGACAGAGAAGGTGGTTGGAGTTACTTAAGGATTATGACCTAACCATCAATTATCATCTGGGTAAAGCAAATAGAGTGGCGGACGTGTTAAGCAGAAAGTCTAGTCACGCTAGACAGTCTCCATTGGAAAGAGAAATCGAGGAGTTTGGCCTCGAAGTGGTGGATTCAGTGGCGAATGTTCTTACGGCTTTGTCTATCAGCCCAGATTTGGTAGACCGAATTAAAGAAGCGCAGTATGATGACCCCGCATTGAGAGAAATCCGTGACAAACTATCTACGAGACCAGTAAAAGATTTCCAATTGCGAGGAGATGGAAGTCTATGGTTTCAAAATCGGTTGTGTGTACCTGATAATGATGAGCTTCGAAAGGAATTGCTACGCGAAGCTCATAATTCAAGGGTATCTATCCACCTCGGCAGCACCAAGATGTATAAGGACCTCAAACGGAACTATTGGTGGATAGGGATGCAGAGAAGCATAGCAGAGTATGTTGAGAGATGTTTGGTATGCCAACAAGTCAAAGTTGAACATCAACGACCTGGTGGTTTGATGACGCCAATTGAGATTCCTGAATGGAAATGGAAGCACGTGACTATGGACTTCCTGATGGGGTTACCCAAAACCAGAAATGGGAATGAGATGATTTGGGTAATCGTAGACCGCTTGACAAAGATAGCTCACTTCATAGCTATGCCACATGGTACATCTTATGAGAAATTATCCAACATATATGTGGATAACATTGTGAGCTTGCATGGAGTCTCCGTCAGTATTGTGTCAGACCGTGATCCCAAGTTCACTTCTAATTTTTGGAGGGCATTTCAGAAGGCGATAGGTACCGAGCTAAGAATGAGTACCGCATACCATCCTCAAACGGATGGACAATCCGAGAGAACCATCCAAATCTTGGAGGACATGTTGAGAGCATGCGCCTTGGATTTCAAAGGAAACTGGGATAGCATGCTGAAGTTGATGGAGTTCTCCTACAATAATAGCTATCACAGCGCCATTGGTATGGCTCCATTTGAAGCATTATACGGACGCAAGTGTCGGTCCCCGGTTTGTTGGGACGAAGTTGGGGAAAGGACAATCACTGCACCAGAATTGGTTGAACAAACAATTGAGAAAGTGAAAGTGATAAGAGAGAGGCTAAGGGTGGCTCAAGATCACAGTAAGAGTTGGACCGATTCTAAAAGACGAACCTTGGAGTTTAAGGAAGGTGAAAAGGTGTATCTACGAGTTTCACCCACCAAGGGAGTTGCGAGGTTCGGAATGAAGGGCAAGTTAAGCCCTAGATATATTGGTCCATATGAAGTAATTGTCAAGGTTGGAGAAAGAGCATGTCGGTTAGCCTTGCCTCTGAGTTTGTCACAAGTCCACAACGTATTTCATGTGTCCCAACTAAGGAAATACGTATCGGACCCGAGCCATATCCTTGAAGCTCAACCATTGGATGTTAAAGAAGATGTCTCATATGAAGAACATCCAATGAAGATTGTGGATATGAAAGACCTAGTCCTACGCAGACGCATAATTCCGTACGTCAAAGTTCAATGGAGTAGTCATAAGGAGCGTGAGGCCACGTGGGAGCTTGAGGAACAAATGAAGGAGCTATATCCACAGCTGTTCCAATAAGGTACGCCAGTTTCGAGGACGAAACTTTTTGTAAGGAGGATGGAATGTTATGCCCCGCACCCTCTGTAAAAAAAATAAAGAAAGGATAAACGTAAATTAAATAGGTTAAGGAAAAATAAATGATAATGAATTAAGAACTAAGTATTAGGATTAAATGGAATTTATTGAAAGGATTAAATATGGAATTAAGTATTATTTAATTTTGGAATTGAATATTAGAAATTAATCCTTTTAAGATAAATAAGATAATAGGATACAATTTAGAAACTTCAAATTCCACCATTTCCATATAAAAACTGACAGAACGTCAGTTTCTCTCCATTATCAGAAAGAAAACCGACGCCAGCCTTCTTCCCTCTCCCCATAGCGATTTCATCTTGCAACCCTAGGAGGAAAGATCTATCAGGAGTCAATCTGTAGGTCGTTCGTTCTTCAATCCATATTCGAGTAATCAAAGACAAGTAATCTACTTATAAGTTCTTACGTTTTGCGAAAGAGAAAAGGCCTACTTTTGATATTAAATTGGATCACCATGCAGTAGTTTCTTTCTGTGAATCTATACGTGCCTTATGTGTTTTGGTTTCGGATTTTGGTCATTATATGTGAAAATCATTGTTGATGTTGTGGAAATATGTGAGATCATGCAAAACTCAATCCCAAGAACCCTACTTTGTGCTATTTTCGGATGAAGGGTTAGGAGGGTGAAAAAGGTGAGATTTCGGATTGATTTTTGTTAAAGATTTGAGTTTTTAGGATTGAATCCGTGTGTGGTACGTTAAAGGTGATGTCCTTGGGGGATTAAGGATGAATTGATAGTGAGGTTTAGGCTTGGAATGGTTGGAAGAAAGTTGGAAATCGATTGGGATTTAGATCTGCAGTTTCTGCAGAAATCGCAAGATGAAGATTCTGAAAATTGGTGACGTCGATCGATCGACGTCAGGGTATGACGTACGGCGATCGATCGACGTATAGCAAGTGAGGGGTTGACGTATTCCAGATGTACGTAGATCGATCAACGTAGGATGAGTGAGAGATCGACGTGTCTCAGATGAACGTCGATCGATCGATGTAGGTTGAGTGAGAGATTGACGTCCCTCAGATGAACGTCGATCGATCGACGTCAGAGTATGATGTCAACCAATTTTGTGGGAAAATAGGGGAAGAAAGAGGAAAGCTAGGGGACCCTTTTGGGTGACCTTAGGGACTTCTTAGGGCATGATTGAGGTTAGTCTAAGTCTTGGGAACATGACTTAAAATGGTGAATCAAATTTGGAGAATTCGAAGGGTATTCGAATCTGATTTCAACGTGAATGACCTAAGGGGTTAGGAATGAACGTATGTGGCTTTACAGGGTACAAAAGAGGAATGTGAGGGTTCTTACATTAGCCTTTGAGTTCTAAAATCAATGTTTAGGTGATGATTAACCTGCCGTGAAGCATAAGCTCGAGTGTGTATGTGAGGTGAGTCTCGTGTGACTGATTAATATTGAATGTGATTTGAAGTATGTGAATGAAGAATGTGATTGATACGAGGAGTCTTGCATTCTTGCATCATGGCACTTGCATCTGCATAATGTTTTGAAAAGAGCTGTGCTTCGGCACAGGGTATAAAGTTTGCGAAATTGGTTGTAACATGACACGGGATAGAAATATAAGCCGTGGAGCGTTACAGGGTATAAAGTTGGCTGTAATGTGACACGGGATGGAAATATAAGCCGTGGAGCATTAAAGTTGGTTGTAATGTGACACGGGATGGAAATATAAGTCGTGGAGCATTACAGGGTATAAAGTTAAGCTGTGGTGCGTCATGGGATGGAAATATAAGCCATGACCCACCACAGGGTATAAAGTTATGTGACCGGACATTGTGACATGCATTGCACTGTTTTGAAAAGAAATTGCATACGCATTTGTGACTGTGTAGTGTAGTGCATATTTTGTCATGCATCACGCGAGTCGTTACGCTATATTTTGTCGTAACTGAATTGTCATTGAATTGTTAAGTGCGTATGAATTACGGTTCTTGCTTTCGTAGGCTACTAGTCTATGTTTTTGAAGTTATACAAGACATGTGCCCCACCAATCCCTTGAATTATATATTACTCATGTCTTGCCATGTGTTGGTCCCGTATGTCTTATAAGCGGGTTACTTGCTAGCGTTTTTCGCTAAGGGTACTACCTTTGTTTTGCAGATGAGCCTAGCTATGATACGATATTCATTGAGGACGAAGGCGAGTGGACAGAATGGGATGCTTAGAGCATGATGGGAATTGTTTTAGACTGTTTCTTGTTATTTCAGTTTTCTTATTTCATTTGAAGATTTAGATGGCTGCGTCCAAAAAACAGTTATTGATAGTCACTTTATCTTTTGGTGTACCGCATTGATGGTTTAGATTTATGAGATACGTGTTTCCGCACTTATTTCTCTGACGTCATTGATGATGTGTATTCGAGAGACGAGACGTCTTGTAGTCTTCTCAGTAAGCTACGACGGATGCACCGGTTTGGATTCACTGTCCGGGCCGGGGCGCTACAATGAATATCTTACATGATGTAAATCAAATAATCAACTATCCATATTCCATTAATATAAGGCGTTTTTATACGTTCTGGCACGCTCAGAACCTACGTCCATTAAATGCGATATGCTATCTTGGAACTAACTAAGCCACCTTTTGTCGGCCAAAACCAAAGTTAGCTACTTGCATTGCCATCATCTTTACACGTAAACGTCGGAATTAATAACTTGATGCAATGTTACGGAAACAAATTTGTAAAAAGCATATTTCTATTCTTGTCATTGCAACTCATTATAAAAATTTGAAGTAAAAAAAAAAAATTCTACATAAACGAGAATCTCACTGCCATCACATCAAGGTATATTCTTTACTTTCTTAATTGTACTAAATGTTGAAAGAAGAATGATTTTATTGGAACAATAGATTGCAAATAAAAATGGAGGAGAAAAGTGGATTATACGGAGAAAAATCAAAATTTATTGTATCTTCAATAGCAAAATTTATTTTTATCGTACATTTGAAAGGAAATTCACATCTATCATACACGGTTTGTCAAAATGTAGTGTGGTACGAAGTACGGTGTTGACAAAACAGTTACGAATTTGACTTTTGGCACACCAAAGTTATTTTAAAACCATGGTGCACACAATGGTCTTGAAAGAATCTGTTACACATCACGGTTTTGACAGAAACATAGTGTGCACCGCATTTCTGTCCCAATAACCTTTTCACAAAATATCTATTGGCATACTATGGTTTTATCAAAACCGTAGAGAGATTTTATGACTCTATAAAAACCCAATGAAACCTAACCAATTTCATACAAAACTTTATTCTACTCTATCAATTGAATTCTCATTGATTCAGGTAATAGTAGTAGGCTAGGACGATGTCTTATGCTCCGCAAGTAACGTTTCACTTGTATTGCGTGTTTAGAAAGGAACATGATGCGATTGCTTTGAATGTTTCAACTGGCATTAAGTTGAATGATTCAACTAGACATGCGTTGATGACTGTCAGAAAAGATGAAAATAAAGATGATATTGAATTTGTGTGTAGAGAGCACTTATATGTCCTTCACAACCAACAAAGTTCACCATACAGGATGTTCCAGAAAAAGTCAAATCGGCACAAGTTCAGAACATGAAGGTGTTGTGTATGGTGTTTCCAAACTATTACGTACAGTCGAAGAAATTATGAAATTTGTTAAAAGGTCGACCAGTTAATTGATGGTTGTATGTTTTAATTTATGAATGCAAATGAATTTATAACAAATATCGTATCAGTGTGCAATACATATTGGTGACATATGCCTTATGGCGCTTGTTACATTTTATAAACAAACCCTACCCCAAACTCCAACCCTAATCATAAGACTAACACTAACCGTAACCCTGACCCTAACCAGTAGACAAGTATCAAGTTGGGCCACTCCTAATGGAGCTACGGATAGAAAAGCTGAAGGAGATGGATACAAAGGATCATGGATTAAGTCATTCAAAATAAATCGATATTCAAAATAAAGAATAAAATAAACGACATTAAGGAAAATAAATATAATAGAAATATTCACTATAACGATGGTACAAACGACAATAATGAAGTAAACATTACATAGAAACAAAAAACGCTACTGATTATTCCGACGTTGTGTTGTACTGGGACAAGTGTTACAGTTGTGACCTGCTTGGTGGTATATACCATGTTTTGTTGCTGAGAAAATAAGAGAGTTTTTATGGGAGAAATTGAGACGATTTTATAGGAAAGATAGGGATGGACACACTATGTTTCTGTCAAAACAATGATGCATAATACAGTTCTGTTAAAACCGCAGTGTCCGAAAAGTTAAATTGGCACACTACGATTTTGTGAAAACCGTGTTGCATGCCATGGTATGGTTTTGATCAAACCGTGTATAATACATGTAGGTGTACTTCTTAATGTGTGATATAAGTGAATTTTCTTGTTAAAACTATAATAAATTTTGTTTTTTCATACTTCATTTGGTCAAAAGAAAAATAATAAATAGAAAGCAATAGGTGAGTGGGGTAGTGAGATAATAATGAACATGAGAACTCATGTGATTCCAAAAAAAAGTAGTTGGCCACTTGTATGGTTTATATGAAAACATTGCATGTGAAGATCAATTATAGTCCCAACAACTCCAATCTTCAGGAAAGTGAAAATCAAAACAAAATCTAACTAATGTACCACTAATATATTTTTGCCTTCCCTTTGTTCCAAATATCTCACTGTCTATTGAATATGTGAATATAGTTATTCTTGCACAATTTAAACTGGACATGGACATTGTATTTGCCTCAGTTAACACGCACACACATAGAATAAAGCCAAATATACATACTTTAACATTGAAAAACGTCAACAGTGATAGTCCATATAATATATGATAGTATATATCAAATCGGACGTTCTGTATTTGGTCAATTTATATAACTTAATCCCAACTAAAAAATGGTGCAGCTTTTATGGCTATCATGTTTTGGGTATGGATGTATGGTAGATGGGTATTGTGTTTAATGTTCGATGTATACAACAACAACCGTACTTAATATATTTCAACAACATCAAAAGATGTCGCTAGGTCGACGTATAATGTTTTTTTATACCGGTCGACATATCATCAACAACAACAACAACATTACCCCTAGTGCTTTAGAGGCTCCTGCCTATGGCGGGATATGGAGGGTCGGATGTTCGCAACCATGCTCATGTGTTAGAAACACACAGATGTTGTTTTCCGATGACCCGTAATGATGCGTCAAACTGTGTTGATCAACTTCTACTTCACAATATTAGAAGCGCAACCAATTTAATGATTCATTTTGTTTTATTCTATCATATACAATTTCCAACCTTATTCCACCATCAAATCATACAAAATCCTAATTTAAACCAGTATCAAATTCATCCAAAATCAATTCCAATTCCCAAATTCATCTCACATAAAATCATACCTAATAACAACTTATAATTCATATACTTACCAACTTATATCACCACTTATGCAAAAAGATCAATCCTACCAAAAAAATATATCACTCCCATGCTCAATTATATGTCTTGGCCACCACCCTTAGACCACACACAAATTCGTACTTTCATATACATATGTAAACACATACGGCCAAACACATATGCAAGTGCGCGCGCGCGCGCACACACAGATATATATATATATATATATATATATATATATATATATATGCTATGTACCATAGATTATAGATCATATGTATATGAAAATTGTACATCATTTTATGCATATACACCAACCGGCCATACATATTTTCGGCCTACATACATGTGCAAAATACACTATCTGTCATACACATACATATATACACCTATTTATGCAATCAAATATACACATGCATTGTAACAACCATAAAAATATATATTAAAAGTTAATTCACACCGTAAATCCACTCAATACCCATTATCTTTTCCTTTTCTAAACCCCCCAATAATCCTATCCATCATCTTTCTTAATTGCCCTCATAAACTTCCACCTTGTAACCCCTTTTCCTATCCCTTTAAATGTGCATTACGTCCAACTCACACTGAAAACAAACAAAAAAAAGAGAAGAAGACAACCGAGGGTAAGGAGAGGAAGAGAAGGAGAAGGGTTTATACCACCAACACCATCACATCACCACCATCAACATATACTCACAACCAAGAGGTAGGTGTTCCCTCTCTTTTTGAGTCAATTTCATATATGTGTTTATATGCTATTTGCTGCCATATATGAAATTGTTCGGAAAGAGGCGGGTACCTACTGGATGATATTTCTATATCACTCACCCCTTTATTTTTCCCCAGGTAAGCAGGAGTACGACTACGTATACATAGAAGACGGAGATGAGTTCGGACAGTAGGGCAGTTAGAGCAAGAAGATGTTATCTTTGGTAGTTTTATTTCCTTTATGTTGAATTGTAACAATGAACTTAGACTTATCTGATGTTGGGATTGAAACGTTGAAATAAAACAAATGTTTATTTTATTTATTTCGTTTTCGCTACGAAATTTTCTACGTCAATACCGACGTGCAAGAGAATTGAACGACGCTTTGTAGTTCTTATAGCAGACTATGGCGGGTGCACCGTTTCCGATGTAGGGTTCGGGAGCGGGGCGCTACAGGTGGTATCAGAACTGAGGCTCTAGATCTGCCTCGGAAACATAGGATTAACTAGATCACTTAGACGTAAGCGATGATTTTAGACTTAAGTTATAATCGGAGTTCATGGAGGCAAATGATTAAGGTTAAGGAGGGATAGACAGGATATAGGACACCTTAGAGCATACTTAGAGGATTAGATAGTATTTACACTTTAATTGACTTTGTATATTTTGTTTCGGTCTTTTTCTTTCAATTATTTGTGCATGTTCACTATTATGACTATTTTTAATATCGGAAGACTGTTGCATATGTTTAATAAAATAGGTTCACTAGTACGTAGTCCTATTATTATGATTATTTGTGCATGTACATATAGAGCCGGGGGTCTCACTGGAAGCAAACTCTCTATCCCGTCGGATGGAGGTATTGTTTGCCTGCCTCTCACCCTCTCCAGACCCTAACGATAGCTTGTGCTATCGTTGGGATATACTGGGTATGTTTGTTTGTTTGTTTGTTTACTTCTAGAATTTGTAAATTACCAAAATACCATTGTTTTATGAATTTGAATAAATTGTGAAGTGCAGACAGAAATGGACCCAACTGGAAATGCTGTAACAGGACAGGCTCAAAATCAGAGCAACAACGTTGCTGAAGCCTTGGTTACGTTAACAAATATCGTTGCTCATCAGCAACAACAGCTGAATAAGCAGGTACCGCCTCCACCACCACAGCCGGGTTTGAGGTTCTTTTACAAGGAGATGCAGAATGCCCGAGCTCCTACCTTCAGGGGCACATCGAAGCCGGAAGAAGTTGAGATATGGCTGAAGGAGATGTCAGATCACCTTCAACTTCTGCAGGTTCCTGATGACCTGAAGGTGGAAGTTGTGGTACCATTTCTGATAGGAGACGCCGAGGTCTGGTGGCGTGGCGTGGAAGTCAAGTTGACTGCATCGATCACTTGGGCACAGTTCCGAGAAGAGTTTAAGAGGTATTATGTGCCAGACAGCGTGGTTTTGCAGCGAATGGCAGAATTTCAGGCTCTGACTTAAGGGAGTATGTCTATAGCGGAGTATGTTGAGAAGTTTCATGCCTTGGGACAGTATGTGCCGTCGACTATGACTGATCAGATATTGAAGATGTTGAAGTTCAGAACTGGTTTGAGATCTGAGATTCAGACCGGGCTTGTGAATGCGAGGGCCCAAACATTTGATGAGCTGCTCGAAGCGTGTCGTGAAGTGGAAGGGACTTCAGGATAGTCAGTGCGGAGGATCGTGGCAAGAGGCCACGGGATGACTTTGGATTTGGTAGGTCTAGACGTTGGGTGAAAGTACCCCGATGCCAGCCTATAGGAGTGCAGTTTAGGCCGCCGCAGCAGCAGCCGTAGAGAAACTTTGGTCTGCCTCAGGGGAATGCTGGACCGCCAGCGCCATGTGCATATTGCGGCCGAAATCATCCAGGTGAATGTTGGAGGAAGAACAATATTTGCTACAAGTGTGGAAAGACTGGACACTACGCCAGAGAATGTCATGAGCAGAAGGAGGTGCCACCGCAGCCGCAAGGTGGTCAGCAGAAGGGGAGGCCGAAGACGAACGCTAGAGTACATGTCACGACTGACCCTGAGGTCGAAGCGACGAACGACGTTGTGACAGATACCGTTTAAATGATTCAGTTATTTAATTGTCATATATGTTCATTATATGCTAAATATTTGTGTATTTAGTTAACCCCTGAACTGCGATAGGATCGATCTTGGTTAATGAAGTTCTAGCTAACGTACTTTTCGATAGTGGCGCGAGTCACTTGTTTATCTCGAGGAGATTCGTGAAGTATCTGAACAAGTGACCAGAACAGTTAGAAATTCCTTATCGAGTACAGGCTGCTGGTGATACAGTGATAATTTCACATCATCAATATAAGAGTTGTGAACTGGAGATTGAAGAACAAATGTTCACTGCTACTCTCATCCCAATTCAGTTGAGTGATTTCGATATCATTATGGGGATGGACTGGTTAGCAGAGCATCACGCGAATATAAACTGTCGACAGAAGCAAATGAGTATCAAAGGTCTTGATGCAAAAGAAGTGGTGTTTCAGGGGAATTTTAAGTCGAAGAAGGTTCCGAAGAAAATCTATCTGACCGCAGTTCAGGCATAGCAGATGTTACGGAAAGGTGCCGAGGCATTGCTGGTATATGCTATGGATTCGAAGCAGGAGGTACCAATGATTGATCAGATTCCGATTGTGAATGAATTCAAAGATGTATTTCCAGAGGAATTGCCGGGTTTGCCGCCGAGTCGTGAAGTAGAGTTCAAGATAAATCTCATTCCAGGAGCTGAGCCTATCTCAAAGACATCGTATCGTATGGCTCCGGCAGAATTGAAAGAATTGAAAGGGCAGTTGCAAGAGCTTTTTGATTGGAAGTTTATCCGTCCGAATATTTCACCGTGGGGAGCGCCGATGTTGTTTGTCAAGAAGAAGGACGGAAGCTTGAGACTGTGCATCGATTATCGTGAGATCAATAAGATCACGATAAAGAACAAGTACCCTCTACCTCACATTGAAGATTTTTTTGATCAGCTGAAGGATGCACGGGTATTTTCTAAGATTGAATTGCGGTTCGGTTATCATCAGTTGAGAGTTAAGGCAGAAGATGTTGAGAAGACTGCGTTTCGCACTCGATACAGTCATTACGAATTTCTGGTGATGCCGTTCGGTCTGACAAATGCTCCAGCTGCATTTATGGACCTGATGAATACAGTATTCAGAGAACAGCTGGACAAGTTTGTGGTTGTGTTCATTGATGACATCTTGGTGCACTCTCTGAGCGAGGAAAAACATGTTGAACACTTGAGAGAAGTGCTGGAGACACTGAGATAGAAGAAATTGAACGCTAAGTTCAGCAAATACGAATTCTGGCTGAAGAGCGTGACGTTTTTGGGTCATGTAGTGTCGGAGGAAGGAATATCAGTAGATCCGAAGAAGATTGAGGCAATCACTGAATGGCCACGACCAACCAATGTGATGGAAGTCAGAAGTTTTCTGGGGTTGGCAGGCTATTATCGGAAGTTTGTAGAAGGACTTTCAAGGTTAGCAGTTCCGCTGAGTAAATTAACTCAGAAGAAGACGAAGTTTGAGTGGACAGTGGAGTGTGAGAAAAGTTTTACGGAGCTGAAGAGGAGACTGGCCACAACACCTGTGTTAGCACAGCCCTCTGGTTCGGAAGGGTTTGTCATATACAGTGACGCGTCTAGGAATGGTCTAGGTTGCGTACTCATGCAAGAAGGCAAGGTTATTGCTTATGCCTCTCGACAATTAAAGTCGTACGAGCATAATTATCCCACTCATGATCTTGAGTTGGTCGCCGTAGTATTCGCATGGAGACATTATCTTTATGGAGCAAAGTGCGAGGTTTTCACGGATCACAAGAGTTTGAAATATCTGTTCACACAGAAGGAGTTGAACATGAGGCAACGACGATGTTTGGAATTGTAGAAAGACTATGATTTGACCATCAGTTATCATCCGCTGATGCATTGAGCCAGAAGTCTAGTCATGCACGCCAGACACCACTAGAGAGAGATGGATGAGTTCGACCTTGATATAGTTGACTCAACAGCGAGTGCTCTGGCTACACTTACTATTACCCCTACGCTGGAGGAGCAGATTAAGGAGGCACAGAAAGAAGATGCTGATTTGAAAATGGTCCGTGACCGCATGTTGACTAGTCAGGTGGATGGTTTCCAGGTACACGATGACGGGAGTCTATGATTTCAGGGAAGACTATGTGTGTCGGACAAAGAGGAACCGCAGAAGGAGTTGTTGAAGGAAGCTCATAACTCTAAGTTGTATATCCATCCTGGAGCGACAAAGATGTATAATGATCTCAAGGAACACTATCGATGGAGTGGGATGAAGCGTCATATTGTTGAATTCATCGAGAGATGTCTAGTTTGTCAACAAGTAAAGGCTGAGCACCAGAGACCTGGAGGGTTAATAATGCCATTAGAGATACCTGAGTGGAAATGGAAGCACATTACGATGGACTTTGTTGTGGGACTCCCGAGAACCCGTAATGGCAATGATATGATTTGGGTGATTGTAGACCGGTTGACGAAGTCGGCTCATTTTCTACCTGTACCGAGTGATGCGACTTTGGAAAGACTCGTGCCATTGTATATTGACAATATTGTCAGTTTACATGGAGTGCTGGTAAGCATCGTGTCGGACCGGGATCCGAGATTTACTTCTAGATTTTGGTCAGCATGTCAGAGAAGAATGGGCGCTGAATTGCGGTTAAGTATGGCATTTCATCCGCAGACAGATGGACAGTCTGAGCGAACAATACAGACATTGGAGGACATGTTGCGAGCTTGTGCACTAGATTTCAAAGGTAATTGGGACAGTATGGTGAAACTGATCGAATTCTCTTATAACAATAGCCATCACAGTGCTATTAGTATGGCACCGTTTTAGGCGTTATATGGTCGCAAGTGTCGGTCACCGGTGTACTGGGATGAAGTCGGCGAACGAGCTATCACCGGGCCGGAATTGGTTGAGCAGACTAAATAGAAGATTAAAATCATTCGTGAAAAACTCAAAGTTGCTCAAGACCGAAATAAGAGTTGGATAGATTCTAAAAGGCGACCGTTGGAGTTTGTAGTGGGAGAAAAGGTATATCTGAAAGTGTCACCGATGAAAGGTGTAAGTCGGTTCGGGGTGAAAGGGAAATTGAGTCCTCGTTACATTGGTCCCTACGAGGTACTCGAAAGAGTTAAAACACTGGCTTACATGTTGGCTTTACCACCGGCATTAGCTCAAGTTCACAACGTATTTCATGTGTCACAATTAAGAAGGTACGTTCCGGATCCGAGTCACATACTGGACGAAAGACCGTTGAAAGTTAGACCTGACGTGACTTATGAAGAGGTTCCGGTGAAGATCATAGATCGCAAAGATCAAGAGCTGAGACGGAGGATCATACCTTATGTCAAGGTTCAATGGAGCAACCATACTGAAAGAGAAACGACATGGGAACTTGAAGAGCAGATACGGGAGAAGTATCCGCATCTATTCACATAAGGTAAGCAAGTTTCGGGGTCGAAACTTATCGTAAGGGGGGTAGACTGTAACAACCATAAAAAATATATATTAAAAGTTAATTCACAACGTAAATCCACTCAATACCCATTATCTTTTCCTTTTCTAACCCCCCCATTAATCCTATCCATCATCTTTCTTAATTGTCCTCATAAACTTCCACCTTGTAACCTCTTTTTCTATCCCTTTAAATGTGCATTACGTCCAACTCACACTGAAAACAAACAAAAAAAGAGAAGAAGACAGCCGAGGGTAAGGAGAGGAAGAGAAGGAGAAGAGTTTATACCACCAACACCATCACATCACCACCATCAACATATACTCACAACCAAGAGGTAGGTGTCCCCTCTCTTTTTGAGTCAATTTCATATATGTGTTTATATGCTATTTGCTGCCATATATGAAATTGTTCGGAAAGAGGCGGGTACCTACTGGATGATATTTCTATATCACTCACCCCTTTATTTTTTCCCAGGTGAGCAAGAGTATGACTACGTATACATAGAAGACGGAGTTGAGCTCGGGCAGTGGGGTAGTTAGAGCAAGAAGATGTTATCTTTGGTAGTTTTATTTCCTTTATGTTGAATTGTAACAATGAACTTAGACTTATCTGATGTTGGGATTGAAACGTTGAAATAAAACAAATGTTTATTTTATTTATTTCGTTTCCGCTGCGAAATTTTCTACGTCACTACCGACGTGCAAGAGAATTGAACGACGCTTTGTAGTTCTCGTAGCAGACTACGGCGGGTGCACCGTTTCCGATGTAGGGTTCGGGAGTGGGGCGCTACATGCATGATCCTTGAATTTCAACAAAAATACACATATATGGTTTGCAAAATCATAACGAGTATGGGTGGGATACTTACCTTTGCTCCGTATATACTATACCGAATGATAACTAGGGTTTGTGTTGGATATCCCTATTTCTTCTTCTTCTTCCTACTTCTTCTCCCTCTCCTCTCTCTCGGTTTTCCTCTCCCCTCTCTCTCTTTTTTAATATCTCTCTTCCTCTTTTGGCCGACTAGATGGGATGCGAAGGGAAGGGGGAGTTGTCCTATTTAAGCTAGGGGGAGTGTTAAAGGGGATGGTTAGGGAAGGGATTTTGGAGAGTAGCGGGGGTTATGGAGATTATGGGAAGTTATGGGTATTTATTTTCTTTTATTATCTTTTTTAAAAAAGCGGTTACAACATAGTCTCTCACGTTTCTACAGTTTAAATGATCAATGATAAACAAAATAAGAAATTAAGACAATTGAAAATGCAAATGCTATTAAGGATATACTCGAATTGCATGTGATCCAAGATATAAATTCTACAGAACTCGACTCACTCTACTCGTTGTTCCTCCTAAGTCCTGTCTCGGCAACTCAGCCGCTCTTTCCAAGTGTCAAATTTCGGCTTCCGCCTCCTTTTTAGCTTTATCGGAGGTCGCTGGCCGTCTTTAACCCGAAAATATCCAAACACGACCTAAAAGATTTAAACCTTTCAAATTAATAAGTAAACTTGATACACAATATGAGACCTGACATATACACGTTCAGGCAGCTATTCTTATACCCGCAAAAAATAGGTTAGGTATGGATTTGACACTTTGAAATCCAAAACTTGAAAACCAGAAGCATGAAACACGATCTGTTTGTATCTTAAAATCGAGAACTACTTTTTTTCTTTTTTTTATTGGAAAACTATTTACCCTTTTGGACTTCTTCTTTTGCACAATATATGTAATTATTTCTATTTTAAGATATGCAACGTATAAATTTCGAAAGAAATGAAATACTGTCTATTAAAAAATTAAAGAAAGAACAAAAGGAACATACGTAATATTTACTGGGGATTCTTGCATTGTCCAATTTAATACGTTTGGAATCACTTCTTAGAGACAGCTTGCATTTTCAATGTACCTACCCACTTCATTAGTTTACGGGGCAGAACACAGCGATGAAGATATGTAGGAAGATGAAAAAAGAATAACCGAATCTACTGAATCAACATCAAGATACGTGCTTCTGCAGCGTCAACAGCAGCGGTCATTGCCCCCTTCTGACTTCCTTGTTTGGTTCCCTTCCTTGTCTATAGGGAGCTCCTTGCTGGCAATGAGCCTCCTACATTCACGTGTCCTGCTAGCTCTATCGATAAGGAATTCTTCAACCCGTCCCTCCATTCAAGACGGGAATGGGCGTCCTTCACTTGCTGATCGTTCGCGAGTCGAATTCCAAAAATATGTTAAATGCAGTCAATGACCTTATGAAGCTTTTAAGTAAAGTTAATTACGACCAATAATATTAGAGGTATAAAATAAGTATATATAAGTACCTAAGACATGAATCAACTGCAGACCATCATATTAATAAGAAGTTTTTACATCTGCTGAAAATCTGAGTATACAAAGGGTTCAGATATGAGGACGTTAAATGTGAGGCAAAATATGAGACAAAAACATTTCTTTTTTTTTTTGAAGAAAAAGGTCAGCGTTCACCTCTTTAAAAAACTGTTTTTTTACACATGACGATGTATGATTGAAAGCTTCATATTTTGTCTTGCTGATGTGAACGCGTATACAAATACAAGAAAGCACCATATAAATCAACGTCTGACAAGGCAATAGATTAATTTTCCACTCCTTTGTCTTTTAAGTTGTGTTTCTTTTTTCCGTTTTACAAATCAGTCTTTGTCAAACAATCTTGAAAATATTGAAAAACGTGGTTAAATGGATGGAGTTCAGCTTTGAATTCAACTAAATTACTTTCTGGTCTTAATTATTTATTGTATAAACCTTTTTGTTTCTGCCCCTCTTTCATAATATTCAATACGCCAAACTACCTTTGATAAGAAGTGAAGAAATTTTCTTTTAAACGCGACATGTCCATACAATAAGATATTCTATCCTACTACCCCTTTCCGCCGTTTCAAAAATATTGTCATAGTGCCTACTGATCAATGATAGATACATACATTTGCAATTTTTAAATTATTAGTTTCATTTGATGGTTCATTCTCTATTATTGATTAAACAAAAAGATGTGTCATCATCATTATCATCATCCGTACCCAGTTTATCCCAACGACAGCAAAAGCTATCGTTAGGGTCTGGAGAGGATAAGTGGTAGACAGACAATACCTCTATCTCAAGGGATAGAGAGTCTGCTTCCAGTGAGACCCCCGGCTCTATATATACCTGCCTAAATGACATAATAATAGAGATATGGTGTGCTAGTGTGTTAGTGAGGGAATTTAGGAAATACAAAGAAGGCTTTCGATATTAAAATACACATAACGTGTATATGTACATGTAATGCAAAACAACGGTAAAACATAAGCAACCAAGTGCAAAGTCATCCTAAAGCGTAGATAGTGTCTAAGCCTATCTATGTTTCTAAATATACTCTAAGGTGTCCCTATATTTGACCTATACCTCGTTAACCTTAATCTTATATCTCCATGAACTCCTATTCTGGATCATGTCCTCAGAGAAGTGCAGATCTAGTAGGTCGTGCCTAATCTGCTCATCCCTAGTCAGTTTGGCCTGCCTTTACTCATGTTCCCCTCTACAATGAGGCTTTCAATTGCTCTGACAGACGCTGTTGTCTGTCTCCACTTGATATGCTCAAACCATCTCATTCTTCCCTCCCTTATCTTATCTGCTATACTAGCCATGTCTAACCTTTCTCGAAACATCTCGTTTCTGATCCGGTCTAGCCTTGTATGCCCACACATCCACCTCAACATCTTCATCTCTGCCACTTCCATCTTCTGCAATTGTGACCTCTTGATTGCCCAGCAATCTGTTCCATATAGCATTGCCGGTCGCACTGCCACCCTATAAAATTTTTCTTTTAATTTAGTTGGAAAATTCTTGTCACATAGCACCCCTGAGGCCGCCCTCCATCTACACCAGCCTGCTTGAACTCAATGTGCTACATCATTATCTATGTCCCCATTTTGCTACACAAATGATCCTAGGTACTTAAACTTACTTACCTGTGGTACCACTTGACCATCGATGGTGAGATGACTATTCTCACTGTCGGCTACGCTGCTGAAGTCGCAGTCCAGATACTCAGTCTTAGAACGACTAATCTTTAAGCCTTTTCTCTCTAAAACACCTCTCCACTACTCTAGTCTCATACTCGGGGTATGTCTACTCTCTGCGACTAATACAATATCGTCGGCAAAAAGCATACACCACGGAACTGCCTCTTGTATCGGCTTTGACAACTCTTCAAGAACAACTTCAAAAAGAAATGGGCTCAACACAGACCCTTGATGGAGGCCTACCTCCACCGGAAAGAAGTCTGTATTCCCCACAGGCGTACGAACGGTTGTTTTCGTCCTAGCATACATATCTCTAATTATGTCTATATACTTCATAGGGATTCCTCTTGCATCCAGACTAGCCCAGATCAAGCTACGTGGCACACTATCATACGCTTTTTCAAGATCGATGAAAACAACAAAAAGATGTGTGTTTATAAAAAAAATGTGTATTTAACATTGGACGCTCCTATTTTGTTGTCTTAACCATTTTCAAAAACAAAAGTACATTAACAATCATAGTTTTCAAAATTTCTTTTGTAATTAACTTACATAATTTCTTTAGTTTATATCAATTTATAAAATTAATAGTATAATATGAATAATGACTAAAATAGCTTGACTGAGGCACCACACCATCTTTATAATAATGAAGGCACCTCAAGTCAATACTTTGACTGTTAAAATTTTCATATGTTATATCGTTACATATAATCTTTCTATTTCCAATGAAGTCAAGGACACACTCTTTCTTGACTTTGGAATATGATAGAATAAAGCAAAATGACTCACTAAATTGGCTACGTTTTTTATATTGTGAAATAGTAGTTGATCGACACAGCTTGACACAAATTTTCATTATGGATCATCGAGAAACAACCTCTGTGTGTTTCTAACACATGTGTGGTTGCATACATCCGACTCCTTCATATTCCATCATAGGCGAGAGCCTCTAAAGTAATAATGAGGTAATGTTGTTGTATATCATTACATATAATATAACGCCAATCGTGATCATCTGACGCTTCGTAACTGAAAAGGCATGTAACGGCATATCAATTGAATTACGAATGCAAGTGCAGATGAGAATACGTTGAATGCATATATCGGATACTAAAAAAAACTTAAACCCCTTTTCTGCACGATCACTGTCATACCCCGTGATTTTCGAGTCCGACGAGGAATAAATTTAAAACAACTTAAAATACAACTATAGCAATTGTGTAGGTTTATGGAGCTTAGTTAAATAAAGTATAGAAAAGAAAGGAAAGGGTTAAAGTGGGAATTAAGAAAATTAGGCAAAATTACCAAAATGCCCTCCCCACTTAAATGATGGAGGAGTTACACATTTAGTATAACTCCCCAAAGGAGAGGGAGGCAACGGTTAAAGGCAAAAGGAAGAGGGGGAAAACGGCTAGAGAGCAAGGAGAGAAGAAAAGGGAGAGAAAAGAGAAAGAAGAAGAAGGGAAGAAGAAGAAGAAAGTGCAGCCAACCCAGGTCCAATCCATCATGAAATTCTGACATACACTTGTAAGATCATCTAGAAACAAAGGCAAGTAATCTTTCTATATGCTTTACGCAAATTTTGATTCTATAGGCCCTATGTTCTTATAAAGGGAAAATGCGGATCACACATTAGTAATCTTGACTTGTCTATGTTAAATGCTTTACTATATGTAATTGTTGTTGTTAGTTATGTAAAGTCATGTTCTTTGGGCCAAATTTCTAAGAATAGCTATGTGGTGCTTTGTTGTTTGTCAAGCATGCCCATGAAAGTGTATTCATGATGTGTTTATTGTCTTGTTATATTCTTGTGTTGGTTGTCTGCATCTTAGATGTGTGAGAGAAATTGCAGAGAATTTGAAGGATGAATGACGGCATGGTTATAGACTTGTTGTGTTGGGAAGGTTGAAGGTATCTATTGAAGGTTGTGAATGGTAGAAGGTTAAGAGTGGATATTATTAGACGTGTCTAAAAATCAATTCATGTTAGTTGTGTGTTAAGCATGATGAATCTAGATGGTAAGATGGATCTTGAGGTGTTTAACATGGGTGGGGTGAAGAAGAAAGGTGTTGGATGGAAGTTACTGCAGAAAAAACTGCAGTTCTGAACCGTCAGAACACTTCGAACACCTACATTAGGCGCTTCAAGTCACATTAGGCGCCTAATGTAGGCGTTCAATGTGTACCAGTGCATCCCCGTACACTTCGAACACCTACATTAGGCGCTTCATGTCACATTAGGCGCTTCATGTAGGCGTTCGATGTATACGGCACATCCCCGAACACTTCGAACGCCTAAAATAGGCGCCTCATGTCCCCATTAGGCGCCTCAAGTAGCGTTCCAAGTATACTGGCAGTCTTTTTGACCCTTTATGCGCCCTATGTATGTGTAGTAACTCTATACACTGCTTTTGAACATAAAATGCAAGGGTATTTGAGGTGCAATTGAGGAATACATGGTAAGTTTGACTAAGTAAGAATAAGATTGAATCCCAAGTGAATTAGTGAGACGAACGGATTTGGAAAGATACGAACAGGGAGTGTTTGAGGTGCAAGACCGTATACTTGATATGTAAGATGTGTGTGAGATACCTTTATTCTCTTCCATTGCTCATAAATTACAAGTATTTTGAAAGTGTGCTTGAATTGTAAACATTAAGTGTGAATGAGTAGGGTTTAGTATGAATTCGAAGTGGATTCGCGATACGAAAGGGCATGAAGTGGTATGAATGAGGTGTATTTGAGTTGTAAACATTATGTGTGAATGAGTAAAGTTAGGTATGAATCCAAAGTGAGTTAGCAATATGAAAGGGCACAAAATGGTACGAAAAGGGTGTGTTTGAGGAATTATGAACGAGCAAGGTTAAGTGTGAACTCGAGATGATGTTTGTAATACGAAAGGACATGAAATGGTACGAGCAGGATGTGATAGAGGTTCGGGACTTTGTACTTGATATGTAAAGTGTGTGTGCATGTTTACACGTTTGATATGATGTTACATGAGCATTCTGCATCATGACATGAACACTTTGCATTTCGACATGAGTTTTGTTTTGCGAAAAGAATACGAGTTTGAAAAGAAGATTAAAGTTTTCAAAAAGCAACTATGGCTGCTGGTTGATCGCAGGGTATAAAAGTCACGCCTGTGAAAGCATGGTATAAAAGCGTGATCTGTGAATCAACAGCAGGGTATAAAGTATTTTATGGGGCCGTGGACCTATCAGCACGGAAAATAAAGTTATTTTGTGGGGCCGTGGACCTATCAGGACGGAAAATAAAGTTATTTTGTGGGGCCGTGGACCTATCAGCACGGATATATGATATATGTGATGGGGCCGTGGATCTATCAGCACGGATATATGATATATGTAATGGGGCCGTGGACCATTCAGCACGGGGTATAAAGTTATATGTTATGGGGCCGTGGACCTTTCAGCACGAGGTATAAAGTTATATGTTATGGGGCCTGTTGACCTTTCAGCACGGGGTATAAAGTTCTGTTTACTGTCGACTGATCACCCACAGGGTATAAAGTTCTGCTACGCGAAGAATATGATAAGAAGTATTATGAAAAGTTTTGTGAAATGACACGCATGACATGTTTACGAAAGAAGACATATGCATGGGTGTTGTGTGTGGTTTTGAAGAAGTACATGCATCATGTTACACGAAGCATAAGATTTGACATGCAAGAAATGTTACTAGCATATGTTCTGTTTATGTAGTATGTTTGGCTCTACATGTGTTGGTTTCATTTTTTGTGTTAATTATGTGGCTTATATGGATTTGATAACTTGTTTTAAAGATGTTGTTTGCCAACCCGAGCACCTTATTTTGGGCATTGATTTATATACTGGTGACTCGTCGTGTGTGATCCCGTAAGGTGTATAGACGGGTTACTTGCTAGCGATGTTTTCGCTAAGAACAATTACTCTATCCGCTTTTCAGGTGAGACAAAGTACGAGATGATTTTTGTAGAAGATATCGGCGGGTGGGCTCATTGGGACGATAGTCACTAAAGTGGACAGGCTCACAGTCCTTATTCTTTTGTTGAGGGGTTCACTGTTAAAACTTTGTATTGAAGGATACTTTAGACACTCTCCCTGACACGTTTTATTTCCGCTGTGTTTCAATTGGAAGATTATTGTTATTGAAGTTTTTAATTCTACGTTGTTTCCGTTGATTTATCTTACGTCATGAATGGCGTGTGCTTGATCTGCTTTGACGCTTCGTAGTTCTCGTAGTAGGCTACGGCGGGTGCACTGGTACCGATGGCTAGTATCGGACCAGGGCGCTACAGGTGGTATCAGAGACTAGGCTTCAGATCTATCTCGGAAACTTAGGTTCATGATCTTTTAGCCATTAAGATATGATTTTCCCTTAAGTTTGATCCTTAGGTATAAGTGCTGATTATCTAGAGCCTAAGTATGATCTGGGTTGGGTGTGTGTGAGCGCGTATATCATTTAACTTTCTATAATAGTTTTAATTTTGGGACCCCACCGATCTCTTGGGCACAATTCTGTGATGCCTTTCTAAAGTATTATGTGCCCGAGACAGCAATCTTAGACAAGATAAGGGCGTTCAATGGGCTAAAACAGGATCGGATGATAATGTCGGAGTATGCTGACCATGTCCATGCTTTTGGTAAGTTCGCTCCTGCGATTATGTCTGATAATCACTTAAAGATGACAAAGTTCGAGCGAGGTTTGGACTCAAGAATTCAATCAGCAATTGTAAGTGCATGGATGAGAACCAACGAGGACATGATGGATGTGTGCTTTCGCGTCGAGAGTGATTTCCGCAGAGTGGTGGCAAGAGAGGCAGATGCAGGATACTCTGACAAAGGTAAGAGGTTAAGAGAAGAGATTTGAGTTGGTGGCAGGTCAGGACGTTGGATCAAGATTTAGAAGAGATGCCCAGTCGGGAAATTTTAGAGACCCCCACCATAGAACCCAGTTGTAAATCAGGCTGTAGGAGTTTTCCGCATTGCAATAAGAGCCATGATGGTGAATGTGGAAAGTTGGCAAGAGTGTGTTATCGATGCGGACAGGTGGGTCATCACATTAGAGATTGCCAGAGATGAGAAAGAATGCTTTGGGAAAAGCAGCTCAGCAGCCGAGGACGAATGCCCGCGTCCATGTCACGACTGACACGGATATTTAGGAAGCCACCGATGTGGTATGAGGTGCAATTTTAGTAAATAGATATTGACCAATGTGCTTTTTGATAGCGGCTTGAATCACTCTTTCATGGCAAAGGGATTCGCTAAGCGCCTTTGTGGTTCACCAGAATAGTTGAAGTTATTAGTGAGTGGTCTAAACGCGAGTGTCACTAGAGTGTGGAGTTCTTGGGTCTAGCTAGTCATTACCAGCAGTTTGTCGAGGGATTCCCAACAATAGCAGTGCCCCTCAGTCGCCTTACTCAAAAGAAGTCCAAGTTGAGTGAACGGCAGAATGCGAGAAAAGATTCACGGAGCTTAAGAGGAGGTTAACCAAAGCTCCAGTATTGGCTCAACCTTCTGGTACTGATTGGTTTTTGATCTATAGTGATGCGTCAAAAAAAAAGTGGCCTAGGTACGTAAACTGTAGCATAATTTATGATTTTCCATCCAAATCGAGTTGAGGGTAATACTTTACTGGTAAATTGTGATTTGATGTAACATGGGCGAGTTATCGCATATGCTACGAGGCACCTAAAACCTTACGAACAGAATGGTCTGACATATGATCTTGAGCTTGCAGCAGTTGTGTTTGCCCTGAAGATTTAGCGGCACTTTTTATATAGGAAAAAGTGTACTAGGTTTACTAATCGTAAGAGCCTAAAGTATCTGTTCTTCCGGAATGAGTTGAACATGGGACAGCGGTGATGGTCGGAAATGCTAAAGCACTACGACTTGACCATTAATTACCATAAGCTAATAAAGTGGCTGATGCACTAAACAGGAAGTCTAACCATGCGCGACAATCACCATTGGAGAGAGAAATGGAATAATTGGTTTAGATTTAATTGACTCTAAGGTGAATATTTTGACAGCATTAACCATCACATCGAGTCTGATGGATCGGGTGGAAGAGGCTCAGAATAATGATAAGACTTTGGGTGTTATTGCTGAGAAACTGAGATATAGTTAGGTTGATGGATTTCAGACTAATGATGACGGGAGCCTATGGTTTAGTGGGTGACTATGTGTTCCTGAGGTGGATGAATTCAGAAGAGAAATTTTGGAGGAGACTCACAGTTCGAATGTTATTGATACATCTCGGCAGCACCTAGAAGTACAAAGATCTCAAACAATATTATTGGTGGTGTAAGATGAAGAGGCATAGTGTGGCGATTTGAGAGATGTCTGGTGTGTCAGCAAGTGGGGCTGAACACCAACGATCTGGTGGATCATCGATGCCGTCGGAGATTCCAGAGTAGAAATGTGAACGTGTCACAATGGACTTTGTGGCTGGTTTACCGAGAACAAGAAGTGAATATAACATGATTTTGGTCATCATGGATCGATTAACAAAGTCTACACATTCTCTACTCATCTCGAGTGAATTGTCTTCCAATAAGTTGGTAAGTTTGAGTTTGGACAGAATTGTCAACCTGCACAGTGTTCCAATGAGCATAGTGTCTGACCGAGACCAACGGTGTACTTCCAAGCTCTGGACAGTATTTTGGAGAGCCATGGGGATGGAGTTAAGGTTGAGTACAACATATCATCCCTAAACCGATGGACAGTCTGAGCGGACTATTCAGACTCTAGAAGATATGCTAAGGGCTTGCATTTTAGATTTTAGAGGGAGCTGGGATAGAATGGTGAAGTTAATAGAATTTTCTTATAATAACAGTCACCACAGTGCAAGTGCTATAGCTCCTTTCGAAGCGTTATATGGAGGGTAGTGTAAGTCCCTAATTTATTGGGATGGAGTCGGCGTAAGGACCATCACCGGACATGAGTTACTTGAGAAGACACTAGAAAAGGTGAAAATCATACGGGAAAGACTCAAGACAGCTCATGACCGTAACAAAAGGTTGAACGGATTCCAAGTAACGACCTTTGGAGTTTAATGTAGGTGAAAAGGGTTATTTAAGAATATCATCTACGAAGGGTATTATGAGATTTGGAATCAAAGGCAAGTTAAGTCATGTTTTATGGTTCGTTACGAGATACTTGAGAATATGGGAGCTTTGACATATAGGTTGGCATTAACTCCGGTATTGGCGGAAGTCCATAACGTCTTTAACGTATCACAGTTAAGGAAGTACGTGACAGATCCGAGCCATGTGATCGAAGCATAACTTTTGGAACTCAATAGTGATGTTACCTATGAAGAGGTGTTGGTGAGGATAGTGGACAGGAAGGAACAAGTGTTGAGGAAGCGGGTGATTCCTTATGTAAAGGCCCAGTGGAGCAATCGCATGGGACATGAATCCACTTGGGAACTTGAGGAACATATGCAGAAGAAGTATCCCCAACCCCTTAACTAAGGTCTGTAAGTTTCGACGACGAAACTTCTTGTAAGGGGGGTGGAATGTCATACCCCGTGATTTTCGAGTCCGACGAGAAATAAATTTAAAACAACTTAAAATACAACTATAGCAATTGTGTAGGTTTATGGAGCTTAGTTAAATAAAGTATAGAAAAGAAAGGAAAGGGTTACAGTGGGAATTAAGAAAATTAGGCAAAATTACCAAAATGCCCTCCCCACTTAAATGATGGAGGAGTTACACATTTAGTATAACTCCCCAAAGGAGAGGGAGGCAACGGTTAAAGGCAAAAGGAAGAGGGGGAAAACGGCTAGAGAGCAAGGAGAGAAGAAAAGGGAGAGAAAAGAGAAAGAAGAAGTAGGGAAGAAGAAGAAGAAAGTGCAGCCAACCCAGGTCCAATCCATCATGAAATTCTGACATACACTTGTAAGATCATCTAGAAACAAAGGCAAGTAATCTTTCTATATGCTTTACGCAAATTTTGATTCTATAGGCCCTATGTTCTTATAAAGAGAAAATACGGATCACACATTAGTAATCTTGACTTGTCTATGTTAAATGCTTTACTATATGTAATTGTTGTTGTTAGTTGTGTAAAGTCATGTTCTTTGGGCCAAATTTCTAAGAATAGCTATGTGGTGCTTTGTTGTTTGTCAAGCATGCCCATGAAAGTGTATTCATGATGTGGTTATTGTCTTGTTATATTCTTGTGTTGGTTGTCTGCATCTTAGATGTGTGAGAGAAATTGCAGAGAATTTGAAGGATGAATGACGGCATGGTTATAGACTTGTTGTGTTGGGAAGGTTGAAGGTATCTATTGAAGGTTGTGAATGGTAGAAGGTTAAGAGTGGATATTATTAGACGTGTCTAAAAATCAATTCATGTTAGTTGTGTGTTAAGCATGATGAATCTAGATGGTAAGATGGATCTTGAGGTGTTTAACATGGGTGGGGTGAAGAAGAAAGGTGTTGGATGGAAGTTACTGCAGAAAAAACTGCAGTTCTGAACCGTCAGAACACTTCGAACACCTACATTAGGCGCTTCAAGTCACATTAGGCGCCTAATGTAGGCGTTCAATGTGTACCAGTGCATCCCCGTACACTTCGAACACCTACATTAGGCGCTTCATGTCACATTAGGCGCTTCATGTAGGCGTTCGATGTATACGGCACATCCCCGAACACTTCGAACGCCTAAAATAGGCGCCTCATGTCCCCATTAGGCGCCTCAAGTAGCGTTCCAAGTATACTGGCAGTCTTTTTGACCCTTTATGCGCCCTATGTATGTGTAGTAACTCTATACACTGCTTTTGAACATAAAATGCAAGGGTATTTGAGGTGCAATTGAGGAATACATGGTAAGTTTGACTAAGTAAGAATAAGATTGAATCCCAAGT
Organism: Eustoma russellianum; assembly: GCA_036186865.1. Classification (NCBI taxonomy): domain Eukaryota; kingdom Viridiplantae; phylum Streptophyta; class Magnoliopsida; order Gentianales; family Gentianaceae; genus Eustoma; species Eustoma russellianum. The sequence goes on along the minus strand of AP025061.1, from coordinate 7,269,616 downwards.
GAATTAGTGAGACGAACGGACTTGGAAAGATACGAACAGGGAGTTTTGAGGTGCAAGACCGTATACTTGATATGTAAGATGTGTGTGAGATACCTTTATTCTCTTCCATTGCTCATAAATTACCGGTGTTTTGAAAGTGTGCTTGAATTGTAAACATTAAGTGTGAATGAGTAGGGTTTAGTATGAATTCGAAGTGGATTCGCGATACGAAAGGGCATGAAGTGGTATGAATGAGGTGTATTTGAGTTGTAAACATTATGTGTGAATGAGTAAAGTTAGGTATGAATCCAAAGTGAGTTAGCAATATGAAAGGGCACAAAATGGTACAAAAAGGGTGTGTTTGAGGAATTATGAACGAGCAAGGTTAAGTGTGAACTCGAGATGATGTTTGTAATACGAAAGGATATGAAATGGTACGAGCAGGATGTGATAGAGGTTCGGGACTTTGTACTTGATATGTAAAGTGTGTGTGCATGTTTACACGTTTGATATGATGTTACATGAGCATTCTGCATCATGACATGAACACTTTGCATTTCGACATGAGTTTTGTTTTGCGAAAAGAATACGAGTTTGAAAAGAAGATTAAAGTTTTCGAAAAGCAACTATGGCTGCTGGTTGATCGCAGGGTATAAAAGTCACGCCTGTGAAAGCATGGTATAAAAGCGTGATCTGTGAATCAACAGCAGGGTATAAAGTATTTTATGGGGCCGTGGACCTATCAGCACGGAAAATAAAGTTATTTTGTGGGGCCGTGGACCTATCAGCACGGATATATGATATATGTGATGGGGCCGTGGATCTATCAGCACGGATATATGATATATGTAATGGGGCCGTGGACCATTCAGCACGGGATATAAAGTTATATGTTATGGGGCCGTGGACCCTTCAACACGGGGTATAAAGTTTTGTTTACTGTGGACTGATCACCCACAGGGTATAAAGTTCTGCTACGCGAAGAATATGATAAGAAGTATTATGAAAAAGTTTTGTGAAATGACACGCATAACATGTTTACGAAAGAAGACATATGCATGGGTGTTGTGTGTGGTTTTGAAGAAGTACATGCATCATGTTACACGAAGCATAAGATTTGACATGCAAGAAATGTTACTAGCATATGTTCTGTTTATGTAGTATGTTTGGCTCTACATGTGTTGGTTTCATTTTGTGTGTTAATTATGTGGCTTATATGGATTTGATGACTTGTTATAAAGATGTTGTTTGCCAACCCGAGCACCTTATTTTGGGCATTGATTTATATACTGGTGACTCGTCGTGTGTGATCCCGTAAGGTGTATAGACGGGTTACTTGCTAATGATGTTTTCGCTAAGAACAATTACTCTATCCGCTTTTCAGGTGAGACAAAGTACGAGATGATTTTTGTAGAAGATATCGGCGAATGGGCTCATTGGGACGATAGTCACTGAAGTGGACAGGCTCACAGTCCTTATTCTTTAGTTGACGGGTTCACTGTTAAAACTTTGTATTGAAGGATACTTTAGACACTCTCCCTGACACGTTTTATTTTCGCTGTGTTTCAATTGGGAGATTATTGTTATTGAAGTTTTTAATTCTACGTCGTTTCCGCTGATTTATCTTACGTCATGAATGACGTGTGCTTGATCTGCTTTGACGCTTCGTAGTTCTCGTAGTAGGCTACGGCGGGTGCACTGGTACCGATGGCTAGTATCGGGCCGGGGCGCTACAATCACTTCTGCTGATATGTCATTCCTAATACAATATAAACTAAAAAGACTGAACCCTCCATTTTGCACGATCACTTTCTGCTTACTTTGTCATTCCTGTCACTTTTGTATATCTTATTCATTTAAGAACAACTATTAAAACGTATAATAGTTTCTCATTGACCATCAAGACATCCTCTTTCTCACGATTTTCCAGTCATAAGTATTCATTGATTTTATCTAACAGCAGCTTCCTACCATGAATCATCCACAAAAAATGAATCGGATACTTTACAAGAGAATAAATAACATCACCAAATTTTGCAAATAACAAGTACCCAGGATTTCAAAGAATCCATTGATCTAAAAGAAGTGAAACAGAACACAAAACATGTGTCCTCTGATCACAAGAAAAGTTGCCGCGGCTCGAAAAAGAGGGAAATTACTTGTACAAAGATGGACAATCCCCATCTTTGTGATGAAAGTTCTCTACCAACCAGATTTCCGCGCACTGTGCAACCCTTGGATGCAAAATCCTTACTACTGTATACCTGAGCGAAGCATGCGCGGCCTCACCGGAGTCTTGGAAGGGCTCACCCTACAAATTGATAGACAGAGTCTAGTTAGGATTAAATGACAAGTCCTGAACATCAGTACTTCGACAGGGAAAATATTAAGAAAAACACTATATTAGATGCCTTTGTATTTACCTGATTCGCTGAGATCCTAACATCTCACCACAACAATCCAGAGCCACAATAGCACTCTCAGCCTGTACGCAAATTCTTATTGTTAAGATTTTGATGCTACTTTTGTTCTGGCATTCATTTTGGAGCAAACAAAGTAAGGGTTTAAAAATTAGTCTGTCACTTGACAATGAGTTGCTTTAACCTGTCATCTTCCCTCCCGGCTCAAAATTCACTTTTGCACAGCATGGTAGGACAGGAAAAGATTAATAGTGGAGGTTTACACCTTTTAGTTCAAATTCAGTAAGTACTTTACCATTTACAAGTCAACAATCAGCATTCTTTGGCCCTAAATGGATAGTAGGCAAATTCTATATAATAATAAAACAAAAAGTCCGGTCTTCCTCAGTATCTGTCTATAAGCCCGCTAATAGCCCGTTGCTTGAAATTCTTCCGAAGTTTGTTGGAAAAAATTTTCTAACATCCGGATCCCCGCCAGAGGGGGGCTACTACGCTCACTGCGCACTTGCATTACCACCTGAGCTTTGCTACCGATAGCAAGACTTACCTTACTTACAGTGGAAGAGCAAATCCTTCGTCCCTTCCGAAAGAAAGACTGAACTTGCTACTAAAAGAGTTGGCCAAAGATTAGTTCACAAGATTGAATGGCCAATTCTCTTTCCTCGATTCGATTGTTTTCCAAGGGTTGTAAATGACATAGTGTTTCTGAGTAAATGAAAAAGCGTGACGGGAATGTTTCATTCGAGATGTTTGTTTTTCAAAAGGTGCGAAATCAATGGGTGCA
>AP025061.1:6964585-7266423 GCA_036186865.1 Eustoma russellianum | reverse complement strand
TACTGCCTGGGATAAATTGCAGGGCAATACGGCCTCAGCAGAGGTGCTCTTGGAAATCGATTTAAAGATGGAGGAACTCTTACATCGAGCAAATCCTCCGTCCCTTCCGAAAGAAAGACTGAACTTGCTACTAAAAGAGTTGGCCAAAGATTAGTTCACAAGATTGAATGGCCAATTCTCTTTCCTCGATTCGATTGTTTTCCAAGGGTTGTAAATAGCGGTCATTGAGTAAATCCTAGTAGTTACTCAACTACCAATAGAAAACATAATAATTGGAGGCAGGCCCCCGTTTTACACATAATCACTGCCACATGCTAATTACTCTTTTATCTTATTGGTCCATAAATACCTAGTAGTTACTCGTTGACCACCATAAAGTTTACCAAGGATACTAAAAGTAGAATCTGAAGGACCGCTAAGCTGTCTTTCAATAGATATCAGGTATATAGTTTAGCTTCAAATCTTACTCAATAAACTGAAACCTCTGTTGTTGATACTAAGAAGCAAGTCAAAAGCACAATACACGCTGCCTAGAAAAAAGAAGGGGAATACTGCAGCATCAATTGTAGCTCGTTTTACGACGCAAAGATGCAGCAGTTCTTTTTGTTAACATTCAGAAGCAAGAGACACAAGTCAAAAACTGCAGTTTCGGGCCTAAATTGACCTACATACAGAAGATGGAAATGTGTAGCAGAAACCATTTAGTCATACAGCAAATCATGAGCTTTTGAGAAGCCAAGAATCATAATCAAGTGTCCATAAGAAAATATGTAACACCATACATTATGGATGAGTGCTGGATAGGAGAGACGGGATACAAACTCCAATGTGAAGTCTGTAACCCCTCCAGGCATTCTGATCTTCATTGCCAGAACTCCACCCCACCCCCCACCCCCCCACGCAAGGATAAAAAAGTCTACCCACTGATAGGATTGAAAAGATTTAAGAGTGAAACCCTACTTTTACTCTGAAGTAAGCTTCTCTACCATTTACGTGTCAGCTAACGATATTTCTGGCCCTAAATGGATAATAGACGTGTGGGGAAATTTTTAAAAAATAATGTAGATTTAATACGGAAAACTATAAATAGAGTACACATTGGAAAAATTTTAAAAATAAGGCGCCATTTTGAATGGCAATTAAAGAACAACAGCTTCGCCATTAGAGAACAACAGCTTTCCATCCATAAAAACCGTTATACTCTAAGGGGCCTTAGGTGTCTGTTGATCATGTATCTCTAATAGCTTATGCTATGTCGACGAGGAGAGCAAACACAATTGGGGTGATTGCTTCGAAATATCTGATAACACAACCTTGGCAACATACAAGGCATAAATCTGATTTCAGATCATCTACAGGATTTTGGGCTGTAATTCGAGCAGATCCTACTTAGCAACCACCTTATGTCTGCCATAGATATTGTCTCCTTTACATCAAAGTCAATGTTGCAGTTAAAAAAATATTTACGCATATTGCAAGTATTGTCTTCATAATAAGTTGTGTAAGACGTCTAAATGTTGTACTTTGCAGAAAAATTTCCTAGTTAAGTTTTAAGCAACATTCTCTGAAGAACTGCAACAGAACACAAGATGCATAAGTTTAATGAATGTACAGAGAAGCTAAAGGAGCTGAATAAAGACGCATACGATTATCTTATGCGGATATTACTTAACACATAGACACTAATCCACGACGAGGGTAAAAGATATTATGTGATGACAACAAATTTCTTTGAGTCGTGGAACAGTATATTCAAAGGGCTAGATATTTACTGGATAATGCCCGTGCACAAGCGGTGTTCAAAAGGATTGTGAAATTGTTTAATGAAAAGAGACAAGAGTCGTTGGCACATTTGGTAACAGGAGATAGATGGCCAGTCAAAGTGCAGTAGCAGTATATTGAAAATACAAGAAATGCATGAAAGCACAGGGTGCAAGCATATGATATGAGCGAAGGCCTGTACGAGGTTGTAACTCAACATGGAGCAGATAGTGGTAGTGTCTCATACTGTAAACATAAACATCAAGACTTGCACTTGTGTAAAATTTCAACTTTACCATATGCCTTACTCAAACGCTATGAAGGTATGCATAATATGTGTAGCGCCCCGACCCGGACAGCGGAATCCGAACCGGTTCACCCGTCGTAGCTTACTAAGAAGACTACAAGACGTCTCATCTCTCGGATACACATCATCGATAACATAAGAGAAATAAGCGCGGAAACATATCATGTCAATCTAAAACATCGAGTTAATACGTCCAAAACAACGTGAATCTCCAATGTATATGGTCGCAGCCATCTAAAACCTCCAATGAATAACAAAATAAACTGAAACAAACGGAAAACAGTTTCAACTCGCTAATCAATCTCCTCAACAAGGTCTAGGCACCCCATTCTGCCCACTCGCCGTCATCCTCGATAAAGATCATGTCATACTCAGGTTCTCCTGTATCACAAAGGCAGTACCCTTAGCGAAAACGCTAACAAGTAACCCGTTTATAAGACATACGGGATTAACACATGGCAAGACATGAGTAATATTATAATTCAAGGAATTGTGGGGCACATGTCTTGTAAAACTTCCAAATAGATAAACGAATCACGTAATAGCAAGTACAGCAAATTGAACGCAATTAACGAATCAATAACAATCAAATACCACGCACATCCATACCACAACGACTCTCGTGATGCATGTCAAAATATGCACTACACTACACAATCACAAATGCATGAGCCATTCCTTTTTCAAATCAGTGCAATGCATGTCACAATGTCCGGTCTCGTAACTCGTAACCCTGTAACGCACCCCGGCTTATATTTCCATCCCGGTTAACGTTACAGACTCGTTATGCTCTGTGATGCACCTCGGCTTATATTTCCATCCCGATTAACATCACAGACTCGTAATACTCTGCAATGCACCTCGGCTTATATTTCCATCCCGATTAACATTGCAGAGGACTTTATACCCTGTAACGCACCCCGGCTTATATTTCTATCCCGGTTAACGTTACAGCCTTTTGTACCTTGCAATGCACCCCGGCTTAAATTTCCATCCCGGTTAACAGTGCAGGTCACCTTCGCAAATCTGTGCCGAAGCACATCTCTTTTCAAATCAATATGCAAATGCAAGTGCCATGATGCAAGACTCCTCGTTTCAATCACATTTCTCGTTCTCGTGTGCAATTTACATTCACATGCGCAAGTATAAACAACACACAAGATATTAACTTACACATCAAACTTAGGCTTTGACAAGCTCGTCAATACCTAGTCTCGGTTTTAAAGTTCACAACCAATGCGAGCATCCCTGTCCTTCCTTCATTGAACTCTAAAAAACCCCGTACGTTCATCTCCTAACCCTTCTAAGTCATCCACATTGAAATCCGATTCGAAAACCCCTTTCAAACTCACCAAGTTGATTCATCCTCCTAAATCATGTTCCCAAGACTTAGACTACCTTTAATCAGGTCCTAAGAAGTCTCTAAGGTCACCCAAAGGGTCCCCTAGCTTCCCTCTTTCTTCCCTTATTTTTCCACAAAACTGATGGACATCACACCCTCACATCGATCGATCGAAGTACTTCATCCCCTCACATCGATCGATCGATGTCCATCAGAGGACATCATACCCTCACATCGATCGATCGAAGTACTTCATCCCCTCACATCGATCGATCGATGTCCATCAGAGGACATCATACCCTCACATCGATCGATCGAAGTACTTCATCCCCTCACATCGATCGATCGATGTCTACTATTCCAGAAAAGAAATTCTGCGATTTCTGCAGAAACTGCAGAACCATAACTCCAATTGGTCCCAAACTTCATCCCAATCGATCCAAGCCTAATCCCTACTATAATCTCATGCTTAAACTGCAGATTGAACACTATACACATACCAAACAAGGATTCAAGCCTAGAACTCAAATATTCCAACCTTATCAATCCAAAGATCTCACCTTTCACCCTCAAACCCCACACAACAATGAGATTACAACAAGAAGGGATTCAAGGGGGTAGGGATTTGCAGGATCTCAAGTAATCAACAACCACAAAATGATTTTCAATATATAACGGCCAAATCATCAACACCAAAACACAGGAATCACAAATAGAATTCACGGAAAGAAACTACTGCATGCTGATCCAATTTGATATCAAAAGTAGGCCTTTTTTCTTTCACAAAACGTAAGAACTTATAAGATGATTACTTGCCTTTGATTACTCGAAGGAGAAACGAGGAACGGAAGAGGATTGGATTGAGGTTCTTGAGAGATTCTTCTCTAGGGTTGCAAAGGTGCGAAGGAGTCGTCCAGGACTGAAGGGGCGGCGGTTTCTCTCTGCGTAAGAGAGAAAAACTGACGTTCTGTCAGTTTTTATAAGGAAAGGGGAAAGTTTGGAGTTTCTAAATTATATCTATTATCCTATTTATCTTAAAGGATGATCTCCTAATATTTAGTTCAAAAAGTAAATCCTTGTCAATTCCAATAATTAAAATCCTCAATTAATTCCCATTGATCCTATTATTTAATTCGTTATTCATTACCGTTGACCGCCATTAATCTCATTCAATTTCTTTTTATCTTTTATTTATTTTACGGAGGGTGCAGAGCGTAACAATATGCACACTGTAGCAGCAGAACTTGTTGTCCCATTTTATCCTTTTCGTGCAATGTTAGAAACATCCGCTTTGTTTCATCCTCTCCAACACTCAGCTTTTAGCCTACAAGTCTATTCAAACTTGAAGCCAATTTTGTTCATAGTAAACGTTGTCCCGACAAACCACAATCAACTCGTAGTTAAGGAGAGATGGATCGCCGCAATTACAAATAAAAGTGTGGTACATGTAACAGTAGGCCACAACTATAACACCTGTCCTATTACACAACAGCTTCGGAATATTGTTTACTTATTTGTATTATATGTAATGTTTATGTTCAAGAAATATATTGTTCGTATTCTATGTAATGTTTGTATTCAAGAAACAAATTGTTGTTTAACCCTTCAAGTTCATGCTATTGTATATTTAATCGAGTAATTCATGCATAATATTTCACATTTATTTCGTAAACCAGACTTAGAGTTAGGGTTAGAATTAGGTTCATGGTTAAGATTAGAGCTAGAGTTAGGGTTACGATTATGTTCTACATGTTAGGGTTAGGGTTATGTTATGATCTACATGTTAGGGTTAGGGTTAGGGTTAGGGTTGACGTTAGAATTAAGGGTAGTCATACAATTAACGAGATAACACACAAAGCATAACAGTTGTCATGTAATACCATATGCTTACCACATTTATTACTATTAATGATACAACACACGAAGCGTAGACTAAACATACATGACTATACTTACACTTCAACAACAGGGTCTTTTTAGGAGTTCCATAATTTCTTCTATAATACGTTTGGCTTTGGAAGCCCGGTCCTCAATGCTTCTTTGATCCTTTTTAGTAACAGAGTGTACAATGAATGTTACCGGTTATGCACATTGCTTGTCTCAAACTTTTATCACAATATATTGTAATGGCATCTCAATCAAACACATTTGCTCGAACCTGAACGTGGCCATCTGCAAACACTTCAAGGTCATCTTTATGTTTGTCTTTTCCGGCAGCCACCAAGGCGCTCCGAGTAAATTCATCCAATGTTTGTGTTATCTAAAGCTTCTAGTACAATAGGATCAAACTCCTTCCTAAACATACAGACATATGAACCTCCATTCTGTTGCGCACTGCAAAAGAAGATTATATTTAAGGCATGCAAATTTCAGATAGTGGTGTGAAATCCAGCCATAAAATCAAGGTGGATTTATGAATAGGCGTAGCACCTAACGCGTCATTTTGAATGGCGTTTTAAATATTGTGGTTGTATTCTGGCTCCCACTCGGGTTTTCAAAGGTAAAATGTTATGGATGTATTATGGCTCCCACTTCGTCTTTCAGGGATGAAAAGTTGGTTTTCTCTAAGACGCCACGGCATCTAAGAAGCCATTCAGAATGACGATTTACCTATTTTTTGAATTTTTCCAATTCGTATCCTATTTGTGGTTTTTCTTATAAAAACTCCATTATTTTTTGAAATTTCCCAGACGTATGGCAGTAACAATTTAGACATACAGCAAATCATGAAATACGGACAAGCGAAAGGAAAGATTGAAGTCAAAACCAAGGGTCAAAAGAAAGATATCAACCAATAGAATAGGGCCGTAGTTGAGAAAGCGAAAACAATATATAAAATAAAAGAACTACACAAAATATGTACATGTTGCACCAGAAGAGAACAGAAACGAAAAAATGTAAAAGGTTTCCACGGGTGGATTTGATGAACTTAAAGAGAGTCAGTTTAGAAGAGATACAAACATCAGTACAATATACTTTCTTGCACCGGGCTATGTAAAGGGAAACTAATCTTTAGATTTTCAGAGAGAAATAACGGTAGATACTGAATCATCATTTGCATCAATACAAGATACTCACCATGGTAAATTCAACGAAAGCTATACGAGTTGAATGCACATGATCACCCAGAAGCCTCAGGCGAGAAACCTGAGGTAGAACTTTTTCATTCGTCGAACCAAATAATCATACAAAAGATTTGCATTGTACTTACCTCGCCACATCTTGTTTCAAAGAAAGTCTTCACATCAGCTTGAGAAACCTGCTTGAGACAAGTTCCAACAGATTCTAATATCAATCACATGTTACACTAAGATTAACACATCATTAAGATTGTCACAGAAAGCATAGTTAAGTATGAGGATGGCACCGCGCTTTAATATGTCTAGAGGTTTAAAATAAATGATTGACCTTCTTATCGATGTTGGTACAGTATACAGTCCGAGCACACATTTCACGTTCGTCCTCTGACTATATGTAAAGGCGATAATTTTGCGAACAATAAAAGCCAAAGTTAGAAATGCCGTAGACATTTACCAAGAGACAGAGTGATCGAAAGAAGCAAAAGTTTTTGTCTTCACATAATTACAAAAAGCTATATTTTGCCATACCCTGGGGAGGAATGTAGGATTCACGGGAAGGATTGCTGTTTTTGAAGGTAAGACCTTAACCGGAGAAAAACCCAGCATTGTCCCAGACAAGTTAAGGGATGCACGTGCAGAGTCTGTTAAAATTCAGAAAAATGCCAAAAGTCAGACTAGGAACTCAGAAGCACGTTCAGCCACATAAGTTAGCTACTGATGAAGCAAATATCTTGACTTACACTCATCAGAAAATTCAACAAAAGCAAAACGAAGGCGCGAGTGAGGATCCCCACAAACTCGGACAATCAACGACCTTCAAAACAAATAAGTCTCAGACTAATCAGTATGTGAAAACAGGAACACACATCAACAAGCATGGATTTGATATGCATGCTTGGACAAATAAAGGAAACCACAAAACGTTAAACAAAAACCAAAGTGAGAATAAACATGGTTTTTCTACGTTATTTCACTGGATGCTTAATGTTTAGTATCCCTTTACCGCAACAACAACAACAACAAAAAAAAAAGGAAGCTAAAAGGTTTGTTGCAAAATAGCCAGTAATAGCTCGAGATAGCTGGATTTGACACCACATTGTGAACTCCTTGAAATTGCTAATGGTCTAATCTCAAAAAGTAACAAGAGGGAAAAATGTATAGCGAAGTACAAAGTCTAAGGCCACATTTTCCCTACTGTTCACTGACCAAAGGATGTTCTTTAAGATAAAAACAAAAAAAACTAAGTACAAGAAACTCCTTAAGACAGGAACAACGCTCAAGCCTGTTATATAGATCCTTTTTTTTCGTTTTATTTTTTTATTTTTATTTTTTTGTTGCTTTTTTAGAATCGTAGCTTAATTCCTATCTTCCTTGTGTGTCTCTTAATACCTATTGCATAATATGCGCCTTTAGAATACGTATCCTTCGAAATTATAATATCATCCCAACAGTGATTCAGGACTAGTTATCTAAAATTCTCATTCAAATCTTATACTATCTATATTACATCGGCTACATGAATAAACTATCTTCACTATGCTCTATCACTGACCATATGCTCCCTAGTTGTCATATAAGTCATATCTTTTCTTATTGTCTCTCTCCAAGTCTTTTTTTAACTCCCTCTGCCACGTTTAACATGCATATTATTCATTGTCTTGTGCTGTCTAACAGTTGCATCTGTAGGACGCCTTTGTACATGTCCGTATCATCTTAATTCTCAACCTTGACTCCCTCATCTTCTCATCTATATGAATCACACAAACTTTCTCTTTATATGTTTGTCTTATTTTATCTTTCCTTGCATGTCTACACATCTATCTTAGCATTTTCATTTCCTTCACTCGCATTTTTTATTCATGATCATAATTGACTGCCCACCATTCAGGCCCGTATAGTAGTGCACATTTTACTATCATCCTATAACACTTTTCTGTAAGCTTTGAAGGTGCTTTCATATCATAAAGAAGTCATGACGTACTTCTCCACTTTAACCACACTCTGTGTTCTCTGTGATTCACATCCTTGTCAATTCCTCTATCTTTATATAGTATAGATCCTAAATATCTAAAACTCTCACAGGTGATCTCTTCGCCTCCGAGTTTCACACATTCTTTTCTTGCTAAAATTAAATTTCATACACTTTTTCTTCTTTCGACTCAATTTGAAGTCTTTTTCCTCTAGTGTATTTTGGCAACAATCCAACTTAGCATTAACTCTTTCACTGGTCTTATCAACTAACACAATATCATCTGCAAATAACGTGCTCTACAGAACTACATCTTCAATGTATCGAGTGAGTTCATCTATAACTAAAGCAAATAAGTATCTACTTAATGCAGATCCTTGGTGTAAACCCATTGTAATTAGAAACTTCAGGATTAGTCATTCTGGGGTCCTTATGCTTGTCATCGCGTTCTCATACATGTCTGTACTAATTCACATATATGTTACCCTAACACCTTTCTTTTCACCACTCTCTGCAGGATCTTGCGTGAAACTTTATCATGTCTTTTCCAAATCAATAAAAACATATGCAAATCATGTTTTTTCTCTTGATATCTCTCTATTAATCTTTTCAAAAGATGAATAACCTCCATTGTTGACCTTTTTGACATAAAATCAAATTGGTTTTCAGATACACTAGTCTCTTTGTTACGTCTTTTATTAATCACTCGCTCCTAGATCTTCACTGTATGAATCATTTACTTAATTCATTTATAATTTGTACAAATATGCGTAAGACACGAAAGTGTTTGTTATCTACTGGCTATACATCTTTCCAACCTTCAAAATCTTGTTAAAAATATCTAAGTCACACAATGCCTTCTTTTTTCTAGGCACTTTCAAGCCTCAATTGGAATATTGTCAGGTACAATTGCTTTACCATTTTGCATCATTTTCAAAGCATCTTCTTCCTCTGCCTATATGTTACGTTTCTATCCTCTTCAGAGTAACGTAATTTGCTCAATACGAGTTCATCTCCACTGATTCATTAAAAAGTTTCTCGAAGTATCTTATCCATCTATTTTATTGCTTTTTCTTCCACTAAAATCTTGCTATCTTCGTCTTTAACGCATTTAGCTTGAGTTTTTTTTTTGTAATTATTTAGCTTGAGTTATATCTCTTGTCGTCCTTTCTCTTACTTTAGCAATTTTATATATCTCTCTTTCACATTCTTTCGTATCCAACAGCATATAAAGTTCTTCAAATGCCTTTGATTTGCCTTCACTTACAGCCTGTTTGACTTCTTTCTTGGCAAACCTATATTTTTCCCAGTTTTCTTGATTCCTGCAAAGTTTAATTGCCGTATAACTAGTTCTCCAGGTTTTTACTTTGTCTTGTACTTTTTCTTTCTACCACCAAGATTCCTTACTTGCAGGGCCACATAAATTTTTTGCTTTTTTATCTTTACAGCTACATCCACCCACACTCCATTTGCATCACTTTGATTTCTTAATACTTCTTACTCTAATACTACTTTTCTAAAAGCTGATTCCTTACCTTCTTTTAAATTCCATCATTTTATCTTAGTAGGCCTTTGTTTTCTCAGCCTTCTATGTTGAATACGGACATCAAACACTAAAAGACAGTGTTACACTGTTAAACTTTCTTCTAAGATCACCTTACAAACTCTTCTATCTATCTTACGAGTCGTAAAATATTCTATCTACGACTTATTTGGTCCACTTTTGAATGTACCCAAGTGTTCATCTATTTTTTGAAAAAATGTATTAGTCACTATAAGGTCATACACTAACGCGTCAATATTGAGCTTTTATTGTTCTTGTTTCCAAAACAAAAACCAGCACGTATCTCATTGTAATTCTTATTCTCTTTACCTACATGTCTATTTAAATCTCCTATAAAACAGTAAACAAGTTTGATGTTTTCATTTCCCATAGCCAATCTCATTGAGATTTCAGATGTTACATGCATTTTATAAGACGGAAATGGTTTTGTACTATTTTAGTTCGTGTAGGCTCAAGACTTAATTTCCTTAACCAAGTTAATTGAGTAGAACATTTTTTCCTATAACAGAATTAATACATATATATACACACACACACATATGTGTGTGTGTATTATAAATGAAAGAAAGAAAGAAAGAAAATTTGCATAGCAAACAGGATAAACAAAGAACAAGCTCCTTGTGTTTGATAACTGATGTCAAGAAAAGACAATAAAAACAAAATAAAAAAGACTAGAGTGGTGCATTTGGAAAATATTAATAATAAGTAGCAACGCAAAGCCACAAACTAAACATTAAAAAGCTTATCTGAGATTATTAAGTGGATGAGAACAATGATACTAACAATACATTTTGTCCAAAGACAAAATTTTTGTATTTGCTCGTGACAAATCAAAATGCTGCAATCCTGTCCATAGCCTTTTCAATGTCAATTCTGTGGAATAAATTCTTCTTCATGAGTGTAACCAAAACAAGCATTCACTTAGCAATACGTCACTAGATGTGGGCTTATGGAAACAAGTGACTGCATAAGTAATAATTACACAAACTTCCATATGTATTCAAGAGTAATTTCGTTTCCAATGTAATTCTGCTGCTGAAATATTAGATGCTGAGCTAAAAATGGACAATCTTTAATGGCAAGATGTGTTTCTAGGTGCTAAGGAGAAGTTGTTCTAACATAGTAGTAATATTCCTATGCTAACAAAAGCAGCAAGTTGCCAAGTAAATACCTTATTAGTATTTGCCATTTCAAAGTAGATCCAGCAACAAATATTAACCATTGAAACCCAAAATTTCAAAATTAACACGAAAAAGAAAAGTAAAAAATAATAATTGTTTTCCCCCTACAACTTATGAAGCATCAGACCCAGCCAACAGAAGGAAGCATTCAACTACATGAGGCATACATATCATCAACAACAGTAAACTCCATCTCAAAAAAGAGAGTAAAGAAATGTAATTGTCAATAGCCACTAAATAAGGCAGCAAGCTGCTCCTCGGTTATCTGATCAAAGGAGACTACAAACTCAGTTCACACAATGAGAAGATGTAATTGGAAGTCGATGCAAAATGATTAAGCTTTTTTCTCGGATCTCACATTGTTATCAATGTCTGAAACATAGACAGTCCGCCTAATATTATCCTCCCTTTCAGCTCTAAAAGATCTGCCATTCACTTGTTTCCTTCGTTGAATGTAGATATTCTTTCTCTGAAGTCGCATAGTAGGAATTTCAGGCATTAAGATATGAAAAAAGAAGTGCTTAATGAACATAAATTGGTAGCAAAAAATTGATCCTACGAGAATGACATCAATGAACACTTAAATAAACCAAGCCCCTAAACCTGTACCGTATTTCCCTCCCAATCTTCAGTCGATTAATGCAAATAAAGATGACAAAGGAAAAACCATGTGACAAAAAGAACTAGCACACTAACATAAAGACTTGGATCAGCTTGTAAAACGTAAAAAAAAAAAGGGAAAAGAAAAACTAACATGGCAACAATCAATAGCTAGTGTATCTTGACTTATCAACCCACTGACGGACAACTATGAATCAAATGCAGAACTGAAATCAGTGAAATGAATGGCAGACAAGCAAGTGCAACCACAAGTTTGATTGCAGTTGATTCTTCTACCCTAAATCTCTAACTTGAACGAGCAGGGCCATGTCATGCATGAAGAAAGTCGTCTTGTGTTACATATTGATGAATGTAACAACCCAATACAGATTATATTACAGTCACCACATCTATGTGCATTGAAATAGTATACAAAGAAACAAAGGCCAGCGATCTAAAAATTCTTCCATATGTACAGCAACTTGTCATATCATTAATTATGACTTGATGACACTCTTCTAGTTCAACTCATACACCAATACTTTAAGCAAATACCTTACCAACATGATCTGCTATTGGGTCATCCAGACTAATTTCAGCAAATCGCTTACAGGAATATACAGCAATATAAGCAATAAAATATGTAATTAAAGAATTTTGTAAAAAGGTTGACTCAATCCCAGACTTATTTGCTCCCAGGTAGTTGAAAGCATAATTCCTCAATATCAAACAAAGAAAAAAATTAATTCTAACTAGCCATTTTCTAAGAATAAAGGATCAATCCATAAAGATATTAGAAAACAGAAACCGCTATTCAGTCAACGAAACAAGCCTATACCCTTCGATTGTTGGGGAAGCCATCATTGCCATTCTTATTAGCTGGCACAAAATGGAACCCCAACTGGTGACGATTATATGAGGAGGGAAAGAATTCCTTCGCAAGTGGGTTAAGCTTCAATTTCTTCAACATATAAACAATAACTTTCATTTGAATTTCAGATTTCATACTCGAAGTATTCGAGTCTGAATCAGAGTTTTTAGCACCAATATCAGGGGAATCTGACATAACACTGGAATTGGAATTAAAGTCAGTATTTTTATTTTCACCTTCACCATTTTCTGGTGATGAAGGCTGAACGGCAGGGATTTCCACCACTGCTGCCTTATCAGACACTTCTGCACCAGCAGCCATGGAATCGACACAATCCACTAAAAAGAATGTCAGATACGAGCAGAACCGGAAAACCGGTGAAAGAAAAGATTCCTCCTTTATAGGGAAAATACCAAAATTCCAATTAAACAACTGAATGGACTTATCTTGATCACCCAAAAATCCAATCTTTATATCCCTTTTTACATAGGGATCAACAAGAAAGGGTTTTTCCAGAAAGGATGATCCCTGCACACAATCTCAGTGGATTCTCAGGATGTAAATGTGCAAAAGAAGGCTATCAAGACAGACCCAGCTGGAGAAAATGACCAGAGATAGTAAAAGATGAAGGGAAATTGGTAAACTCAGGGAACAGCAAAATCAGATAAAATAATCAAAATGGTTTTTCTAACAAAAATGTGATCAGACTTTTTGGTGGTTTTAGGTGGAGATGTATGAATGTACCAACATGTGGCTAAGGATTTTTTTTTCTTTTTTACTTTTTTCCTACTGTTCGAGATGCAATAAGGGGTTAAATGCGTTGCCTAATAACAGGCGAGAGAAAACCTTAAAATTGCAGAAAAGGTGTGAGGAATAAACGTAAGATGACGCAAGAGTCGGCTCTAGTTTGTTCCTTGTGGAGTGGCATTCAAATATCTTTTTTCACTATAAATTTGGATTTTCCGTAAAAAACCAAAAAAAAATGTAACTTTGGATTTATTTTTCTTTTTTCTTTATTGAAAAGAGGATTATGGATTAAAAAAAGCGTAACTACCTCCGCTAAAGGTGTGTGGGTGTTTAGCATCTAAATTTTTTTTGGTTTCTTTGTGTTTTGATTAAATGAGAATTTCATACAGATAAGATCGTTTTGTTAAAACAGTAAACAGAGATTTTTATGGATGGATTAATTATATGATGAATTTGAAAGGACTAGTTTTGCTTAATGTTTTTTTTCCTAAGTAAGGATTTTTTGTATTAACATTATAATGTCCAAATTTTATATCAGAAATTCACAAAAATAAATACATCACAAAGCATCTGTACCAATAACACTCTGTTGGCATCCAAGCGCTATGTATGCCATGCTCCGTGTCTGACGAGCAATGTCGTTATAGATAGCCACGGGTGGTGGGAGACGGACAATATTTCCATACATAAGTTGATTGCGCCAATGCCATATACTGGATAAGGCTGTGCGGAAAATATATCGCCATTCGCCATGGATATTAGGCTTTTGGGAAGAAATGGATCTTTATTAATATAATGCAAAGTTTACATCAACATAAAAAAACTGTTATTTCTACGTAACATCGTGTTGTTCTATACTACCCTCTCCTTTACGTACATTTACAAACTCCAAGAGTAGAACTCTATCTCGGATATCATTGCAGACAATTCGCGGACATGGCAGGGATGAAATACTACCATGAACAAACTGATTCCGCCAATGCCAAAGACTAGATATAACCTGACGAAAGATGTAACGCCATTCAATATGAAATGAAGTGTGCCGCCGCAAATCTTTGACATTGTCCATAATCCAATCCAATGGAGATATCGTGTGGAAAAATTTAACTGACGCATGTGAGGCAAGAAAGTAATACCAAATTTGTCGCATCCATGGACAATCTCTAATTGCATGTAAATTATTATCCTCAACGTGACCGCATATGGTGCAACGACTATCATCAACAATATGTCGATTAAACAAGACCGAGCCTGTAGGAAGTCCAGAGTAACAAACCTGCCACAACAGCATATTCAGCCGAGAAGGTCCCTTCATACTCCAAATTCTATTCCATTCTATTCGACCCATCGGAGAAGGTTGAGTGAGCAAGTAGGCATATGCACTAGCTACCGAGAAGTGACCCGAGGCCGTCAACCTCCATCGAACTACTTCGCCATCACCTTGTATGTTAGATGTTTCTAATCCCGCTCTTAATAACGGTACAGTACTCCTGATATGTCTCCAAATAGAAAAAGTATTCCGAGGTGGACGATCTTGCAGTATGTCACCATACTTGCGTCGAAGTATTTGAACCCACAATTTATCCTGTCGAGTAAGTAATTGCCATCCCAATTTTGCTAGCATTGAAATATTCATATCACGCAGTCGTTTAAGACCAAAACCGCCCACATATTTCGGTTGACAGATTTTACTCCAAGAACACCAATGCAATTTAGATCCTTGGTCCGTATCTCCCCAGAAGAAACGCCTTGAAATTTTTTCAATTTCCGCAAGTAAGCTAGTAGGTAAACGGACGGTTTGCATTGCATATGTAGGCATTAAAGATATTACACTTTGTATCAATATACCTCTTGCCGCTTGAGATAACAGTTTAGTTTGCCATGCTGCTAACTTTATCCGCACCTTATCAAGAATGAAGCCGTAGGTGCTTTTGTTGCTTCTCCTGTATAATAGTGGCATACCCAAATAATTACCCAAGTCAGTAGTGCACGTTATCCCTTGCGCAGTGAATATGGTTGGATTAAAATGGCCGGCAATATTCTGGGACACCAACACTTGTGATTTATGTAGGCTAATGCATTGTCCTGAAGTTCGACAAAAATCCACCAAAATCTTTTCCATTACATGTGATTGTTTTGTCGAAGCCTCACCAAACAACAATAGGTCGTCTGCGAAGAATAAATGTGATATATGTGGACCTTGTCGGGAGGTCCGTAGTGGACTCCAAAAACCTTCGATGACTGCGTGATTAATTTTCTGACTAAGAACCTCCATACACAGCAAGAAGAGGTAGGGAGCTAACGGATCACCTTGACGTATCCCCCTCCGCGGTTGAAATGGAGCCAGACATTGCCCATTCCAAATGATAGATAACGATGCAGAGGTAATGGTGTACATAATCAACTCCACCATATTTGGACTGAAACCGATTATGGCAAGAATTTTAGAAAGGAACGACCAACGTACCTTATCGTATGCCTTTTCTAGATCAATCTTCAAGGCCATATATCCCTTATGTCCTTTCTTGATACGCATCGTATGCATAATCTCTTGCGAAATGATTATATTATCTGCTGCTTGACGGCCTGGAATAAATGCACACTGAGCCGGAGAGATTAATTTCCCGATGACCGACTTGAGACGATTAGCTATGACTTTGGAAATAAGTTTGACAACCACATTAGTCAAAGCAATCGGACGGAATTTGGATATATGATCTGGGCTCGGTATCTTGGGGATCAACGTAATGAGAGATTTATTGAGATAGGCTGGAAAAGATCTGTTCCGAAAAGCATCTATAACAAATTCACTCACCGATGGGCCAACGACATCCCAATTTTTTTGGAAGAAAATTGGCGGTAAGCCATCTGGACCGGGGGCTTTGTAAGCACCCATTTGAAACATAGCTATTTCGATCTCCTCTGTTGTAACATCACGATTTATCCATCGCTTGTCGGAATGATTCAGAGATGGCAGCAATATTTCCTCGTCCAAGGGAGCGCCGTCTAATGGTGCGTCGAAGAGAGTTTGATAATGCTGTAAATCTGTTTCCTGCAGAAGGCCGGGGTCCTCAATTCATTCTCCGTGATTACCTTTAAGCCTCACAATAGTATTCGAATGGCGCCGCATCTTGAGAGATTGATGAAAGTAACGGCTGTTGCGTTCTCCATCTGACAACCATTGGAGTTGATGTTTTTGTCGCCAATAAGTTTCTTCCTGCTGTAAGATGTCATTATACTCCAACCTCAATTCTGTGTTCAGTCGTGTAAGGAAGCTTGAGGGTTTATTGGATAAGGATCTTTGAATACCCTCAAGTCGTGCTAAACAGCGCTTTCTCCTGTGCATGAGATTACCAAAAACTTCTTTTTTCCAAACTATAACTTTTGCAGTAAAATCTGATATTGTGCGGTCAAGCTGTCCTTTCTGCGGTAGCCATGCATGTTGAATGAAGGATGCAAAATTTTTATGGTCCAACTAACACGTCTTCTATTTGTGGTCCGGGCTAACATCCACGGCCCAAAAGGGTCGGCTGGAATATCTGGTATAGGATCCAGCCGTGGCTCAGCTAATCCAACAACCCCAGTGGTATCATGATGGGTAAGGCAATCTTCTTTTCTATGGCCATATTTCCCACAGCTAAAGCAGATTTGGTGTAAATTTTCGTATTTAACTGTAAATGAATGCCCGTTCAACACTACGATAGATGTTAGGGGTCGTTCAAGATCAACTTCAATGCACACACGTGCATATTTCCCTCGAGACACATTCATGGTGTTACTGTCAATTTTAATGGCTTTCCCTAATAGATCACCAATCCTCATAAGAACGTTCTCGTTAAAAAATTCAAGAGGTAGTTTAGGAATTCGAGCCCATACCAAAGTTGATGACACCCTTGCCATAGATGGAAGGAAACCCGGCTTAAATTTTGAAACTGTAAGATAGTGCCCTTGAATGGTCCAAGGTCCGTTTTCAAGGGCGACTAGATAGTCTTCTTTGCACACAAAACGCACCACAAAAAAGCCCTCCTCAAGATCCACAATGTCTAATCTGCGATTTGGAGACCACATGTCAGTTAGCCGTTGTGATAGCACTCTGTAAGAAATGACTCGGCCAAGAGGTTTGACAACCAAGGCTCGTCTCCATGGCTTCCAAAGCTGTTTACATTCCTCCGGTGAAATATCCATCACAACTTTACCAACCGTAGAATTCTCATCACCTTCCTGCCCACCAGTAACCGGCCAATCAACCATATCATCGTCAGTTGGATCATCATTTTCCCCCTCCCCAGTATAGATTGCGGCTTCCAAAGGTAAGTTTGGAGAGGCAGATTGTCGAAGTAGGTCAGCCCAAACCTTGGGATACTGCGGACTCTGCACTACGGGTGATGAAGGTTCCCCCGTCGCCGGTCGCTTGTATTTCTTTACACTCCGGTGGTATTGATCAGCTTCTTCGGTGCTCATCTCCATAAGGTAGTCTTTGTTAGTGAGTGAACTAGGCAGAAAGCTCTCGCCGGGGGCCAACACCGGCCGTTGTCGGAGCAGTTATTATGATTTCCGTAAATGTCGCGGCAGTTACAATCGCCAGAGCTTTTTTTTACCTCGTGCTTTGAGGACACGGATATTAGGCTTTTGCTTAATGTTTCTAATAATATGTGGTTGGCTGGTGGCATTCCGAAAGGTCTTACAGTTAAGCCAAGGCTACGTGTATGGCGGATGTGGAGGGTAGAAAGAAGGAAGAAAAAAGAGAGGAAAATCTTTTTTTTTTTAAATTTCTTTCTTTGAAAATAGTGAAAAGTCAATTTTAATCTTTCAATCCGGCTACTTTGTCGAAGATTTTCACTAGAAGGGCCAAATTTATCGTTTTTAAACATGAAAGGGGACAGAATATTACCAAAAAAGGGGAAAAAAAGAGAATAGAGGTCAAAGCCTATTACTGAAAGCAGTTGAAGGAGTACTGGTGTAATTTTCCCTTAAAGACGTGTAATGTTTGTTAATTTATTCATATACATGAGATGCAATGTCCCCAGCCCAGTGGAAAAATGTGGCTATCACATTAGCAAATTCCACGGAATTGAATGGGAAGAGCAGGACCAATCTGTAAAGTTGCCATTTACTACTTACATACATATAGTAGCGGTGTCCGCTGATGGAAAGTAAATCAAAGATTGCAGAGAGAAATAAAAGGATCAATTTGAAGATTTGATTATGATTACGATAGATTTTGTATCATATCAAATCTTATCGTTTTCTTGTATTCGCATTGATTCAGTTACCTTAGATAGAACAGGAAGGTAGCTATAAGTAGGACAGAATGTAATATGTTTTCATCAATGGAAAATAACTTTCCATTCTAAGTAACAATTTCTAGCATGGTATCAGAGCGTGTTTAATCTTTGGACTCAGAAATACAAGTTCATCACAGCCCAAATCAGCAGATTGGAGTGTTCTAATATGTTCTTACCAGAAAACCAAAAAAACAAAACTCAAAAAATAGAATTATTTTGATTTGGACTCAGAAAACAGACACTTATGTTCTGTTCTTCCTCATTGTCCTGAACCCTTTCTCTGACCAATCGAGCCACGACCTTTCCCGACCAATTGACCAAATCAAAGGTACAGAAACTCATCCATATCATTGTTGTCATACCTCACCATGACAGAACCAGGATCTTCAGAAACAAAAACCGACGAATTGGCTATTCAACTAGTCAATTTACTAAAAAAAACAGTCTTAGTGTCCATACTCCAGTCACCAATTTTGAAGATTTGTCCCTTGGCTTCAAATTCAATGGCGGAAACTATCCACTGTTGGCAACACTAATCAAAAAAGCCAATTGGTGGACGGAGGCAGACAACACATATCACAATGTACCCCCACCTCCGATTGCCACAGACCCAGCATACCCACAGTGAGAATAACATGACCAGGTGGTGTTTACCTGGCTAATCCAGAATATTGAAGCCAGCTTAGTCACCAACGTCTCTCAGTATCCCACAGACAAAGCCTTGTGGGATGGCTTTGCAACCACCTAGGGCTCTGGCAGAGACACTTTCCAGATTTTCGACCTCCACCGAAAGGCGAACTCAATCAGACAGTCATATAGATCATTGGAAGACTGTTAGAACCAACTCCAAACAGTCTGGATGGCTATAGATAGCAGAGATCCTAATCCAATGAAGGATCCTGGAGATATCGCCATTTACAACCGCAAGGTGCAAGAACAGAGGTTGTTCTAGCTTCTGACAGCCATAGATGGAAAATATGAGACATGAAGATGGACCTCCTCAAGAGGGAACCCCTTCCCATGGTGGATGCAGCCTACGCAGCCATCCGATAAGAAGAGGCGATAACGGGGATTCTACGGGGAGTCCCTTCAAAAATCACTTCATCATCAGGGATTGGTCTTGGATTGAAACTCCAAGGCCGACTGGACGAACGATGGACAGCACCATCACGTTCTCAGACATCATTGCATAGTGGCGACAAGGAGGATAAAGCCAAGCTGTGGTATACCTACTATGGCATGAAAAAGTACATTAAAGAAATGTGTTTTCAACTCGTGGGTTACCCTAACTGGTGGGAGGTGAAGGGGAGAAGAAAACAGACATGCCCAGTAGCCCCAAGCAGAGGACCATAGCAGTCAACACCAGAGATACTACCCATGGCACCAGTGAAGGCACCAGAAGTACCAGCAGAGACCACAACGGCCATAGCCTAGGAGGTAAGAAATCAGAAAACAAGGAACAAGAAGAGCTGCAGCGAGACGATGGAGGAAAATGAAGGTGAAAATAGGGTTGGATATTTAAAGCTCAACCTTACCTCTCGTGAAATTCTGCCTCTGCCCTTAACGAAAAAGAAATTACACCCTTAGCCGACCAGAAAATTCGCACAAAGCCCCTCCACTTCCTACAAATTACATCTCCCGTAGGCAAAATTTACCAAATGACCCCTCTGACCAAAACTATTTACCTAAATAACTACACGCCTGAAATCATTTCTGAAACTGCCCAATTTAAAAAAATATTACCCAAGTGCCCTAAAAGCCCAAAATAATTACTAGAATAGTTGCACACTCTAAAAACGAACCAACATACGCTCATCTCACCCAAAACACCCACGGTGGATCCTTGATTGCAAGGCCACTGACACTATGACCTATGACCCCAATGACTTCTCCCTCCATGCAAATCCCATATTGAAACAGCAAGTGGTGACCTAATCTCCGTACATGGCAGTAGACCCATTCAGTTTTCTCCACATCTTACTCTTCAACACTGTTTATATGTTCTCTAACTTTTATCCAAATTATTATCACTTAGTCAAGTCACATGCGAACTCGATTGTACTATGATAATATACCCGCGTTTAAATGGGATAATTGGGCATGACACTGAGCATGGTGGTCTGTACTACTTGGACGAGGTTGCTTAATAGGGTCAGTCTATGCTTGCCACTGGTATGGTCCATCGTCAACTATGGTTATGTCATCGTCATTTGGGCCACCCTTTCTTTGGTTACCTCAAATCGCTCTTTCCTAATTTGTTTCATCGCCTTGTTCAAAAGTTGAGTTGTGAAACTTGTATACGTGCTAAATAGCATAAAAGTACTTATTGGCCAACTAATAATCGTGTTGATTCTTGTTTTTCTCTTGTTCATTCTGACGTTTGGGGACCATCCCATATGCTACTCCACAAGGTTTTCAATATTTTGATACCTTTTTGGATGATTTCTCTCGTATGACTTGTGTTGGACCGTAACACATGTAATAAACACCACTAGAGGGAGGGGTGAATAGTGGTTAGCGGAAATTACACTATTATCCTTGAATTAAAATCCTCTTTGAAAACAGAATCTGAGAGCTCCTCAGATTCAGTACCCGTTTTTGAAAAATTCAAAAGTCATTGTACACAACTCCAAAAATTATGACACTTTTCAGAAATCAACTTCAATGTCTTGACTAGACTCTGTCCAAAAATGAGACAAAAATAAGATCGTTTGTCCCTTCAAACAAATAAAAAGATTCAGATGGTTAATCTGGACAGAATTGGAATGATGCTGAATTTTGTAAACGTGTATCTCTTTAATTACTCAGCCAAAAAGATTGATCTTTATATCAAAACACTCCTTAAGATGTCTATTTTAAGTTTCAAAAAGGCCCTGACCAGAAACTATGCTTGATAAAATCAGAATGCAGGTTTCCTTAAAACTGGTCAGATTACAGCCAGAGTGAAGCAGTTATCTTTCAAAGACTGAAAGACTAATTTTCATTTGCTCAAATCAAGTGATTCTTATTGCAAATGAAATCTAACAGTCTGAAGTATAACTCCAACAAAAATCACGAATTTTGAAAGTGTTTTACTATTTTTTTCAAAACGTGTGAAGTTGAGTGAAAAATATAGTGAAAACGGGTAGAAAACAGTAAAGAAGGAAAGAAGACAAGAACGCGAGAATTTATCCTGTTTCGGTCAATGTGACCTACCCCAGTCCCAAGAAATACCTTTTCTTGGATTTTACTATGAAATGAACACAAATACAACAAGAACCAAGTTTGATCCTTGGGTTATATATCAACCCTATTCAATACTTGGATTATCATATCTATGCAACTTTTGGTTTCAACACCTCTACCACCTATTGATGTAGCCTTATAAATTTGGCTAATCAATCTTAAAAATTCAACACGAGA
Organism: Eustoma russellianum; assembly: GCA_036186865.1. Classification (NCBI taxonomy): domain Eukaryota; kingdom Viridiplantae; phylum Streptophyta; class Magnoliopsida; order Gentianales; family Gentianaceae; genus Eustoma; species Eustoma russellianum. The sequence goes on along the minus strand of AP025061.1, from coordinate 7,244,314 downwards.
CATGTATAATGTAGCTAGACACCAACTAGAAATAGAACACCTTAGCTACATAAAGAATGAATCAAGAACAAGAGAAGAGAATAGCAAGAATGATCTTCAAGTTTTGCTTTCAAGTGTCTGTCTTCTCTTCTTCACATAGCCTTCTGTTTATACTGTGCAATGAGCCTTGAAGATAAGAACTCCAATGTGTCAATGAATTCATCATTAGTGCTTAAGTGTCTTCACACTATTGGTTGGCTACATAATCACCTTGTACACTTGGAAACTTGAAACAACATAATTGGTCCACCTTGGAACTTCATGTTGGCCGAAATTTTGTCTTCAAAAATGATGTGGAAATGATGAAGATAATACCCAAGGATAAGATGACATATTCCTCCAATAAACTCTCAACTTCTTGGCACAAGAATAGGGCATGTGAGGAGCTTCAAAAATTTGAAGAAATCAGCTCCCAACCAACCAAACAAGCCGTTGGTTTTGAATTTGTAATTTCCAAGTTGACAACTTTTGCCAACTAGCTTGTATTTGATTGGTCCACTCGTGCACATGTCATAAAATAGATAAGACATCATCTCCACCTGTATATATACGTTTTTGAGGCATATATACATGTATAACTTCAGAATTTTTGAAGATAAATAACACATAAGAGTTGACAAGATTGTGTCAACATATGATATCAAAATTCCCACTTTTTTCCTTGTATGTTGTGAAGAATTTTGCACCAATAACTCCATTAAAATATCTACAAAAATATGATTAGGAACCTCCAATAACATATCCATAAGAGTCTTCAAGAAGATAATAGAGCGTGACACGAAAACCGTCATATATCTTGCTGTAGCGCCCCGCTTCCGAGCCCTAGCATCGGGAACAGTGCACCTGCCGTAGCCTAATACGAGGACTACAAAGCGTCGTTCAAACTTCTTTGCACGTCAGAACTGGCGTAGAAATTTTTTGCGAAAACGATAATTAAAGAAATAAACATCTTGATTAAATTATATCCATCAGAATAAAATCAGGTACAAGAGTTGACGAAACCCGCTAAGTCAAGTATGAAATACTAAAGTCAAACAATAAACCTAGGTGGAGGTTTATCTGACTATCCCAAGAACAAGCTCTCGGTCAACAAGATCCCTTCTCGAGCCAGCTCACTCTTCTCAGCCTCGATAAACATATGTACTCTTAATCCTGCTCACCTGTAGAGGGGAGGTGGGGGTGAGTGATGGGAGTCACTCGTAGGTTACCCGTCTCTTCCGAAAAGGGACTGTCACATACTGAGTCGGATAAACACATAAAGCACGTAAAGCAGGTAGCAGATAAATAATGCAATAAAGCATAAACAGATAAATAATAAAGCAGATAGAACATAAATACAGGAATAGCACATACCCGACCCGATCCGTATCCCAAAACGTATCACTGAAACAACTCAATAATAAGATAAACGATAATCACAACAATAACAAATGCAATGCGCAACTTCATGATGCATGCACTTCTATCTCCGTGTCACACACAGTCATTCAATATCACACGTTATGCTCTTTCTTTTTCATGCTATGCTATGCATGTCCCGGGTCCTATTAGGTGAAGGTAACCATTATTACCAACACCCATCACACGCCTCGTCAGGCCACACGTCCCGTAGGACCACACGGCTCATAGGCCAAATGTAATGCTCGTGCCATGAATGTGTCACACTTTCACACTTCCGTTTCTCCTATGTTGCATGCTCCGTTCTATGTTGCGTATTACCTATATTGCGTAGTTACCCTATGTTGCGTGGGGTTCATTACTGTATTTTATCTTCTACCGTTATTTTATCTTTCTAGACTTTATTTTAGGTTTCTACACTTTATTTTATTTTACCTAGGCTTTCAAACACTTAAATCTTTTATTTAATTATTTTTATTTTCCCCTACTATTTTTATTTCTTTTGTTTTAATTTATTTAATGTGTTTCTTAATTTCTTAATTATAAAATCACATTAACATTACGTTCGTCAAGTATATGTACATACATATATTTTACTTAATTATTTTATCTTATGTTATTAATATTAAATTAATCATTTTTAATATTAATGTTATTTTCTTGTTTCCCCCAGCGGCTCACAGCCTCTTTTTATTTCTTTTTATTTATTGATTTTTTTATTTTATGTTATTTTGCTAACCTAAATTATAATTTCTGTTTATTTAATAAACATATTAAGTATTCATCTAACAATCCATTTTAATATAACAAGACCCTTTACTTTTTTTTAACTCTGCATCAATTCGGGCCGGAACTCCTGGCCTGCTAAGGTCGTCTCCATTAAGTTGATATACAAAATAACGAGAGCTTGCAGATTTTAAACGCAAAAAGATGCAGGAAATGATCAATTTGATGGAATCAAAATAATTCTTTTTTCCTGGAATTTTATCTCTGATAAAAGAAGAGCTATTGACTTTTTTTTATGTCGATATTCTTCGTCTGTTGATTAATGGGTTCTTCAACTTTTCTTTAAAGAAAAATTAAAAGAAAAAAAAAGTTCTTGCATGTGCCATGCTTATAAATAGCTTTTATGCTTAGATCTTTTTGCTTTCTCATTTAATATAAACGGTTATATATCTCGTTAAATTATATTGGTAAGAAATTATTTGGTAAATCAAAAGCTTATAAGCTACAAAAATTTGATATCACCCATAAATGTCAGACAACAAATTTTTATATACTGGGTAGGTTTTGCATAAGTACCATACGTGTATATGGATGTGTTGGTTTATTTAAGAAATAAAAAGGAAGTAAATTCACATTATAATTGAATTTAAATTTGTCAAATACATAGTCAAACTTGTTTATCTATTAAATGCTTATAAACGAAAATTATATAAGCTACGTGAGGCTAGCAGGCTACACGCGCCTTCCTCAGGTGCGTTTTTCGACGTATTGAACCCATTCCGGCCTATTTTCATGCTATGTGATCTATATCTAAGGTCATTCATGCATATTTCATACCAAAATATAAAGAAAAACGGATAAAAATATAAAGAATTAAACATACAATGATAAACAAACAATCCCAATACAGAATGCGAGAGAATCCAAAGCAATCCGACAGAGGAGAGGGTAACCTACCTCTTGAACACGAACTCACTGATCAAAATGGGTGTTGGATTTGATGTGAGTGACCAATTCTCTTTCCTTCCTTTCTCTTTATCTTCCCTCATGTTTCTCTCCTCTCTTTTTCCTGATGTTGTAGTCGATTGTGTGTGTATAGGGGGTGAGGAAAATGGCTGAAGTTTAAGGGAGGGGATGGGGGAGAAATTAAGGGGAGTGGGCGGAAATTAAGGGGTTAGGGGGAGTGGATTGGAAGGAAGTTATGGGTAGATTTAGATAAGATTTAGATTTTAATGTATTTTAATTAATTAGTTTTTTTTCTTTTCTAAATCATGGTTACAACATCTTATCCCCCTTACAAAAAGTTTCGTCCTCGAAACTTGCGTATGATGAAATCAATGACTTATTATGGTTATACTTGATTCATCCACCTAGATTATTAACTAACTAATATCCTTGATGTACGCTAATATGGTACTTGTTACACAATTCCAAGTCCTCAAAATCAATTCTTATATACTTACGAACTAACTCTACGATCATGTTTTTACTTCTTTGAGAATATCATCAGCCTAATATACGAAATATGTGTTCGAGTATACTTTTATTCTAATAAAACGTGTCCTATGTGGCTATAATTGGAAATATAACTTCAGTCGTTTTAAAATAGTACCATTCTTTTTTTTTAAAACAAGATTCTAAATAATATACTCGTTTTCACAAAGCGGTGTTTTAAATGATCTCTTATAAAAACGATGATATAACTTGTTCGCAAAGTATTTTGGTGAAATGGCATTAAAACAGTTGAAAACGTGATAATGTAAGGTTTTATAAAACGATTCGAATACAGTATCTTTCGCTTTCAAAAAGAATATATATATATATATATTTTGAAAGCTGCTTTTTGGCTTCACAAAAGTTAGGTAACCTTAGTAAATAAAATGCTTGCGATATCAATAGTCGTCAATTTATTTTGACTAAAAAAAACTAGATGTAACAAAAATAGAAATTTGAAATATGGTGTAAGAAATTAAATACATTTTTTTAAAAGTACATCAACATTTTAAAAGCTTTTCCCTCGTAAGGTTGTCAAAAGATCTAAAATTTTTATATTAATATACAAGTACGAAAATGAATTTTCCTTGTAAAAGTTGGTAGACTATATAAAAAAATGAAACTCAATAAGGTATTTCCGAAGACAACATTTTAAGGTACTTGTTAAAATATGGTGATACATTCGTGTACGTGCTTATATAAAATATTTATCTGTTTGAAAAATATATCAGTCTACTATTTCGTATAATTCTACAGGTCATCCTATGTACAGTTTCTTATAAGTCTTACGTTTGTTAACTCATAATAAAATCTTTAACTTAAATTGGCCCAATCACAGCATGGCACACTCATTATTGATCGGCTTAAGGTGTTCTAATTTACCACGCTTCCGCGCGCCACACTGATCCTCTATGCCTCATTACTTGGTTATTTGAACCACTAATTTTATTCTAGCTCATATAAAAACAGCCACTACTTATTCATGCCCGCTCTATTTTAATTCAAGCCTACTAAATTCAAGTTAAATGTCTCGATGTCAAAATCAACTAAAAAGTTTGTAACAATTCATCATTCCCATGTTATAGCCGATTCACGCCTACTTAATAACTCTAAATTTCAACATCTTAACCCTAGACTTTAAATTTATTTGTATGATTCTCTTACTAAACACTACTGATTATAATGTTTATGAATCGTTGCTTAGTTTCTATCAATTCTCCATAAATCATCTCTTAGCATCTATCATACTATAATAACTTATTACTTAGTAGCCATTGTCTCAACTTAGACCTAAGTCTGCTCTGATGCTAGTGTCTAAGTAGGGATATGAGCCTGTTTTACTTTACCCTAATAGTACCGAGTCACATGCTGTTGTTGCAGTGAAGCAGCCCGAGTTACTGCCTGACCTATTAATATGTCACTAGCGTTTGCAGTAGGGAGTTCTGGTCAACATCTTAATTCATTCAAATTAATTATATAATATTCAACTAGGGTTACTAATATCACAGCTTAAAGAGTTATGATCAACTTAATTAAGGTAGAATTGTATGGAATACCTAGGTATACGTGTTTCGTAACCGATCGTCTCCTTAAGTCTAAGGTCATAACTTACTTTTAGGATTGTTCTTAGTATCATCATTTCGTAAGTCTAAGATCATGTCTTATTTCTTAAATCATGCTTACTGTATAATCAACGCTTATGGCTACCTTCAGTACTTATGTCCAAGGTCGACTCTTGATCGGAATCGTTACTTATTTTTAAGATTGTGACTTATGTTCAGGATCATCGCTTATATCTGAGAGCAGTACCTAAGTTCTTGATCATTGCTTATGTTAAAATCATCACTTATGTCTAAGATTGTTACTTAGGGGCAAAATCGTAACTTAATTTCTAATATCATGGCCTAAATATACATTTCTGCCGTGTATCTAAAGCCATTCTTTGAAGGTCGTACTCTCGGCATGTAGTACCTCTTGAACTCCTTCCGAAAGTAGATCCAAGTGAGCGGCGGTGTCAGTTGTGCTGCGCCACCACTCCTCTACATCTCTTTGTCAAAGAATCTCCGATCCGAGTGCGATGGTGAAGGCGGTGCCTGCTAGTTCAACAGCTGGTGTTACTGTGCTAAGGTATTGGTCATGGTAACTATGCCATCTTCAAGTGCTTGGGGATGCTCCCCTAATTCTGGTGGTTCTCACTACCATTTCTTCTATTACCGGCTTGTTTGCGTCTTTCTAGAATTTTTCTAGAATTTAGAATGGTCGAAAATATATTCATTTAAATACAGGCTAAGTTAGGGGGTATTTTGGAAATTTCTAATAACTTAGGGGTCGCGTGCAAATGTTCAGGGGTAATTTGGGAAATTCTATTGTTTACAGAATTCTTGCTAAAAGTTAGAGGCAAAATGGTAATTAAGTAAGGAAACGATTGCTCACCCTCGTACCCCTTAACCTGATCATAACTTAAGTCTAAGATCATCACTTATGCCTATTTTGTTGCTTAAGGGTAAAATCGTCATTTTAAGAAAAGATTGTAACTTATGTCTAAGTGATCTAGTTAATCCTGCGTTTCCGAGGCGGATCTAGAGCCTCGGCTCTGATACCACCTGTAGCGCCCCGCTCCCGAGCCCTAGCATCGGGAACAGTGCACCCGTCGTAGCCTACTACGAGGACTACAAAGCGTCGTTCAAACTTCTTTGCACGTCAGAACTGACGTAGAAATTTTTCGCAGAAACGATAATTAAAGAAATAAACATCTTGATTAAATTATATCCATCAGAATAAAATCAGGTACAATAGTTGACGAAACCCGCTAAGTCAAGTATGAAATACTAAAGTCAAACAATAAACCTAGGTGGAGGTCTATCTGACTATCCCAAAAACAAGCTCCCGGTCAACAAGACCCCTTCTCGAGCCAGCTCACTCTTCGCAGCCTCGATAAACATATGTACTCTTAATCCTGCTCACCTGTGGAGGGGAGGTGGGGGTGAGTGATGGGAGTCACTCGTAGGTTACCCGTCTCTCCCGAAAAGGGACTGTCACATACTGAGTCGGGTAAACACATAAAGCACGTAAAGCAGGTAGCAGATAAATAAAGCAATAAAGCATAAACAGATAAATAATAAAGCAGATAGAACATAAATACAGGAATAGCACATACCCGACCTGATCCGTATCCCAAAACATAGCACTGAAACAACTCAATAATAAGATAAACGATAATCACAACAATAACAAATGCAATGCGCAACTTCATGATGCATGCACTTCTATCTCCGTGTCACACACAGTCATTCAATATCACACGTTATCCTCTTTCTTTTCCATGTTATGCTATGCATGTCCCAGGTCCTATTAGGTGAAGGTAACCATTATTACCAACACCCATCACACGCCTCGTCAGGCCACACGTCCCGTAGGACCACACGGCTCATAGGACAAATGCAATGCTCGTGCCATGAATGCGTCACACTTTCACACTTCCGTTTCTCCTATGTTGCATGCTCCGTTCTATGTTGTGTAGTTACCCTATGTTGCGTGGGGTTCATTACTGTATTTTATCTTCTACCGTTATTTTATCTTTCTAGACTTTATTTTAGGTTTCTACACTTTATTTTATTTTACGTGGGCTTTCAAACACTTAAATCTTTTATTTAATTATTTTTATCTTCCCCTACTATTTTTTTCTTTTGTTTTAATTTATTTAATCTGTTTCTAAATTTCTTAATTATAAAATCACATTAACATTACGTTAGTCAAGTATATGTACATACATATATTTTACTTAATTATTTTATCTTATGTTATTAATATTAAATTAATCATTTTTAATATTAATGTTATTTTCTTGTTTCCTCCAGCGGCTCACAGCCTCTTTTTATTTCTTTTTATTTATTGATTTCTTTATTTTATGTTATTTTGCTAACCTAAATTATAATTTCTGATTATTTAATAAACATATTAAGTATTCATCTAACAATCCATTTTAATATAACAAGACCCTTTACTTTTTTTTAACTCTGCATCAATTTGGGCCGGAACTCCTGGCCTGCTAAGGCCGTCTCCATTAAGTTGATAGACAAAATAACGTGAGCTTGCAGATTTTAAACGCAAAAAGATGCAGGAAATGATCAATTTGATGGAATCAAAATAATTCTTTTTTCCTGGAATTTTATCTCTGATAAAAGAAGAGCTATTGACTTTTTTTTATGTCGATATTCTTCGTCTGTTGATTAATGGGTTCTTGAACTTTTCTTTAAAGAAAAATTAAAAGAAAAAAAGTTCTTGCATTTGCCATGCTTATAAATAGCTTTTATGCTTAGATCTTTTTGCTTTCTCATTTAATATAAACGGTTATATATCTCGTTAAATTATATTGGTAAGAAATTATTTGGTAAATCAAAAGCTTATAAGCTACAAAAATTTGATATAACCCATAAATGTCAAACAACAAATTTTTATATACTGGGTAGGTTTTGCATAAGTACCATACGTGTATATGGATGTGTTGGTTTATTTAAGAAATAAAAAGGAAGTAAATTCATATTATAATTAAATTTAAATTTGTCAAATACGTAGTCAAACTTGTTTATCTATTAAATGCTTATAAACGAAAATTATATAATCTACGTGAGGCTAGCAGGCTACACGCGCCTTCCTCAGGTGCGTTTTTTGACGTATTGAACCCATTCCGACCTATTTTCATGCTATGTGATCTATATCTAAGGCCATTCATGCAGATTTCATACCAAAATATAAAGAAACATGGATAAAAATATAAATAATTAAACATACAATGATAAACAAACAATCCCAATACAGAATGCGAGGGAATCCAAAGCAATCCGACAGAGGAGAGGGTAACCTACCTCTTGAACACGAACTCACTGATCAAAATGGGTGTTGGATTTGATGTATGTGACCAATTCTCTTTTCTTCCTTTCTCTTTATCTTCCCTCATGTTTCTCTCCTCTCTTTTTCCTGATGTTGTAGTCGATTGTGTGTATAGGGGGTGAGGAAAACGGCTGAAGTTTAAGGGAGGGGATGGGGGAGAAATTAAGGGGAGTGGGTGGAAATTAAGGGGTTAGGGGGAGTGGATTGGGAGGAAGTTATGGGTAGATTTAGATTTTAATGTATTTTAATTAATTAGTTTTTTTTCTTTTCTAAATCACGGTTACAACACTTGCTACCGTCGATAATATCACCAAATAAGAATAGAATAGAAAACCATGATATAATCTTAAAATGACACTGATGGTCATAAATAGATATAATAACATCTTTGTGATGATAAACAAGATATAAATAAGTCTTTGAATCATTTTCACCATGTCAAGTACATACAAGAACTCAAAGTACCACTTTTGTCTTTTTTGGTAAGTTATATAAACTTCCAAGGCACATTAGTGACAAGATAAATTTATAATCATCAAAAATACAAAATAATAACATAATAAACATGTATGAAGTATATGCAAATGAAAACAACCATTTTATCATATTTTAGAAAAAAATTTCTAAAAACCCTAGACATTGATCGATCGAAGTGCCTCTGCTTGAGAGATCGATGTCTCGTAGTGAGGTTCAGATTTTGTCTCTGACCTACATCGATCGATTGATGTGTCTCAAGTTTAGAGATCGATGTCGCACAGTAAGGTCTTGGTTTTTCTCTACCTTACATGGATCGATCGATATGTGGGACTGATATACATGGATCGACCGATGTGCATTAACCTGAGAGATCGATGTCATTTTTATTCACTTATTCAACTTTTTATCATTTATAACATCATGTATGACATTATTTAAGTATTCAACACTTAAAATCATGACTTTGAAAATTATCCAAACATATTTATCAACATTCTCTCCCTTTTGGATGATTTTCAAAATAATCCTACACGATTTTAATGTCACAACTCTTTACCAATTTTTATCATATATCTACCAATTTTATACCAATTGAATTGTTTTTGAAAAACTCACCAATTCTATACCAATTGTTTTCAAACTTTAAAACTCTTTTTAGATACATGTTTTTAATATACGTGCTCTCCTAAACTTATATTCTCCACCTTAACCTATGCTCCAAGCCAATTTAACACCAATTAAAACTAATACCAATTGAACTTCACTCATTATTCAACCTTAAAATCATGACTTAAAATCTAAAATCAGGTTCTTATTCTATCTCCCCCTTTATTTTACAAATCATGCAAAAGATAGAATTACGCAATTGTATCGTAGGGCATCATACCTAACTTGGCTTGTAAAGTTTCAAAAGTGGCTTGACTAAGGGGTTTAGTGAAGATGTCATCTACTTGATGGTCAGTTCTTACATGATTTATGGTTATGTCCCCATTTTGAATATGGTCATAGAGAAAATGGTATCTTACCTCAATATGTTTGGCCTTAGAATGAAGTACCGGATTCCGAGAAAGATTGATCGTACTCGTGATATCACAAAAAATTGAAATCTTATTCATTATAATGCCAAAATCACTAAGTTTTTATTTAAGCCAAAGTATTTGGTAGTGCATAAACTTAAGGCTATATATTTGGCTTCGGTGGTATAAAGAGCTACACTAGCTTGTTTCTTTAAAAACCATGAGAACAAGTTGGTTCTTATAAATTGACAAGTTCCACTAGTGAATTTTCTATCTATTTTACAACCACCATAATCCGCATCACTACATGCATACAATTTTAATGTAGAGTTTCTATCACACCAAAGTCCTAAATAAGGTGTGTGTTTAAGATATCTAAATATCTTTTTCACCGCATCGTACTGAGATACGTTAGGACAAGATTGAAACATAGCGCACATACACACACTAAACATTATATCAGGTCTAGATGCGGTTAAATACAACAATGATCCAATCATAGACCTATATAGTGTGTCGTCAAAAGGTTTACCATTTTCATCTTTGTCTAGTTTGGTACTAACACTCATGGAGGTAGTTGAACGTTTCAACTCTTCAAATCCAAACCTCTTAATCATATCATTTATATACTTACGTTGACTAATGTGGATCCCTTGAGGGGTTTGTTTAATTTGTACCCCTAAGAAGTGGTTCAATTCACCTACCATTGACATTTCAAATTCCGAATTCATATATTCTTCGAAGTCTGTTGCACCGTAACACCTGCAATAACACTACTACAGAGGGTGAATAGTGGTTAACAGAAATTACACTACTACCTTTGAATTAAAAAACCCCTTTGAAAACAGAATCTGAGAGCTGCTCAGATTCAGTACCCGTTTTTGAAAAATTCAAAAGTCAGTGCACAAAATTCCAAAATTATGAAACTTTCCAGAAATCAACTTCAATGTCTTAACTAGATTCTGTCCAAACATGAGCAAACACTAAGATCGTTTGACCCTTCAAACAAATAAAAAGATTCAGATGGTCAATCTGAACACCATTGGACAGAATAGTGATGAACTTTGAAAACGTGTTTCTCTTTAATTACTCAGCCAAAAAGGTTGATCTTTATGTCAAAATGCTCCTTAGGATGTCTAATTTAAGTTTCAAAAAGGCCCTGACCTGAAACTATGCTTGATAAAATCAGAATGCAAGCTTCCTTGAAACTGGTTAGATTGCAGCCAGAATGGAGTAGTTATCTTTCAAAGACTGAAAAACTAACTTTCCTTTGCTCAAATCAAGTGATTCTTGTTGCTAATGAAAGCTAACAGTCTGAAGTATAACTCTGCCAAAAATCACGAATTTTTTTTGCTATTTATTAAGGCGTGTGAAGTTGGATGAAAACTGCAGTGAAAACGGGCAGAAAACAGAAAAGAAGGAAAGAAGACAAAAACACAAGGATTTATCCTGGTTCGGTCAATGCGACCTACTCCAGTCCCAAGAAATACTTTTTCTTGGATTTTACTATTAAATGAACACCAATACAACAAGAACCAAGCTTGATCCTTGTTCAAAAAAAAAGCTTGATCCTTGGGTTAAACACCAACCCTATTCTAGACTTGGATGATCGTCTCTATGCAAATTTTGGTTGCAATACCTCTACAACCTATTGATGTAACCTTATGAATTTTGCTAATCAATCCTATAAATGCAACACAAGAGACGTGTATAATGTAGCTAGACACCAACTAGAAATAAAACACCTTAGCTAGACAAAGAATGAATCAAGATTAAGAGAAGAGAATAGCAAGAATGATCTCTGACTTTTGCTTTCAAGTGTGTCTTCTCTTCTTCACCTTGCCTCCTACTTATAGTGTGAGTTGAGCCTTGAAGATAAGAATGCCAATGTGTTAATGTCTTCATCATTAATGCTTAATGTCTTCACACCATTAATTGGCCACATAATCATCTTGTACACATAACAAGTTGAACAAGAATGATTGGTCCGCCTTTGCATCTTGATTTGGCCGAAATTTTCCACCTTGGAATGTCTTGAAAATGAAGATAATACGGAGAAGAAAGGAATGACATATTCCTCCAAGGATACCTCAACTCCTTTTCAATATAATAGGACATGTGATGGCTGCAATTTTTGACTTCAAATCAGCCCCCCAACAGCCATATGACCGTTTGCCACCATTTGAAATTTCCAAGTTGGAAACTTTTGCTAACTATCTTGTATTTGGTTTGTCCACTTGTACACATGTCATAAAATAGATAAAACATCATCTCCAACTGTATAGGGACGTTTTTGAGGCAATAATATGTGTACAACTTCAAAACTTTTGCAGACAAAATAATACATAAGAGTTGACAAGATTATGTCAACATATAATATCAAATTCCCATTTTTCTCCTTTGTATGTTATGATGAATTTTTCACCCACAATACCCTTATAATCTCTGCAAAATGATGAATAAGAATCTCAAATAACATATATAAGAAAGTCTTCAAGAAGAAAAATAGAATGTGACACAAAAACCGTCACATATCCCGCTACCGTCGATAATATCATCAAATAAGTGAATAGAATAGAAAACCATCAAATAATCTTCAAGAATACCATAAATGAACTCCATAATGAAGATCATAAGAACTCAAGAGATTTCCTTGAGTAAAATGACGAAACTGCCCTTGGAAGGTAAAATGATCAAAATGCCCCTGGTGAGAGAAAACTCCAAAAATTACCCCGATGGTCATAAATAGATACGAAAACACCTTCATAGTGATGAATAAGAAATAATAAAGTCTTTGTATCATTTTCATCATGTCAAGTACCTATAAGAACTCAAAATACCACTTTTGCCCTTTTTGGTAAGTTGTAGAAACTTCCAAGGCATGTTAGTCACAAGATAGTATTATATTCATAAAAAACACATAATAAAAACATGATAAACATATATGAATCATGTACAAATGAAAAAAACCATTTTATCACATTTTAGAAAAAAATTTCTAAAAACCCTAGACATCGATCGATCGAAGTTTCTCTGCTTGAGAGATCGATGTCTCACAGTGAGGTTCAGATTTTGTCTCTGAACTATATACATCGATCGGCCAATGTGTCTCAGGTTTAGATATCTATGTCTCACAATAAGGTCTTGATTTTTCTCTACCTTTCATGGATCGGTCGATGTGATGGATCGATGTACATCGATCGATCGAAGTACATTAACCTGAGAGATCGATGTCATTTTTCTTCACTTATTCAACTTTTGATCATTTTTAACATCATATGTGATAACACTTGAAATCATAATTTTGAAAATTGTCCAAATATATTTCTCAACATTCTTCCCCTTTTGGATGATTTTTAAAATAACTCTACATGATTTTAATGTCATAACGTTTTACCAATTCTTATCACATATTTACAAATTTCTATGCCAATTGAATTGTTTTGAAAAACTCACAAATTCTATCAATTTTATTCAATTGTTTTCAAACTCTTTTTAGATTAACATACGTTCTCCCCCCTCAACTTATACTCTCCTCCTTAACCTATGCTCCGAGCTAATTTAACACCAATTGAAACTTATACCAATTGAGCCAATTGAAATTGAACTTATCATTCAACCTTAGAATCATAACTAAAATCATGTTCTTATATATATTTCCCCCTTTATTTTGCAAATCATGCTAAAGATAGAATTATTCAATTGTATCGTAGGTCATCATACCTAACTTGGCTCGTAAGTTTTCGAAAGTGGCTTGACTAAGGGGTTTAGTAAAAATGTCAGCAACCTAATGATCAATTCTTACATGACCTATGGTTATGTCCCCATTTTGAATATGTTCACTGAGAAAATGACATCTTACCTTAATGTGTTTAGCCTTAGAATGAAGTAACAGATTTCGAGAAAGATTGATTGCACTCGTGTTATCATAGAAAATTGGAATGTTATTCAATATAATGCCAAAATCACTAAGTTGTTGTTTAAGCCAAATTATTTGGGTAGAGCATAAGCTTAAGTCTATATACTCAGCTTTAATGGTAGAAAGAGCTACACTAGCTTGTTTCTTAGAAAACCAAGAAATTAAGTTAGTTCCTATGAATTGGCACATACCACTAGTAGATTTTCTATCTATCTTGCAACCACCATAATCTGCATCACTATAAGGATATAATTCCAATTTGGAGTTTCTATCATACCAAAGTCCTAAATAAGGTGTGTGTTTAAGATATCTAAAAATCTTTTTCATTGCATTATAATGAGATACCTTTGGACAAGATTGAAACCTAGCACACATACACACACTAAACATTATGTTAGTTCTAGATGTGGTTAATTATAGCAATGACCCAATCATAGACCTATATAGTGTGTCATCAAAAGATTTGCCATTTTCATCCTTGTCTAGTTTGGTGCTAACGCTCATAGGGGTAGGTGTTGGTTTCAACTCTTCAAATCCAAACTTCTTAATCATATCATTAATATACTTAAGTTTGCTAATGTGAATTCTATGAGGGGTTTGTTTGATTTGTAATCCTAAGAAGTAGTTCAATTCTTCTACCATTGACATTTCAAATTCTGACTTCATACATTCTTCGAAGTCTTTTACTAAGGTAGGGTTGGTTGAACCAAAGATGATGTCATCTACATAGATTTGAACTATTAATAGGTCATTATCTTTTCTTTTAAGAAACAACGTGTTGTCTATGGTCCCCCTTTGATAATTATTTGCAATAAGAAAGTTTGCAAATCTATCGTACCAAGCTCTTGGAGCTCGTTCAAACCATATAAAGCTTTCTTAAGCTTGTATACATGGTTAGGATTCTTTGAATCTTCAAATCCAGGGTGTTGTTTAACAAATACCTCTTCTTAGATGTATCCATTCAAGAACGCACTCTTGAGATCCATTTGGAAGAGTCTAATATTGCTTAGACTTTCAATAGCAAGTAACAACCTAATGGCTTTTAGTCGTGCAACGGATGCAAAGGTTTCTTCATAATCTATTCCTTCTTGGTGATTATAACCTTGTGCGACTAGCATAGCCTTACTTCTTGTAATATTTCCTTGTTCATCTATTTTATTCCTAAATACCCATTTTGTACCTATTATATATTTATTTTCGGGTTTATGTACCAAATCCCACACGTTGTTTCGGGTAAATTGGTTTAACTCTTCATGCGTGGCATCTATCTATGATATATCACCTAAGGTTTTCTTAACATTTTTAGGTTCTAGGTGTGATATTAAACTATGCCATATGGCTTGACTTATATTTTTACGTGTTCTAACCTCATCGCTTGGATTACCAATGGTTAACTCTTTAGGATATTTATGTTTATCTTTGATAAGCCACCGATTCCTAGGTTGACTAGGTTCACCTTCATCATGTTCAAATGTTTCATTAGTGTGAATATTATCATATTCAATTGGAACATCTTGTAATTTTGACGGATTATCTTCCACTTGCAAAATTTCTTTATTTACTTCACCTAATGGTTCATGTATGTCTTGTTCAGGGGGAGTTGGCTCTATATAATCATGTACATGCTCAAGTAATACATCATCATCATCAAACATATTTTCAACATTATCCTCTTTTTTCTTTTTTATCACTTACTTCAAAACATGCATTTTCATTGAATTTCACATGTATCGATTCAATTATTTTTCTAGATGCAGGATTATAACACATGTATGCTCTTGAATTAGTTGAATAACCAACAAATATGCATTCAATAGACTTTTGTTCAAATTTGTCTAGATTATGTTTAGTATTGAGTACAAAACATTTACATCCAAATACTCTAAAATAATCTACGTTAGGTTGTTTATTGTTTAATAATTCGTAAGATGTTTTATTTAATTTCTTTCTAATAGAAAGCCTATTTATTATATAACAACACAACTAACCGCTTCAGCCCATAAATATCTAGGTACTTTGTTTTCACATAACATTGTCTTAGCGATTTCTTGAATTTTTCTATTTTTACGTTCAATAACTCTATTGAGTTGTGGTATTTTAGGTGGAGAGAATTCATGTTTTATTCTATGTAGTTCACAAAACTTAACTACTTCTTTGTTCTTAAATTCTCCACCTCTATCACTCATAATTCTTTTAACGTTTTCCTCGTAAAAATTTTCAAGTTGCTTAATAAGATTTTTGATTGCCAATGGAGCATCGTCTTTGTGTGTTAAGACAATGTCCATGTATATCGTGAGTAATCATCTACTATGACACACACACATAGTAGTGTCCACCTAGACATCTTGTCGTACTTGGACCAAATAAGTCTAAGTGAAGCAATTCTAGTACATGACTAGTACTCACTTTATGTTTTGGTTTTATTGTTTCTTTTATGTGTTTTCCTTTAATACAAGTTTCACATAGTTGAAAATTATCTAAGTCTAACTTAGGCATACTTCTAATTAGGTTCTTCTTAGATAACTTTTTTGTGGTTGAAATCCATATATGGCCTAGTCGTCTATGCCATAAGTTCACATCTAAGTCATGTGATACTAAACACTTAATCCTAGCATTCAACATGTTATTTAACGATAGTGTATAAATATTACCATCCCTATTTTCTTTTAACGCAATCTCTCCTTTTTCATTTGTTATATCACAATAATCAGGGAGAATTGTATCCACAATAAATAAGTTACGAAGTACTAAGTAAATTATAAGAAAGATTACTTACGAACAACACATTTCTTATTTGAAATGTGTTAGGGTCCCCAATTGTCCCTTTTCCAACAACCTTTCCTTTGTTGTTGTCACCGAATGTCACCTTTCCTCCATTCTCGATTTGTTCCAGCTCAATAAATAGCTTGAGGTTGCTAGTCATGTATCTTGAATACCCGCTATCTAAAACTACTTGGTTTTTAGATTCTTTGGCTTTATATCCTTCTTGTCTTCTTTGTACTTTACCTACAAAGGAGATAAAGTTTTAGGTACCCTTTATTTGTGTATCCAAACTTGAATGTACCTTTTAGGCACATATTTGACATTATAATTCGTTGCATAAAGAGGATTAACATGTATTTGACCATTCCATTTAAAAGAAGATACGTTGTTATATATGTTATACCTAGGTTTATATATATTATATTTTGGCCGACTTTGATAGTGAGTGTAAGGCATATGATTTTGTTTCTTATATGGTGCTATATATGTATGGTCATATGCATTCCTATAAGATAATTGCCTATGATTATGTTTATATGCATTATAATAAGTTGGTTGCGTTTTATTTTGTCTAGTCATATTTGTATATATATAGGCATAATTTCTAGGTCGTCTACATGCAAAGTTTTTCCTAGTTGCTTTTGTATGTATATGCTACGTTTTTAACTTGGAATGAGTAGAAGAAGGAGTAGCAGGAAAAGTTAAATTTATTTTATTTTCCTCGAAAGGTTGTGTAGTACCTGATGAAACAAACTTATTATTTTTATCTACTTTGACATTTTCTTCTTTATATCCTAATCCCTTTTTATCATTTTCGTATTTTGTGACGAGATTAAAGTATCTAACATAATGGTTCCAGACTTAAACTGTTCTAACATTTTTTCTAAGTCTAGTTTAGAAGATTTAAGTTGAACTATCTCATTTTCACAACTATATACTTTAGCTTTTAACGTGCTATTCTCAGTTTTTAATGTATGCTCATTTTTCTGATATGACTCAATTTTAATCTCTAAAGAATCAAGAGTATTAGTAGACTTTTGTTTAAAAAATTCTGATTGATTAGAAAATTCCAAGTTGGATGTCTTCAACTTGTCATTTTCTTCAATTAGTTTCTTCTTTTCTTTAGATAGCCTTTTAGATTGAGTATGCATCTTTAAGAACTCTTCGTACATTTCATCAACTGTCATTTCATTATTAGAATCTACATCGGAAGAAGAAATTACCTCGCTGGATACGAAGGATACTTGAGCTTCCTCATTTTCAGATTCTGAGTCGGACGAGTCGCTCCATGTGCTCACTTTCATTGCTCGTTTGCCTTTTCTTTCCTTTGGCTCCTTTACCTTGGACCATTGGGGCTCCTTGTCTTTGACTTGTTTATTATTATTATTTTTCTTTGTCGGACAATCGTAAGAGATGTGTCCTTTTTATCTATATTCATAGCATTTTAATTCTTTATTATACCATTTGTCACTATTTTTTTTGAATTATTTCTCCTAAGTTGAGAAGAGGAGGAAGAAAAAGATTGTTTCCATTCCTATTAGACCTTTAAAAACAAGTTTTCTAGCCACTAAGATTTAGTCATCATCTAATTCACTATCGCTATTACTTTCACTATTATTATGTGTCTCAGTTGTTTTAAAAGCAAAAGACTTACCAGCAAATTTTGACAACTCGGACTTCCGTTAGTTTAGTTTTACCTCGTATACTCTAAGTGAGCCTATCAATTCGTTCATTTTTGTGATTGATTTTGTCTCCTCGATTGCCGTTACTTTTGGATCCCATTTAGCGGGAAGACTTCGCAACACTTTTTGAACCTTCGCGTTGTTGGTAAAAGATTTACTTAAAGCTTCAAGTCCGTTAAAAATATTAGTAATCCTCAAATCCATAGATGTTATGGATTCGTTAAGCAATATTTTAAAAGACTCAAGTTCAATCATAAGCATGTTTATCGTTGACTCTTTTATACCACTAGTACCTTCATGCTTTAATTCTAAAGATTTCCACATGTCGTGTGAACTAGTGCAATTGGACATATATCATGCTTCAGAAGATGTTAGTCCGTTTAAAAGTAATTGCATGACTTTGGCATTCATAGACATTTTCTTTTTATCTTGACTTGTCCATTCGCTTCTTTTACTTTTCTACTTCTTGTGTTACGCCATTTACTTGTACAATTTTCATTGGAATGTAAGACCTATCTTCAACTATAGACCATAAATCGATGTCTATATCCATCAAGAATAGCCGCATCCTAAGTTTCCAATGAACAAAGTTATTTCCATTAAAAAAGGGGGGCGTTATGTAGACATACCTTCCAACTCACCTTTGTGAGAAACTATGACCATTGTATGTACCTTTGATTTGAGATGTGCAGGCTACAATAAATTTTTGTGTATATACCTTGTTTTCTTCGTATGGTGTTAAACTTTGCTTCTTAGAGTGGTATTGGCCTATCTCTATTACCAATTGTTGGACCGTAACACCTACAATAACACCAATACAGGAGGGTGAATAGTGGTTAGCGGAAATTACACTACTACCCTTGAATTAAAAACCCCTTTGAAAACAGAATTGGGAGCTACTCAGATTCAGTACCCGTCTTTGAAAAATTCAAAAGTAAGTGTACACAACTCCAGAAATTATGAAACTTTCTAGAAATCAACTTCAATGTCTTGCCTAGATTCTGTCCAAACATGAGCAAAAAATAAGATTGTTTATCCCTTCAAACAAATAAAAAGATTCATATGGTCAATCTGGACAAAATTGGACAGAATAGTGCTGAACTTTGAAAACGTGTTTCTCTTTAATTACTTAGCAAAAAGGTTGATCTTTATGCCAAAATTCTCCTTAGGATGTCTAGCTTAAGTTTCAAAGAGGCCCTGACCTGAAAATATGCTTGATAAAATCAAAATGCAAGTTTCCTTAAAACTGGTCAGATTGCAGTTAGAATGGAGCAGATATTTTTCAAAGACTGAAAAACTAACTTTCCTTTGCTCAAATCAAGTGATTCTTGTTGCAAATGAAAGCTAACAGTCTGAAATATAATTCTACCAAAAAATCACAAATTTTGAAAGTGTTTTGCTATTTTTTCAAGACGTGTGAATTTGGATGAAAACTGCAGTGAAAACAGGCAGAAAACAGTAAAGAAGGAAAGAAATCCAAACTGACCACTACATATGCCCGGTCCAACACACACCTAATATCCAACACAATTAACGAATTGCATTACATGCATCAGCACTACTTCGTTGCCCATACAATGAAGAAAAAAATCCATGAACACATCAACAACCAAGTTAAAATCTTTCCTTTCCAAACCAGCTGACTAATCTTCTCCTCATTCCCTTTACATTGATGTATTTGCTTCTCATATCGGTTACACTTTCGTAGCAGCCCAGGTATTATATCACAAGCTCGCGTACAAATCGGTCCATCTATCCATTCAAAAAAGCCACATCCCCATCATTAAACTGACATAAAGTGTATTTGCAACCCTTGAATTTTGTGAAGCCATCAACTGTAAAGAGGGTGAAGTCTTCTGCGATTTGGGGCCCTTGATTATAAGGTATGCTTCTGCTGGAATGAAGAATGAGGAAAACGAATTGGAGGGAAAGAGGTGCTGCGGAAAAGGACGAGGGTGAATTATATGAGTTGGCAAACTAATTGGAGGGAAAGGGTTGTTGGAGAAGGAGGGAAATCTGACGTGGGAAGCTCATTTCAGCAAAACAAATATAAATTTTTTTTTTTGCAGCATTACAACCACCATCCGGTCATCAGCCGGTTACCAGCGGTAAGTGAGCCATTATCTAAAAAGACTGGATGTTGAGTGAGTTTCATTGATGTTTAATTGTGAATTGAGTAATGACCAAATTTTTGTCTACTAAGAGATTCCCTCTTTCTTAAATAGTTACTTGTTTACTTATATAGAAAAAAAAAATATCTTCTTGAATGCGTTTTGGAACACCTCCAAAAAATAAAACCACGACGAAAATATTTGCAAGTTTGTTTGCAGTTATAATAGTTTACTTTTGTTTTAGATTTTATGTATATTTTGAAGCTTTTAACGTATTTTGAATATTATCGATGTAATGCATACTTGTGCATATCCTATTTTGAATTCCTGGATCCGCTACTGTGCCCCTGCACTTGTAATTATGTGTGTTTTCTTCTCTTTTTGTAACGTAGAATTTGTAAGAAATAAAAATTTCAAAAAAATGTCAACTTCAACACCAATTTTTGTGAGATCGTTTCTTATATATTCTTGATTCTGTATCAACGTGACAACGCATTTTGTGATTCGTATCACTTCGCTCTAGAACAGATTACGTCCAATAGAGGATCTTGAATCTTTTCTTGATCAACGAACAAATATAATTTTCTAATGGTTTTCAGTTCATTATCCAATCAACTTTGTATATGCTCCAAAGAATGATCTTAGTTCATATATCTATGAGGATAATTGTATTCACGTTTGTAGGAACTAGCAATTTAAACATTTTAAAATTTTATTGCAAAAGAATAACTCTTTTTTCATTTTTATGGCTATATTGTACTATTTCCACCTCAAAATATAAGTCTATTTTGATTTTTTAATAAAATAGAAATTACACTATGTTGAAAAGTCAAAAAAAATGGAGTATTTATTTATGTATTTACTTTACTAAATACACTTTCGTCCAAACACGTAGCTGTTTCCCAACGAAAATTAAAAATTAATTTTTAATATTTTTAAAAAAGCTAATATTATAATGATTTTTGAAAACAATCTAAGACACGCTGTGGTAATAAAAAATGAAAACTTTTGTGTTACTACGTTTTGAATAATTCTGCTATTGCCTGGATTCATTTCAAGACACGTGGACTACACCAGCCAGCCTAGGCGGCGAAATGCAGTGATCCTATTGGATACACCATGTCACTTTGCAGTAAAGTTGACTCCTCTGGTCATTCAATAATTAGTGCACGCCACGTAGGATAATGATCTCACTGAAAACTCATCCCATCTCGAAGTAAATTTCTTGCAGCAAAAGGTAATATCATGATCCGAGCGTCTACACCGTCCCAGTCCCAATAAACATCACGAAGGAGGTAAATCAAGAACTCAACAGCTTCTTAAGTTGGGAGAGGTCATACGCAAGGAGACCATCACGGTAAACTGGGCCTTAGGCTCAGACAACAGTGAAACAACCACACTGTGCGTGTCCCTGGAATTGAACCATTTACCTCTTGGAGCAATCCAACCGAATACCAACGGAGTTATGACATGGAGGCCTCAAAGTTAATTTCTCATTTGAGAGAGGAGAGTGTATCTATCTATCTATATGTATATATATATGTATATGTATATATGTATATATATATATGTATATGTATATATATATATATGTATATGTATATATCTGTGTGTACAAGTACATATGTATGTATATGTATATGTATATGTATTTATTTATATTAACATGTGTGTATTGTAATACAATTTTTTTGGTAATTGTGGAAAGAATTGGTTGCAATGTATAAATAGAAACGTTCGGTTAAGTAGACATTTTTTTTATGATGTATGTATACATATAACATGTGTGTTCAGTAGTACATTTTTTTAATGATAATGAAAGTAGTTTGCTAGACTTGAATAAATAGAAACGTTCTGTTAAGTAGACTTTTTTATGACGTGAGGGTTGTAGAAAATTTTGAAATGCTCAACCGTTTCTAAAAGAAATTTTTATGTACATATAGGGTCGGAGGTCTCACTGGAATCAAACTCATGAAGATATTGTTTGTCTGCCGTTCACCATCCTTAAATTCAAGCGATAGTTTTTGCTGTCGTTGGGATATACTGAGTATGTGTTGTGTATGTGTGTGTGAAGTTACTAATCACTGATTTGATAAACCTTTTTTTTAATCAAAATTACGTCCTTTATTTGACATGCCAACTCTAACTAAATAGTAATGTGAAAAATATGTGGAGCATCAAATTCTTACTAATAAGTATTTAGAGATTAGAAAAAGAAAGAGAGCATTACTTTCATACTTTATGTGTACTTATTTTTAGACATCTTTTAATTTAAAATTCCATTTTTATATCTCGGTGTTTTTACGCATAATAAAATCATATTTTTATTTTAATATTATAGAGTGTGAAAATAAAACGTTTTAATAAAGTGTCATGAATTATATCCCAAACGACATGGTTAGATCGTTTTTATGAACTTTTACCGAAAAAGTTTAAATTCTAGTTTACCCTGAAAACATAAAAGGTTAAGTATCGAATTTTAAAATAGAAAATGTGTAAAGTAATTACGGATAAATATAGAGGTGTAAAGGTTATTATTAAAATATACATAAAATTAAATAAAATGATATACTGTCCAATTCTAACGCATATAAAATCACCGACCGGCGTTGATGAAACCAGTTAGCAAACATTCTTCGTTTTGGTCGCCCTTTTAACTTTTATACGTGTTGAGTCAGTGGGACACTAGAAAAAAGGTCAAAAATCATATCTTGCAATAAATTCTTGAGGGAGATTGGAGTTATTGGAGCTGGTGAAGATAAAGATTTGAATAAATTCGTAGTTTCTTTAGCTCCATTTGGCGGAAGTTTCAGTTTCTTCTTCCCTGAATGAATTTAGTGAGATGGTGGAAGCTGAGGTTTTAGAGAAGAAAAACGGGAAGAACAAGAAGAAAGTGGAAGAACGGAAGAAAAGATGGAGCTGGACCTCAATTGGGACGATTTTGGTGGGGTTTCTTGCTATTGGAGCCACTTTAAAGTACACCCAGAATCAAAATTCATGCAATTGCCCTGAGGTTTAATTCTTTTCCTTTTCTGTTTCTGTTTTTTTTTTTTTTTAAATATCTTGCTTTTTCTTGTTTGGTTGGAAGTTCTTTTTCATACGATAGAGAGTCTCCAACCCGACTACTGGGTGGGAACATGCTACTACTCAGTCAATGCATTAAAGGTTTTTTTCTTGTTCGGTTTCATACTTTTTTGAATTGAGTGTGACAGAGAGTAGTGTCATACAGAATATTCTATGTGAAAAGACGAAAAGAAAGGTTATGGATTCACGTAACCCCCCTTTGGTATCATATATTCTTGAAAATTTTTCGAAATTCCGAAAAGAGAATATGTATATATATACACATATGTGTGTGTGTGTATGTATGTATGTATGTGTGTGTGTGTGTATGTGTGTATATATATTAAGTACAGCACAAGTCACATGAATTTTGGGTTTTGAAGGATGTAACTTTAGATAATTACAAGAATTTTGGGTTTTGGGCAAAATGATTCAAGTATCTAGAAACTGTGTGTGTGTGTGTGTGTTTAATCAGGCGCTCAGCCAAACTTTATTCAGTATTTTGCTTTGATCATTTAGTTATAGGTTTATACAGGTTCGCATGTACATCAAAGACTGCAATGTCTTGAAAATTTAAACACCCGAGCCAGTTCTTTGTGCTAAACTCTAGAATTTCCTTGCTCATTTTGGAGAATTAAAACCTTTTCTTTGTTATCTTTCGAGAGGGGTAGGGGGAATTTATCATGCCTTTCTTTAGTTATATACTGCTGAGTTTCATAGTCTGTTTTACACAGGCTCAAAATGTTGTCCATTTTCCCTTGTAACCTATCAGATTATGTTTAATTTCAAAATTATCTTTGTAAACAACCAATAAAGGCAATGCATCAACAAAGACAATGTATCATGATAAGCAAGTAATTTATCAAAGGGTGAAAGTGCAAATTGAAAACATTTTCAATGATCAGACAATGCGTTAAATGATGTCTACTTATTAAGTGAGGTTTCCCTGGGTGGACTGTGAACTGAGGATTACGTGTCCTCGACTATGAAACTGAGACAAATGAAGTATCTTCCACAGGATGTTGCTCGAAAGAATGTAATGACTGGCATTCCACATTTCTTCTATGTCTAATATGTAAGATGAATCTTAATATTTGATGTGGATGTTGCAAACACTTCTCATACTTCACTCGACTATTAGACGTCTCTGTATATTCAGCTGCGTAAGCTGGCATGACTTAGGACTACATCAGATGGGTGCAATTCATGATCTAGCAAATTTTCACCCTTGAGATATTCCGTACATTATGGTGGTTGTTTGCTGACCATGCATTTGTGTAAATTTAAGTGTGGTTTTCTTTGGCATTTGGAAGGGATAAGATGGTGCTATATGCAAACAACTTTGCATGCTTGGAACAGTCGGTGAAGTGACATTTGTGTACTTGCATCTTATCACTTATGCTTATTGTGGTTATTATCTGTATTACTATGGGTGCATATAAATTCTACAAGTATATCATTTATATGGGTGCACTTTTATTGTCAGTATAATATGTATTTTTATTATCTGCACTATTATAGTTGCAGAATATTTAGTATATATATTTACAAGTATATAATTACATATAAATTCTATACAACGGTAGAGTTTGAGATTTGTTTTCTTTTTGCTTTTAGCACTTTCATGGATGAAGGAGAGTTATTGACAGATATTCCTTCTTATTTTTTGGGAACTTATGAATCAGTAATCAGCCTATTCTGCTTCATACCTTAATGCAGGATGCTAGGAAATATACAGGCATGGTTGAAGGCTGTTGCTGTGATTATGAGACTGTAGACAATGTAAACAGGGCAGTGTTGCACCCTTTACTCCAGGAGCTTGTTAAAACACCATTTTTCCGATACTTTAAGGTATGGAATAACTTTAAATTGTCTTGAGACAAATTGATCAAGTTTATGATTTCAAGATCCCTTCCCTTGTACTTGCTGAAGTGTGAAGTATTGAAATGCAGAGTTTTTCATTCATTAAGCTAAGTTATTGTTCTCAACAAACTCTTGTGTCATGTTTTTGGTTCGTCAATGCGAGCTTAAGAAAAGTGGAAAACAAAGTTATCATTTCCTGTTGAGAGGCAACAAAATTATTATTTGGATGAAAATTTTCTGGTTATTAAAAATCCTGTTGTGTGTAAAATAAATTCAGCAGTCTCGTCTATCTGGTACGCAGAGAGAAATATGGTTGTACTGTACAAACCATTACCTGCTTCTGTTACTGATATGTCCCATGGGAGGTCTTTCACCACATTTGGTAACACTGCAGATATTGTGGTATGAAGAATTCATCTCCATTCAACTTAGTGTCTTCACCTTATTTTATAAGGGTATAAATCTGGATATTCTCCTATATGTCATGCTGACAATCTTTCTGATCTTTTTGGTGGTTCAGATCAAAAGTGTGAAGAATTTTAGTGCTATTTTCTTGTTTTATCAAAAATTAAAAGAATTTATAAAGAAAGGTGGCAATAGTAAATGGTGGTTTGCATGAGGGTTCCTTTTTTTTAATTTCTAATTTGAGGCCTAATATTTTATAGAAGACCCATGTTTCAGGTAAAGCTATGGTGTGACTGCCCTTTTTGGCCTGATGATGGTATGTGCAAGTTGCGTGACTGCAGTGTCTGTGAGTGTCCAGAACATGAGTTTCCAGAACCCTTCAGGAAGCTACGACAAGCTAGTCTTAGGTATGATGATCTGAAATGTCAAGAAGGAAAGCCGGAAGCAGCAGTGGATCGCACCCTTGACACCAGGGCTTTCAGGGGCTGGAGTGTAGTTGATAATCCATGGACATACGATGATGAAACTGATAACAGTAACTTCCATAAATACTGATATTGAACCTTGTGGTCTTACTTCTTATAATAAATGTTGTATGTGCATTCATCTCTCCCAGAGCCTATCATGGGTGTTATACGCTATTCAAGATCAGTGTCCATTTTTCCTTGTCTTAGATTTTTCATGAGGGGATTTGAAGCCTTCTTCTCTCTCTCCCATTGAAGTGGGTCTTAAGCTGCTTCGAAGAAATCTTAATTATGCACACCACGCCTTGCTTCAAGTTTCTCCTCTATTGTAGTTTAGTCATTTGAAATATTCTCTACCATGTGTTGATGCATCGACTGATATTAATATATTAAAAAGTTGTCGCACCTGAGCATAGGCTTCAATTGTCATTGTTTCAGTTTGTCCTGCAAAATATTTTGCGTTGTTATTTCCTCTTGTTCATGTTGGATTGTTGAATCAGAAAGTTTAATCCTGCATACTTACATTTGGTTTCCTTTTCTTTCACTTTCTTTTCCAGCGTCTACCTGTCACATTTTTGTTGTATTTAGTATTTGAACTTGCTTGTATTGGAGCGCTGAAATGCGAAGTTAAACAAGTTCCTTAATGTAATTCTTTTGCAGGCGAGATGACCTATGTGAACCTCCTTTTGAATCCTGAAAGGTATACCGGTTATACTGGGACATCCGCCCGAAGAATCTGGGATGCCATATATTCTGAAAACTGCCCAAAGTGTAAGCGACCACATTGTTAGTCAGTTTTATTTGTTCAAGTAGCTTAGAAGATATTATTTCTACTTCATTAACCACTGTAGATTTTCCCAAGAACATTGGCCAAAGAGTTCTTTAAGAAACGACTAGGGTACTGGTTGGCAGAGTGGTGTCATTTCAACCAGGCTTTTAAATAGTTTATTGAAACATGAAACACGTATGCAGGCATTAATGCGTACATAAATACAGATACATACATGCATACATAAATGCGTATGTGCATACATAAATACAATAAAATGCATGTGTGCATATCTACATAAATAATGTGCATGTATGTAAGTATTTACATATGTCTCCGTGTGTGTGCGTCCTAGCGATAGCGTTTGCTGTCGTTGGATATACTAGTATGGTTGTTGTTGTCTGCGTGTGCAGTCATCTTATAAGGAATCTGCAGCACAAAATGGACAACTCAACTAACATTTATGAAGAAACCACTTTGATTGATGATGGATTGGCAAACACTCAAATGATAGTCTTTAGAAGAACTATTGGGTGAACCAAAAATAAGCATCTGCTTTTCATGTTGAAACTAAAAGTCATATCCTGGGCACTATTGTAATTTGGTACTTGCTGATAGAGAAGCATTACCACCTGCAACTCAAACCTCTCTCTCCTTTAGTTTTTTTTTTTTTTTTTCAATGTTGCAGTCTATACTAATTAAGTTCTTGCTGCAGATGCACAGGGAGAGATTTGTCCTGAGAAAAAGGTTCTGTACAAGTTAATATCTGGCCTTCATGCTTCAATATCATCACACATAGCGTCTGACTACCTGCTTGACGAATCGGAGAACCTGGTTTGCTCTTCCTCTTATTTGACTCAAAATTCTTGATTTAGAACAATGAGTACAGATCATATTGCATGATTCAGAATTATTTTTTATAATTGTTTGTGTTTGGTCGCTACTGTATCTTTTTGCCAATGATTGTTTAGCTGTACTTTTGTCATCTATCGCTCGCTAAGTGCATATCCGATTTAGAATCTTCAAGTTACTAGTTGAAAGTTATTTAAACTGTAACCTGACTGATTTGCTTGTTTTTCTAGTGGGGAAGGAATTACGAGTTGATGTATGATCGCGTCTTGAAATATCCCGAGCGTGTCAGAAACTTGTATTTCACCTTTCTCTTTGTTCTTCGAGCTGTGGAAAAGGTTAAGGAGCCAATGCATAACTTTTCTTTTTCATTCTTTTAATTTCTAAACGAGATGTTTCCTTACCCACAAAACATTTTTACAGGCTGGGAAATACTTGGAAGAGGCTGATTTTGACACTGGTAACCTTGAGGAGGACCTAAAAACACAGTCCTTAGTTCGTCAGATACTTTACAATCCAAAACTTCAGACTGCATGTCCCCTTCCCTTTGATGAAGCCAAGTTGTGGAAAGGCCGAGGCAGTCCTGAGCTTAAGCAACAGATTCAGAAGCAGTTCAGGAACATTAGGTATCTTTTGATATTATTTTTATCCTTATGGTTGCTGGTTGGCTTGGGTCTTAGCGTGACAGAAAGTGAAGCAGGGGTGGTTACTCCTTTGTATGCCTCCTCCCCCCTCCCCCCCCCCCCAAAAAAAAAAAAGAAAAATACATTTGTGCGTTTATTGACGAACAAGATCTTCTTGTTGTAGCGCGTTGATGGATTGTGTAGGCTGTGAAAAATGTCGTCTGTGGGGAAAACTTCAGGTTCATGGTCTAGGAACAGCCTTGAAAATCTTGTTCTCTGTTAACGGCCACAACTCGGATCAATCAGTAAGTTCTTGATGCACATTTCATCAGATCATGTTTTTTGTCACATGAATTTTATATTTATTGCACATCTATTTCATGATTACAGCTACAGTTTCAAAGAAACGAAGTGATTGCTCTGGTAAACCTGTTGAACCGACTCTCTGAATCCATCAATTTTGTCCATGAAGCACTCCCAAAGATTGAGGGAAAAATTAAAAGCCCTCTTTCTGAACCTCTCAGACATGAAAGTAGCACATGGCAAAGGATATGGGAAGCTGTAGGAGGGGTCTGGTACATAACTGCTCTCTCATTAATGCAATCTTTCGTCCAATGAACTTTTTGTTGATTTCTCTAACTGCTTATTATAACAAGCATGTTTGTCTGTTTACTTGCTCTGTGTAGGTTGAAGAGGCTGGCAGTATAGCCACCGATTTTGGTTCCTTGGCGTCATTTGTAGAAGCCTGAGGCATAATGAATCAAACATGCAAGTTAACCTAGTTAATCGCGCATTGACTATAGGTATACCAGAGTGATGGCAGAAAAACATACTGTATACATTCACATTAAAAAGAAACATAATGGTTGGAGCTTCAAATACAACGTACTATGCCTTTTATGGTACTTGTACCCTTAGCTTCTTTATGACAGTCTTTTAAGTTTTTGTTCATTCTGGAGTTATCATGACCAAGTCACTGGTGTTTTCATTTATTTGTCGTGCTTGCTGCTGCATAACCTGTTTCTCCATCGATCAAATGTGTTGTTTCGCTGGTATAACCGCCTGAATCGAAACTATCAGGTTGTTTTGGTCAATTTAATGGGTGAAGAGTTCCCAGATAGATTGTTTTTGGAATGTGATTGAAACTTGTTTGCGCATTAAGTTGATTTGGGAAAACCCCAAGTTGATTGACTGCTTTTATAAGATGTGTACCACATTGGGACATATAGGATTTTAGGGAGCTACAATGAAGAAATTTCATGATCTCGATGTGAGTCTTGTTGATGATGTTCCACCCAGGGACATGAAGAAATATCATCTCTAAGTCCAAATCCTGAATTTAGCATGCATGGTTTCACCCAAAACCGAACGGTGTTGCAAGAACTCAGTGCCAAAGACAAATGAACCTTCTTATCCATGGCAATAACAACTCGAACCGCAGTGCTGTCACGAGCATGACCTTGTCCATCAGCAAAGCAACTA
The DNA here is from genome assembly GCA_036186865.1 of Eustoma russellianum. NCBI lineage: Eukaryota > Viridiplantae > Streptophyta > Magnoliopsida > Gentianales > Gentianaceae > Eustoma > Eustoma russellianum. Next base: position 7,214,281 of record AP025061.1, on the reverse strand, counting down.
CTACAAAAACAATGCCTGTCACTCTTGCTCCACGAACTCTTATTGCCTGAAGTTGTCAAACACCTGCACACACAAGTAGCAATTATTTTGAGCACCATTCTGCACGACCTAAATGAGATGTGTGCATGAATCAAATTATAGGAAAACAATGGGATTATGGGAAAAGGGGAACACAAAAAATAACTCATGTCCAATGTATGGATTACTGCACGAGCACATGTTTGTCATTGACAGGTGTACCTCATATGCTCTGGTTGCATAAGTAGTTCCACGAACTTCAGTCAGCTTCAGCCATCCATAGCAGACAACTCAGTTTTGAGTTTGCATTTGTAGATTGAGTACATACCTTCGTCCATTTTCCTGTTCCTTGATATGGCAGCACCGGAAACAGATACATCAAGCTCTGATGCCTAACCATGACACTAAGGTCCTCATGCGCACACATTGGTCTTCATCCTTCCTCGTTTTGTAGCTGATAAACAGCATGAGCAATCAGTGGATCAGAATTGGTTCTTTAGTGACATATCATGAACCAATATTGTCTTGTCAAAAACCCAGGGTTTTGCCGCAGCAGCAGGAGAATTTTTTGCTTGCTACATTGGATGATGAACTATCTAATCAGTTGAAGGTGTCTTTGAGGAGCAAGAAGTCAAGAGTCAACCCTAACCATTGCATCAGTTAGGTAATGTCACAGAGGACCTCTGCAACTTTGTGTGCTATTGCAAATGGATTTCTCTCCTGTCACACATTAAAGTTTAAAACCTCTTATGGGAAGTAGGGTTGAAACTTAGGTTTAAGTGAGGCGAGGCCCATATCTATTCAAAACCTTAAGGCAATGGGCGGTGATATCTCATTCTCATATAACTCATATATTTTTTTTCAAAGTACGCGATGTGGGACTATATTCTCAACACTCACCTCAAAGTGGGCGATGTAGGACTATATTCTCAATATCCAACCTCACGTGGCAACGTGGTTTGCCATACAACCACGACTTAGAACCCGCCCTCAATCACAAACCACAAGTCAGACATGAACATCTGGACTTGGCGAGAGGAGACAATAAGTGGTCAAACATGCACTAGGCAAGGTATGAACCCACCCTCACGTGGCAACGTGACTTGACATACTAGTACGCCTTAAAACCCGCCCTCAATCACAAAACACAAGCGATACATGAACATCTGGACTTGGTGAGGGGAGACGATAAATGACCTTAGAACCCGCCATTAATCACAAAACACAAGCCAGGCATGAACATCTGAACTTGGTGAGTGGAGACAATAAATGGCAAAACATGTGCTAGGCAAGGTCTGAGTCCACATGTTAAATCTGGTCTGATACTATGTTGAAACTTGGACTTACACGAGGTGAGACCTATATCCACTCAAAACCTTAAATGAATGGGTGGTGGTACTTCATTCTCATATAAGCTATATACTTTTTCCAAAATTGGTGAGGTGAGACTATATTCTCAATAGGTAGACGTAGAAATGGCATACCGTGAACTGTTATGCATAGCGATCTCATTAACTGTCGATTCTTTAATTGATACTCTGAGCTTGTTTGCTTTTTCACACTTATATACTCTTTATCTCATAGCAAGCCAATTGTTTCAAACAACTTGCTTCTTTCTTCTTCATCAATACTAACTTCTCAGCTTCACAATCCAGACCAAGCTTATAATCAACCAAATTTCTTTAGCACGTACAAACTTTCGGCTTCAGTACAAACTTGGACAGAAAGGCAAAATATGTCTGCTTTAGCTATTCTTATTCAAGAATGCGGATTGGTTCTGCAGAGCTGAATCAGGCACTTTGAATCCCCGAAAACTTTGCAGTGCCTGACAGATCTCTCATCAAAGTTAGAGAACATTTAAATTCAGCAAAAGGAAGAGTATGCATCAGACATCTGGAATGGGGAGTGGCGTAAAGAAAAACTATATACCTAGTCTTGTGGGTTCTCAATCTGTTGGCAGACCTGAACCAATCCAATAAATTTGTTTAGTCTCATCTAATATTAACCAGAGAATGGTTTTAGTCTCCTCAGATCTTTCATTAGATTGATCTCCGGAGAGGAACAAACTGTGTTCTTCACAGTAATCGAACTTGACTGTGGACTCTTTCCAATCGCCTTCCTTTTCTTTATCATTCTCACCTCTTCTTCATCTGTTCTGTGACCTGCTAAATAACATATATCTGATAGGACTACATAAGGTGCTGCATTTTCAGGTTCTAGTTCAATAATTCTTTCTGCTGCAATCCTCGCGACGTCAACATGCGAGTAAGTCCTGCTTGCAGAAAGAAGTGCACCCCAAATCCCAGAATGAGGCTAAAATGGCATTGAGCTATTTAACTTTGCAGCTTCATCAAGCAAACCATCTTTTCCAAGGAGATCGACCGTACATCCACAGTGATCAGGCCCTGGTTCAGTCGTATATACAGATCTCATAGACCTAAAATATTTCCATCCTCGTTCCACGAGGCCAGCGTGAGTGCAGGCAGAAAGAACACCGAGAAAGGTAATTTCAGTAGGTTCGTGTCCCTTACCCTTTAAAAATTCAAATAACTCGAGAGCTTCTTGTCCAAAACCATTTTGGGAATTGAAGATCCCACAAGAAACATCGATATTTCCGCACTTAGAATACATGGAGACCATGAATTTTGGATTGACAAATCAGATTCCATGTCCCTTTTGATAATCCGAGCATGTATCTGTAAACCTTGCTCTAATGTTTCCATATCAGCTGCAGCAGTAAGCATACAAGTCAAGGCTAGATGATTTGGTCTTGCTGCAGACTGAGGCATACGGATAAACCAACAAATTGCTTCTTCATGCTCTCTATTATTGGCAAAACCTAAAATAAGAGCAGTCCAAGCAATATCATCCTTCTCAGGCATTATCCTGAACAAATCAATGCACTGTTCAGTCAATCCATTGTCTGCGTATCCTGTAATCATAATTGTCCAGGAAACTACATCTTTCTCAGGTGCTTTCTCAAAAACTTTGTAAGCCTCCTCTAGTTTCTTAGCTTGAATATAGCCATCAATCAGCGATTTCCACAGACCCTCGCCAGTGTCAAACACATGTTGGAATATGAAATGTTTTGATAAAGATATTTGAAAAAAAATTGAAGAGTTATTTTATGTGTTAGAAATAAAAAATGATTGAATAAGTAAAGAATTAACATCAATCCGTACGTAGATCTCTAAAACAGATATCAATGTATATATCGATCTCTACATATATCGGTCAGAAATGAGTTTGATTAATCTATGTATCGATATGCAAGACTAGAAGTACACTGTTAGACATCGATCTCTCAGGTTAAAGGATATTGATCGATCGATGTATACATCAGCCTCTCAAAGAAGAGACATCGATCGATCAATGCAGGTAAGGTACAAAATTAATACCACAATGTAAGACATCGATCTCTCAGCCTGAAGACATCAATCGATCAATGTATACATCAGTCTATCAGAGAAGAATCGCCAATTGATCGATGTAGGTAAAGTGCAAAATTGAAACCACACTAAAAGACATTGATCTCTTAGCCTGAAGGAGTAAGAATTGGTTCTTGCTTATAGTTGCTGCTGTTGTAGTTGCACAAGGTGTTTGGTGCAACTAGTTGATGTTGTTGTAGTTGTTGCTTGCACTAGTTGTTAGTATAAGTGATGTTGTTGGTGATCTTATTCCTTATTTAATGTAATAAGAAAAGTTGTTGAAAATCCATTTTGAAAACAAAGTGGTAGTAGAGTAGAATCAAATAAATTCGAACCACTCTATATCATGTGTCTTCATCCACTATTTCTCATCTCTTTTTTTTCTTACTTTGAACAATATTTGAGTAAACTTGGACAAAATCGAGAAAACCCGAAAAATAGCCCAAAACTCTATTAATCCCCTTCTGGAATGTTTGTCACTGACCTAACATAGTTTTAGCTACATCTATACAACCAAAGAGTTAATTGCACCTGATATCCATTCTTTTCCATAAAGTTTTAAGTAACATCCGTACTTTCATCGAATACTTTGGATAGGCTTACTTATTGGTGAAATTATCAGTTGACATCCGGATACCGAATTAACAGTCTATAGCCGATTTTTAATTTTTGAAAATAAATAAATAATAAATAATTAATTAAAATTAGTTTAAAATTCCAGAAAAATATAAATAAATTCCAGAAAATATAAAATGCTAAAAATAAATTACTTTCACCTAATTTCTGAAGTTTTATAAATTTAACTAATTAAAATAATTAGGAAATAAATATTAAATAAATAATAAAAAATAAAGAAAAATAGTATAAAGTCATAGAAAAATTAAGAGAAACTAGGGAAAATATATGGCTAACAATATCTTCATGACATTCCCAATAATTAAAGTAAAGTAAAAAAGGGGCAGTGAGCCAGGAAAAAAAAGAAATTAAAATTAATTAATTAATTTTATATTAATATTATTTAAGATATTTAGAAATCTATTAAATAAATTAAAATAAATTAAAATAAAAGAAAAAAGGGAGGAAAAAGGAGAGAGAAGAAAATGAAATTAAAGCAAGAAGAAAAAATAGTAGGGAAAGATAAAAATAAATAAATAAATAAATAAAAGAATGAAGTGTTTGAAAGTCTATGAAAGATAAAATAAAATGTAAATACGCAATAAAATACAGTAATGAACCCCACGTTCTATATTGCATATTACATATATTGCCTAATTACCCTATATTGTGTGAGTTTCATTACTATATTTTATCTTCTACTGTTATTTTTATCTTTCTAGACTTTATTTTAGGTTTCTACACTTTATTTTATCTTTTCCTAAGCTTTCAAACACTTTATTCTTTTCTTCATTTATTTTAATCTTCCTCTACTATTTTTTTCTCTTGCTTTAATTTCATTTTCTTCTCTCTTCTTTTTTTCTCCCTTTTTTCCTTTCATTTTAATTTATTTAATAGGTTTCTAAATCTCTCAAATAATATTAATATTAAATTAATTAATTTTAAATTTATTTGTTCCCGGCTCACTGTCCTTTTTTTCTCCTTTACTTTAATTATTGAGAATGTCATGAAGATATTGTTAGTCATATATTTTCTCTAACTTCTATTAATTTTTCCGTGACTTTATGCGATTTTTCCTTATTTTTTTCTATTTATTTCATATTTATTTTAATTATTTAAATTAATAAAACTTCAAAAATTAGGTGAAAGTAGTTTATTTTTAGCATTTTATATTTTCTAGAATTTGATTATATATTTTTTGGAATTTATTTATATTTTTTTCTAAAATTTTAAACTAATATAATTAATTAATTATTATTTATTTATTTTCTGAAATTAAAAACCGGCTATAGGCAGTTAATTTTCGGTATCCGAATGACAGCAAATAATTTCACCAATAAGTAAGACTGTCTAGAGCATTCGATAAAAATACGTATGCTATTTAAAACTTTGTGAAAAAGAATGGATACGAGGTGAAATTAAATCTACAACCAAATCTGGAATACATTGTTATCATAGAGTTCCCCATAAACACATCAAAGCCATATAACCCTCAAATGATGAACGGTTGAGGTTCACAAAGTTACACAAGTTTTTCTTCAAGAGTAACTACAAGGGCTCACTAATGACCAAAAGAAAACAGAAAAAGAAATTAACTGGAATGGTGCTTGTAGCTTGGACCACAGTATATTTGGCACTGTATAGTGCTATTTATTTTTTTGCTTTATCAGGGATGTGATCTAGCCATCTTATGCTCCCTAAAGCCTCCTCCTTTATACAAGATTTTGCTACAACTGATTAACAATATGATATTTTACTTATGAAAAAAAAAATGCACAACCCTACATCCAATAAAAAAATAAAGTATCAAATACCATACAAATGATTGATCGATACTTCGATCGGTCGATGTGGCTTGGATGAAAAGTTGGAGCTCACTGTGAGACATCGATCGATCGATGTCACATTAATCGATCATATCGATCGATCGATGTGTCCAACAGGTGTGACTTTTCATCTAAAGTTGCAACTTATGCACCAAGGAACATGTTCCAACCACCCAAGGACGATTTGAACGAATGAGAAGAAAAAAGCATGTTTAACAAATTTCAAGATGTTCTAATTCCAATCTTTAGTTGAAGATCAAGCATCTTATATTCTTATTCTTCTTCAAAAGCATTCTCAATTGAAAGTTCATTGAATTTCTATCTTATTGCTGAGGATAATAAATTCTTTGGCTGTTATATCCTAGGTGAAAATTTGTCTACAACCCTGCCGTAACTGGTGGATTCAAATATTCCTTACGGATAGTGTGAATACACGTCTCAAGCCGTCAAACTACTTCTTCATCTACTCCATTTTTTGACTCCATCTTCTAGCAAAAACAACAACCCAATTGATGAATTCATGAGAATATGTGTTTTATCTCAGCTGGTTGAAATTGTCGATAAGAGTTGTAAGTAATAAATGAACTTAATTACATCCACCGCCTCATGTTCTTGATAAGCCAACAACACCAAGCTTAATTCAGTTTGAAACCGTATGTATTTTGGCAAATCTTGCATTAGGAGATCAGATAATACTGAAGTAGTTGAACGAGATGTAATCTCTAGGTTTGCCTTGAGGGTTCATTATGCTACTGAAGATTTAAATAAACATGATATTTTTTCTTCTTACCATCTATATCGTTTTCTCATTTCAACCAAACTTCTTGACAACATCGTGGAAAGTCTTTAAACAAAAGTAGTGTTGTTTTTCTTCTGGTTAATGTCATTATATACTGATCCTTTGCATGGTACACCCTATGTTTGTAAAAGTATTTCTTACAAATATGCAGGCATGGCATTGGGTTGTGAGTTGTCGATTCAACAGACTACATGGATGTTGCGCTGGCTTATGGTGCACTTGCATCATGGCCAATTTAGTTTGATGCAAGCTTAGAACTAGACATGCATATGACCACACCAATGACTTCATTTAGTTTCTCTTGTTTACGGTTAACACCATATGAAACAGTACTTAGGCTTGAGTCATAGTGTTCTCAAACTATATACAAAGCATTATTTTGCATTCTCAGGGCATAGTCCAGTTGGTACTCGAGTTGGCGCACAGAAGAAATCTCACCCAACCTAGGAGGCCGTTGGGCTCCTGATTTGCATCCTCCACACATGCTCCTTGGGGCCAGGGCGGTGGTGGACCCCAATGTGAGGGATTTCACCATTTGCTCCACGAATACCAGCTGGCCATAACAAGATCCAAATACTGACCTAAAAGTTATATCTGGTGGACTGCATTTCCAGTTGGCTACACTGGTCCTGATAGTGATTATTATATGATCAATCACCTTAAGTTCAAGGTGTTGATATCATCATCATCATCATCATCATCATCATCATCATCATCATTACCCCATTGCCTTAATGGCTCCCATCTATGACGGAGTATGGGGGGTCGGATGTACGCAACCATACCCATGATAGGGAAAATAATTCTGCATATGAGATTGTTGGGTTTGAGGTTGTCCCCTGTAGTGTTAAGTATGATCCTAGGGACATGCGATACTTACGTATGTATGAAAACATATCACCAGTGTATTTTCCATTGGATGTGGTTAAGTCTGAATTGATCAGGCCGGAGGAGAGGGTATCATTTACCTATGTGGTTGAATTTGTGAAGAGCTACAATAAGGGCCCATCCAGGTGGGGTGCTGATTTTAGGACACAAGATACGTATGTTCATTGGTTCTCGGTTGCAAATTTGTTAATAGCTATCACCTTTTTGGCTGGAATCGTGTTTCTTATCTTTTCGACGACGGTGAAAATGGAGTTGTTGAGGTACCAGGAATTGGAGAAACTGAACCAAGCAAAGGTAAAGGAGGAACTTTCAGGATGGAAACTTGTGATGGGTGATGTATGCAGAGAACCAAATCACTCGAGGCTACTGTGTGATGGTGCCATTCCATTTTCCTTGTACCTGCTTTTATTGCCCTTATGGTTATGCGTATCCATTCCCCTAACTCTTGTTGCAGGCTTTCTTGCTACAAGAGCTCAGCCAATTCGATTCCCTGTTGAAACTAGCCCGATTCCTAGAGAGATTCATGGGCTGAAGTACAAGTCATAGCTACTTGCCCTTGTTGGCACTTCCTGAACCCTGCGCAAACACGGGAGCCTAATGTATCAGGAACCCCCTTTTTTTATCTAACTCTGGTTAGTGAGATTCTATTATACCTTTGGTTTCCTCCTAATTGAAATCCTGATGCTAGCAATTGTTTGTGGTGAGGTTTCAGTGATCATCACTTATAAGCATCTCTCCATGGAGGATTGGAGGTGGTGCTGGAATTAGGGGTGTTAACGAACCGAGCCGAACCAAATACTAAGTTTTCGAACTCGAATTCGTTTAGCTAAACGAATAGTTCGGCTCGGTTTGTTTAGCTAAACGAACTTTAAAATTAGTTCGAGTTCGGCTCGATAACCTTATAACTGTTTAAACGAGCCGAACAGTTCGCGAACAGTTCGGCTCGTTTAACTAAACGAACTCGAATACATATTCGAATTCGGATCGTTAACAAATAATTAACGAACGAATACGAACCGAACACAAACCGAACTCGAATAGTTCGCGAACGGCTCGGTTTGTTTAACACCCCTAGCTGGAATGCATTCTACGGTTCCAGTTGTCTGGCCCTATATGTTCTCTTGTATTTCATCTACTACCTGGTGTTTAATCTGCAGAGCTTGAATAAAACGGCGTCAGCTTTACTTTATCTCATCGTTCTACTTTGTTCGCTACCTTTTCTCCTCAGTGAAGATTGATTCAAACCGCCGGAGAAGACCATGAAAGATCCTTGGCAAAGACTCTTGAGACACAGGCAGGGAAGGCTTGAACTACGTCCTGCATTTAACAAGCAACAGGTCTCTTGCCCTGCATGTGTGTTCAAATGGAAATTAAAACCCTACTTCTACAAGGGGTGACAACTACACAACAAAGCCCCGTGAAGCAAACCTAAAAATTTCTGCAATAACCATTTAAAACTGACATGGATATTTCTCACTCAGAGAATCTGTATTTACGGAAGGACATACAAAAGTTTTTAGTGCCACTAGATAGACAGCAGCTCAAAACTAATCCGTCGCTAATTCAGACTACCTCAAGTTCCTTTACCCTGTTGAATTTGCTTAATGAGAGCTGCTGCCAGCTGCAAAGTTGCCTGCAAGCGTTTCTCAGGGTCGGCATCTTCCTGTTCTGTATATTGTTGCTGCTGATTCGGATAAGAACTGGGTTCAGTTGCCGCAAGCATATTTGGTGTCTGCTGCTGCTGGTGGTGCTGGTGGACTGGGAAATACTGGGATGAAAGCTCAGCTGGCGGCTGGCTATTAAGTAACGGATACTTCTGATGTTGCCAATCTGTACCTGATGTCATACCCCCTGATTGGCGCTGTTGTCCAAGGAGAGTCGAGGCCAATTGAACTAGTTGTTCAGGCTGAAAAGCAGCTGCCACTGAGGAAGGAAGCAAAGGTTTGTCTTGATGCGACACACCACTGGATCTTACTGGATTGTATTCCTGTGCCATGGGATTTGCCATGTTATTCATTGCTTTCCCTGAAGTATTTCTAGAATTAGCACTCGGGTTTTGCCCATTGTGTGGAGACCAGCTTGGACCCATTGTGTTGTGCTGAAGTGAGTATTCGTGTCTGGCGTCACTAGCTAAGTTGGGTAAGTTGCCAAGAGAGGGACCAGGTGTAGGAAGTGATAGAGGCTGAATTCCAGAGGAGAAATTGCCAGAAACTGACATGTTCGTGGCCCCGGGTCTCTCAAAGTCCGGTAAACTTGGCACCGGCAAATATGCCCCTGATGTAGATGATTGTTTCAGAGAGGCAGTATCGACATGGGAAGACCCAAAGTCGGTCTTGTTTTGCTCTTGTTGAAGATGAAGAGATCCATAACCGGTACCTGCAGGTTGCTCTATTCTCAACACAACACCAGAAATGCTCAATTTGCCAGGCACTTTCAATACTTTCTCAGAAAAATCTGATGGAGGCACAAGAAACAATGTTGTTCTGTCATCCAATTTGGCAACAGCAGCCCTCTGTTTCTCTCCAAGATAATTCATGAACTCGTTATAGAATGTCATGTCGGGATCACTTGCAGGAACAAAGAATACTACCCAAGAAGAAGCTGCTTGATAGTAGTGCTTTGTAAGAGCGTCTAAACTAGTCTTTGCTGTGCAATCTAGGAATTCAGGCCTGTAACATTCAAAATGTATAAAGTTAGAGATCAGTATCAATGTGGAAGAAAGATTTACAAGGGTAATAGATCTGAGGAGAAGCACAGGAGCTATTTAAAACAAAAATTGGCAGACCTGAGAAATTCCCAAGGCCTAGTAATCAGCAATAAAACTAGCTAGAGCTCAAAGAAATTTTAGACAAGAAGCCACTAGGTCTAGTAGCTAATAGCATTTTCCAACGCCTAGTACTTGAGTTTGAACCTCTGTGTTGTATAAGGGGGGAAAAGGTAAGAAATTTTAAGAGTGAAAAACTTCTAATGATCGGTGCAATAAGTATGCAATCAACGAAAAGACCTTTTGGTTTCCTCTTGCCCTCAAAAGTATAGGAGCAGTATGCAACCAGTGTAAGGAACTCCCACACCATTCCCAAAATTTGCTTCTCGATATCAAATCATCATCATCATTACCTCATTTCCTTAGAGACTCTCGTCATAGGAGGAGTCGGATGTACGTAACTTTACCCATGTGCGAAAACACATAGAGATTGTTTCCGGATGATCAATAATGAAAAATTGCATCGTGTTGACCGACTGCTACTTCACAACGCAAGAAGTGCAATCAATTTAGTGAGGCATTTTGCTTAATTTCATCATATTTCATAGTCAAAGAAGAGTGTGAGATTGAAAACATACATGTAATCAAATAATATAAGATTATCAATATCATTGTCGCTAGCATTAAACTGCAAATCCTATATCATCCTGTCAGGGATAATTACTATCCTGATAATGAAGCATAAACAAGGAGAATTTATGAGATTTAACATAAATGTATGTATACGTATGTGTATAAGGACACACACACACTCTCACATACCCCCCTCCAAACCCCCCCCCCCCCCCACACACCCGGTCTCCCCTGACACCACCAACTGAATGTAATATTACAAGGAGGCACTTGACAAATTGGCAAAATGCTGAGCCCAGACCCAGGATCATAAGGTCCTTGGTTCAAGTCCCACGGATGGAGGGGTACCCGCTATTTGTGTAATCAAGCCCAGGGATGACACTATGCTGTCGTTGCTGCCTTTCATCGGACAAGACTCTAAACTCTACTGGTATTAGTTCACCACTTCCATACCGTAATTTAAAATAATAGTAAAAATCATGATAACAACAATAATGATAACAATAATATAAATCAAAGAAATAGAGAAATGTTGCTATCCTTCAAACTGAAGGCGTTTCATTAGAATTCGAAAGAGATACTAAACCAGATTGCTTTCCAAGTCCAAGGGTCTAAATCAGCTTGGCAGACAACTAAGACTATCACAATTAGTGGCTTAGTGGCGTACTAATATGACCCAAGTCAGGATACCATCTCAAAGTCTTATATATTTCTTTTCTTTTTTTTCCTTTAAAAAAGGGAAGTAAAGGTGTGGTCAATCAAAGAAATAGAGATATTTTGCCATCCTTCCAACTTCATTCGTTACTAAGAACCTACCTAGCTTATCAACCAATGAAGGTTACAACGATCAATCAGAAAATTTGACTATCACAATCAATGATAGAATTCGATTCTATCAGACCCTTGTACTACTCCGAACCATAATATTGTTTAGGACCAGATATCCATCCAAATATATGCAATCAACAGATTATAATAATAAATAAGATAATTCAGCATTCCAGAGTGGAAACACAATGGAAATCAATAACCTGTGGTTGGAAGAGTCAATTTTTTCTCTCACTATAACTAAAGTTAATGACTACTTCTCATTTGATCAGAGATGTCGTACAGAAATCCAAAAGAAAGCACCAACAACTTGAGAAAGTGACAAGGTGCCAAAATAGAGTGGAAACTTAAAGAAACTAAATCCTTGGGAAACATAAGATGGCAAACTTTTCAAAAGATCCAAGCTAATCCAAATATTTAGGATATCCAATCTAAACTTCATACTTTTGAACATGAATTTGATGTGTTTCTAGCTCAAGCAGATCTATGCTCGAGCCAAATTGAATTTATTTTGAGCACTATTCAACTGAATTCTTTACTCTAAGAAAATCTTGATAAACGTGAAAGTAGTTTTAATGTTACCCTTTGAACCAGTTCCATCAACACAACATTGGTTCTTCAACGTCTACATCTCATACTTCCCATAAAAGTTGATATCTTACATGCATCTTTAATCTGCTAGCATGAAATTAAGAGTCATCTTAAGCTAATATATCAAACATATTTCACAATTGACTATCGTACTCTAATATTATGAGAATATAGCATGTGTACTACACAATTTACACAAATTCAGTCATATTTTATGTTCAGCCAAGCACACGAGATAATGAGCTCAGCATCAGTGCTTGAGGTTGAATTGTTCAATATTCAAGTAGTGCCAGGTCTAATCTGGAGCTCGACGAAAAGTCGAATTGCTTGCAAGCCGAATAGCTCAAGGACAGCCCTGCCTTGCACATGAGTGCAATAAAAGAATAACCTGAATGCTCAAAAATTAGAAAGATGAGGCTAACACTTACAACGCGAAGTCCATTAGTGCACCCACAGGAAAACAGCGAGCACGACATATAGAAGATCCGCCTTTGGCAATAATGCCTTCCCATTTCCACTCTTCACTTTTAAACGAATGACCTGCTTCAGGAGTCGGTTGTTTCTGCTCAGGGTACGATAACAGCGTATCAGATTTTCTTTTGTGGCCATCAAGAGGCACATTCTTCATATCATTTCTCTGCACATAGGTTTGACCTAGCTGCATAGAGCGATCAGGATTATTTCTATAACCAAAGGCTTCTGAATCAATGTTTCTTTCATAAGCATTGGGCTGAAAATCAGGGTATGGTCTTGAACGAACGGAACTGATTTGCCCTGAATCAGTGAAAGGATACTCCGGAAGCTCATTTTTTGGAGGGAAGGAGCTGGTTCTCAATCTCGTAGTTTCAGAAAATAGTAATGGATCCTCTGGCAAATCAAAAGGGTCATCATACAACAGGCCACGTCTAGGGAATTCCTCGGGAGAAAATTCACGAATGTCCATAGAAGGACCCTTTCTTGGCACATACACATTTGGTTTTTCTGATTCAGAGCCCAACTCTTCAAACCTCCTATTCCCAAATGCACCTTTGCCACCTGACCATGCAGTATTCTCTATTCCAAAACCCCTTGAATCAGGAAAACCAGGTTCTAAGTTTGATATGAAACCAGGACTTCTACTACGCTCCCCAGTTAGGTTACCAAAATCCCTTTCATGATGAATGTTCTCTGAAAATCCTTGGCGTCCATGAGGTATATAATGCGGAGGTGAGGGAGCATTCCGAGAGTCTCTTTCTCTGCTTGACCCTCCAGAATCACTCTTGGCAAAACAAATATGTACACGAGGATTACCAAACAATTTCCCCTCAAGGATTTCTTTTGCCCTGCAGGCAGCTGACAGTTTTTTAAAGCGCACGAAAGCATAAGTACGCCCAGAAAATGCAGTTATCCTGTCAATGTCCCCAAATGGTGCAAAAGCTTTCCTTAAAATGAACTCGTCTACTTTTAATTGAGCAGGAAAACCAATCCATAAGACCTCACTCGGGTCGCCATTTTTATCAATCATCTTAGATTTGTCTAAATAGGGAGTATCAGAAATATGGCGTGATCTTGTCTGTTCATCTTTGTTTCGTAAGAAACCTTCTTCGCCACGCCGTGGTTGAGATTTATCCTGCAATAGCAAATTTTATATTTCTAAGGAAAACACTTTATAATCCAGTGCAACTATATTTGCTGCTATAGAACTTTGGCATCCATCCAAGAAAGCAATCATAACATGGAAAATATAACCAATCCATAAGATGAATAACCCGCCCCCTGCCCCCCCCCCCCCCCCACCCAAAAAGAAAAAAGAAAAACTTATGTAGTTTCAAGCAACACAGAAGAAGTACCATCATATTTACGTGAAAGATGATATAAATCATAAGAGAAAAAACTACAATGTGCTTTATTGCTCTAGCAATCGACTAGAATTCTACACTTTGGCCAGTGTAGAAGAGTCAAATAGCTACAATGTGCTACTGAATCCTAAAGCCAAAAACTCAAATCATTTCCGCAAAAGCTAACAAGTACCTGTAACCTAATACCACCACCACCACCACCACCAACAACAACAACAACAACAACAACAACAACAACAACAACAACAACAACAACAACAACAACAACAAAATTTCCACACAACATAATACCATTTTCTCTAAAACCTCATATGAACTTGTATTACTTGTAAATGATAGGAAACCACTACGAGAGGACAAAAGAAACTTGTGGCACAGGAAATTCTGCAGTTTTCTTTTTCTTTACCCTCCTTTAACACAAACATCTTGCCACATACTTGCTCCATCAGAACAGAGTTACATTTGCTAGCAACCTTGACCTCTCAAATTCCATGCTCACGATGAACAGTTTTGAGAAGTCTGTTGCTCTCCTGCCTAAAGAACTCTCCTCAAAAAAGCAACACTAAGCATTATAATATGATACTTTTCCTCCCATGGATAAACCACCCAGCACGTAAAAGATAAGATTTAAGTCATAGCACAACCCCTCATCCAACACCTTCCTTGAGCAAAACCGTAAAACTTTAACCAGAAAAGCAAACAACAGAATACATATGTTTCTCCACACGAAATAACTGATTCACCCATTCAATTCAAAGGAGATTCCAAACATTTAGCATTCATAATCCTTTCACATTTAGCATTTCAGGCCCAAATTGACTTGGAATGAGCGAATTAAGAATGGCCTACTAGATTTGCACATCTTCGAGAACATGGTCCAGGATAGGAGTTCATAGAGGCAGAGGACTAAGGTTAACGAGGTTTAGACAGGATATTGGGACACATTAGAGTATATTTATGGGCTTAAATACTCTCTACACTTTAGGTTGACTTTGTACTTTTTTGTGTTTGCCTTTGTCTTACAATATTTTATGCATATACGCAGTTATGACTATTTTAATGTTGGAAACTGTCTATTTGCATTTACTAAATTCCTTTACCAACACACTAGCTCACCATATCCCTATTATTGTGTCATTTATGCAGGTACATATAGAGACGGAGGTCTCACTGGAAGCAAAGTCTCTATCATTTAGGATGGAGTTATTGTTTGCTTGCCTCTCATACTTCTCAGACCCTAGCGATAGCTTTTTTTGTCGTTGGAATATACTGGGTATGTGTTGTTATGATTCTTCACAATATCTGTTTTGTCACATAAATCCAAATAGTCGCTTCATGAAGAAAGTGACAGTTATGTCATCTGTCCCAATCAAGCTGCAAAGCCCCAACGTTTTACAATGAACAATACTAAAACAAATAGAGCAGAAAATCCTATACAATAACATATCTTATTTCATAACTAAAGCCCCAAAACTGTGTCCAACCAAGATCCATGAATTAACACAGCAAATCACAGCAAATCACAGAAAATCAGTCTCTACACTCCACTAAGATCGAATACAGCAAAGAATTGTCAATGAACCTCAGGACCTTACCCTACTTCATCCACTCACTACCATTTCTCATGGTTGAAAGCACATGGATGAAAGAGACTTTGCATTTAAACACAGACAATTTCTCAGAGAACATTATGATCAAGTTTCCAGTTTTTCTATCAGGTTAAGCTCGGCCACTGTCTGCACTTAATATTATGTCACACAAACTATATGGAAACACAACTACACTGGAAATATTTTGTTTTGTCTTATATTTTGGTAACAATGTGGAAGATTGTATACGCCAGGAAAATTTTTCTCATCGTTGACAAATATGTCCAATTCCTTTTCAAATCTTCAGCAGATGCAATAGCCCGAGCAGAAAGCACCAGCTTGATTTGTCAGAGCATGAATGTTAAGTATTTCAGTTGGTAACCTCTTTTCAGTTGTAAGCTCTTTCCAACACCCTTTTTAAATGGTAAACTCTGTGCTTCTGCAATTGACACAACATTGCTGTTATATTGTGACATTCAAGTCCACCAGGATTAGAAAAGGTAGCGCTTCACAGTAGGAAGAAGATTTGGATACACTCGGGAGCATTTACGCAAAATTTAGAAACTGTGTCGCAAGTTAGGGACCTGCACTAAAAGATGCGTCCTGGATTTGACAAGAGCAAAACCATAAGACCATGCCATAACTACCCTCTGAATAACCCACCCCTTAAATGAAGTTACTGCAAGCACGTTGAATCCTAATATGATTGCATGTAACTGGAGCAGATGCATCACATTCTAGCATATCTAGCCTCTGGAAAGGAAAAGCTAATGAAGATGCGCCTGCTGTTTGAAATGTAACTATAGTTCTTGGCAAATGAAAAAGCATCACAAATAATCAGCATAGAACTGAACCCTGCAGTTTTGCAGTGATTTGGGATGCATGATATATGGATGACACTCACAACTGTGAGTGACAGGTTAGTAGGTTACAACTCAATCATCATGTTCAGCTGCCAAGGGAAAAAAACATACAACAGCACCATAAAATTGGAGCATGTCCTCTTGGCATGAAGTTGGAAAAAGTTATGCCCACTGCCTGAGATCTTTCTGTGTGAAATGCAAACAATCAAGTTCAAATCCAAAGACAGCAGTGATAGGAACAGTGCATTATGTTGTTCCCTACACAACATCGGATACGACAGCCAGAGCTTTCTGGGTTTTTTTTCTTAATTATCTGACTCATGTGTACTTTTCCATCCTACAACTAATAATAGCTCAGAAATTACTATTATATTTCGTAAAGCAGTCATCACCCAGCAGACATATAACATGTAGCAAACGCGGTAAAGCAATTTTCCACCGAGTACAAGAGTGAAATGGAACCCAGCTATCCTGTAATTAAGGTTAATGAGGTTTAGGCAACATATAGGACACCTTAGAGTATATTTAGGGGCTTAGATACTATTTACGGTTTAGGTGGACGTTGCACTTTCTTGTTTTTGTTTGTCTTTTTCTTGTATTATATGTGCATATACACGTTTATGACTATTTTAATATCGGAAACTTTCTGTTTATATTTATTGAATTCCCTCACTAACATATTAGCACATCATAGTCGTATTCTCGTGTCATTTATGCAGGTACCTATAGAATCGGGCGTCTCACTAGAAGCAAACTCTGTATCCCTTGGGATAGAGGTATAGTTTGACTGCCGCTCCCCCTCTCCATACCCTAACGATAGCTTTTGCCTCCATTGGGACGTAATGGGTATGATTGATCGATCGATCTCAAACCATTGACCATCACTACATCTGTGTTCACACTTAATATCCTTTCGGATGCATCTGTCACAAGATCTTGTCTTCTTGTACTTTGACGTGTTCAACAGTCTGACCAAGGTTCTTCCTTACTTTGCAAATGTTTGTATTGCAACCAATCAAGGATGTGGTCCCTGCATTTTCTGCAGTGAGAGTGTCAAACCCCCCCCCCCCCCCCGGCAAAAGAAAGAAAAAGGTAGTATGAACTTGCATGGGCTGTCATTGTGACACCTGGAATTCTCTGGCGCTTCAGTTGCATGGATTTCCAAGCAAGACAAGTGCAATATTGAGAACGATCAGATGGCGTGCAGTTTGCCTTGAAATATGATGCTTGTGCAAACACTGAACTTTCTATTTGTTCCAATTTTGTATAAAAGAAATCAAGTGACTAAAGATTTATGTAGACGAACTCAGTAGCTGCAAACTGGGAATACATTCCTTAAAAGTGAAAAAACTGATGCGCATCGTGCATTGGGCATCGTGGCAAAAGTAAGTTTCACATATGATAGAGTACTTGGACGAGTCATGGCAAAGAGAAGAAGACTGGTCGCCCAGGGCATTCATAAGAAGATTCCAAAAGATTTTTCTTTTGAATTCACCAAAAATTTTAGCATCATGGTTCCAGAGACATATCAAGATGGAAAATTTATTACCAAGTTTTTTGCAGATTTAGATACCGGTAATAGTGATGTTCACAAGAAATTTTAAGACATGCATTATATGCTGTAGAATGAGATAAACCGCATGTACTATATCACATGTTTTTCATATCTTCCTTCAGTCAAAATTATCAATTCTTGCCTGCATGTTTCAAACATAGTATAAGAGTGTCGCTGTCTAAAAACTACAGTCACAGCGTAAGCATATAGTCGTGCTGGTAGTCTATCATGGTATACACACCTAGTTTGTCAAACATAAGTGTTTTTACACGTTTGGTTCATTATAAAAATTTCCAATAGGTCTACACGAGGTGAGTTGCAAGATATACAACAACAATATTACCTCATTGCCTCATAGACTTCCGCCTATGGCGGGATAAGAGAGGGTCGTGTGTACGTACACACAGAGTTGTTTCCGGATTACCCATAATGAAAATTTAATGAGTGATTTTCATATAAAGGAACAAAATCTTTAATGGCTAATTTTTTTATGATGTCATAATTTATCAGCAAAAGAATTCAAAATATGATCCTGCGTCGCTACAATTCCTGGCAACATTTGCCTGAATTTTCATTTCAAGCCCTCTATGATGAATAACTCATGTTCCTGCATTGGATTGTGAATGACCGGCATTGTTAAGTCCAGATTACGTTATGCAAAAGCAATGTGAGAAGTGCAAATCAGATTGAGTGGAGTAGTCTTGCATCACGACATATATTATTTGATGGTGTTACATAAGCTTTTTCAGAAGTATGAGAATGGTTAAGCCACCTGCTGAAGTCAGGAAATGGTGCTTCGGATAGACAGGTGCAAAGAATTCAGTAAATCTATGCATTAAAGATTAATAATCAACTTAATTCAACCTAAAAGTCACTTTACATTTTCTGGCAATATTTGGCTGAATAGTCATTTTGATTCCTTTTTCGATACTCAGGATTCTGCTTTGGAATGTAAGCAAATTCTTTCCAAATTACCCTAAGCAATGGCAAAATGAGGTGCAACAATATTGCATCTGAAAATAGTTTCACTTTGGGGCATGGTAGAGTTGGAGAATGAATATATCATCTATTTAAACAGGGAAATGTAGCTTCAGTATCAAAGAAGTAGAAACAACTTTACACAATACAGATTGAAAAGTAATCAAACAAAAATTGATGAAACTAACCGCCTTTGCAAACTCAATCTTAAGTGGAAGGCCAGCAACACTAAACCCTTGAAGCTCTCTTACAGCAGCAAGGGCTTCATCCTCATTTCTAAAATTAATGAAAGCATAGCTTCGACCAGGTTGATATGCAACACTATCAAGATCACCAAACTGCAAAAAAAGCCGAGCCAGTGTATTTTCATCCAAACTACGTGATAGATTTCCAACCCAAAGATGCCTTGAGGGTGGAATATTCCTGCCAAGGTGACTTTTTTCTTCAGATCTAGGTGGATAATCTCGATGGGAACGATCTATGCGACCCCTAAAACTCTGCCAAAAAAAGAAATCCACATTACTTGTAACACCACCCATAAAACATGTTAAGTGTCATGTAACTGAACTATGACAATTTTATTCAGTGTATATGTGGCAATCATCCACTCTACACTGCATACAATTTCTATCATCCAGGAAATGTCCAGATGATAATCATTCTTTTTCAACATCTTTCTCACTTATCATTAGCTGATTGGAAATCAAACCATCAGGGAGTTCAGACTCCCGGAACCACATACGAAATCCGATACATATTTAAGTGAATTAAGCAAGGAAGACTACGAGTCTTACAAAAAAAAAATACAAGTAAATCTGGCCATCAATGTAATACACAATAGACTCAGAGGAAAATCCCCTAAATGAAGAACCAAAACAGTTCTACAAGGATTAAAAAAAAGCCTCACCTGAAAACGTTGAAATCGATTAAACGAAACAGAAAAAATAAAAGTAAAATCAGAACTAACCATTCTGCGAACTGGAAGGTCACTTCAATTCACTCCCAGTTGTAACCACATGAAAAACTAGTATAACAAGCAACAGGCTGCATTGACGCCATTTACAATCGGGGGAGAAAAAAAAGTAGCGCACCGATCACCGGATATTTGCTGAATACAAATCCAGGGGTTTGATATATAAGATGAGATCAGATTAGGGTTTGGGTATAGTGCATGACTTCAAAAAAAAAATCAAAGAACAATGAAACGGAGCATCCGAAGTTTGAATGGATCGGATTAGGTCGTATCACGTGGCAACTGCGGAATAGGATGCAAATGAATTCTCGTGCACAATAATTATTAGAGTTGAGATACTCCCACCGACTCACCGTTTCACCTCTCACATCATTCTCGATATATCACGATGTTTTGTTAGACATGTGTCATAGAATCATTTTTACTGTTTCTTGTGTGGAAAATTTGGTTTTTGTTATAAACTCAAGCAAGTAAAGTAAAGAGAAAAGAGAAACAAGAGAAATTTGTATCTCAAATGTGTGTCTTTCATATATGATATGTGGTCCTATTTATAGGACTCATGGAGTGAAGATAAACTTGGACAAACTATTTGGATAATACAAAAGATATAATACTTTGGATATCCACATCTAATATAATGTCTATCTCTACAATGTATATCAACAACATGTTTATCCTTGAGATTCCAATATATCCATAACACTCCCCCTTGGATATCCAAACTTTATAGAATATGCCTCATTAAAACCTTGCCAAGAAAAACCCAGTGGGATAAAAACTTGGTCGAAGGAAAAAGAGTACACATTCGTAAAAATCGGTAAGTGTGATACACTGCCTCGTTAAAACCTTGCCAAGAAAAACCCTGTGGAACAAAAAACTTGGACGAAGGAAAAAGAGTACAGTGTGCATGTAGTAATCACACTCCCCCTGATGCTGGCAAGAGATCTTTGAGTCGACGCATTCCAATGTTGTAGACCATCTCTTTAAATGTAGCGCTTTTGTGAACAAGTCATCAAAAATCTGGCTTAATTGTATCTGCTGGATATTGATATCATCATTCTTCTCGAGGTCATAAGTGTAGAACTTTGGTGATATATGATTCGTTCTTCTTTGATGTAGCCATTTGAACAATACATCTTCCATTATTATCAAATAATGTTGCCGGCGCATTCGATATACTGAGTCATCGACCTCAACCAAATGTATTCACAACACGCTTCATGCAACGCCAAAATAATGATGTAGAGATGGCTGTTACTATCTGTTTCACTCATCTTCGTAATATGACCGATCAAACATGTCCATTATGGTCCTTTCTCATGCGAGTCGGATAGATAGCCAGCATCAACATAACCCACGAATTGTGGTGCTACCTTCCTTGAGTAGTATAAACACATGCATGGTGAAGATAAAAATGTGTTTGACATCATTTCAATGTCTTCGTGTTGGTATTGAACTATACTTTCTCAATAAATTTACTAAAATGTTATGTATGGTATCGAAATTCGCAAGATACTTTAAAACACCAATAATACTAAGATATGGTACTTCAGGACCTAATAATTCTTTGTTATCTTCTTGTGGTCGAAATGAGTCTTTCGATCGTACCATGCTATGACTACTCAAGGCTCGATATGCAGGTCGAGAGAACATTTGATCTTCTCAGAGTTTTTCATCTCAAACTCTTTTATGATACAACTAGAGGTTTTAGTAAGCTCTTCAGGAGTTCCAACAAGATTTAGATCATCGACATGTAAATCCTGCCAGATCGTTTTAATCCATACAATGATTTCTATCATTTGATTAAGTATAGTTTATTCATCCTTTGATTACATGCTGCAGGCAATTTAAATCCTTCTGGGATTTTATATCATCATCTTGTAATTCATATGAGTAAGCGATAACTTCATTCATTAACCTCATATCAAGGTTTAAGTGACTGCTAGGCTGACTAAATATTGTAATGTTATGACATCAAATCGGGGAATATGTTTCATCATAGTCAAGCCTAGTTCTTTGTGAAAACCCCATTAATATCCAATATGTCTGATCCCTTCAGGGGTTTGACTACAGGTCAAATAATTTGTGAATGCGACTTTCCTTTCAAGGGTTTATGGGTCCAAATGCTTTGCGACTTTCCCTTCAGGGGTTTGGATTGCATCTTTCTATTTTGGCCAATGATTTCTGTGTCGACACTTTTCATTTAACATTGGTTCAGGATCCTGATTCATAATTCCATATGCAATCCCTTAACATGATCAATAATGATCGTTTGTCTATCCCAATTTTCTCTTGTACTTTAAATGCATAATTCAAAGAGATCTTTTCAAAATTGTGTTCACTTGCTTCTTCGGGAGCAGCTTGTTTATTGATTTTAGACTGATCAGTTTTTATTTCTATAGCGCTTTCAAGTTGTGAACATCTAATCTCTTGTTGAATATTCTCTTCTGGAGTATTATTTGTACCACTCTCTTTTGACTTTTACACCAACTGGGCGTCCACGTTTTAGACTTGTTTTTGGTATACCATTATCATGTCCTTCAGAGACATCAAGTCAAATCGGCGTATTTATCGCCAAAACGTGGGATTTTGTTATCATTTTACTTCTTGCTCGCATTGATTTGTTTGTGTGTTAAGGGTGAGATAGTGAAGGAACGTTCCATGTAATTTCACGCCGTTCTTCAGGAACCGACATTTTCTCTCCCCCTAACGGCGGGAAAACTAACTCACCAAATCAATGCTGATGCATATATAATTGCATGTTCCCAAGCTCATGTGGGAAAATTTGTCCTTAAAATAAAACGTCTAGCAATCAGTTGGAAACGTTTAATAAATGACACTGCTGGGCCATTTTAAGTGTGCACACTTGCAACTTCATGCTCAACGCCAATCTCAAGACATACAATAATCATTGAAAGCTTGGGATATAAATTCACATGTATTATCAATACTTAATAAATTTAATCGGATAATCATATAATTTGAGCAAGAAGCTTGGCAAAAGCTACTAGTCTTTTCGAAAGCAAACTCACATGAACAAGTAACACACACAAAAATCACGAGATAATGTAATCTTTTCGTTCATAAAAGAGTTTCTTGAATCTTCTAGTTCTTTAAAAAGTGCACATGTGAGTGTTGTACAATTGTACGTATCACTATTTTATCGGGTGACCAAGTCGATTATGCCATAAATAACTTTGAATTATCGAACTTCTGGTTCATCATAATATCATATTCGATTGGATGTATAGTCGCATAATACAATCCATATGAGAAAATTGAGAGTTTTTCTTTAACAAGCTTCTGGCTTGAATTACTGTCTATAAAAATTTCATATTCCCCTCGTTCATGGTTCAATATGAACCACATTAAGACGTATATCTTTTAAACTCAATAATTTCATTTCGACTTGGTGGAAAATGATGCCATATTAACTAATACATGTATCACCCATTAATAAAATGGTTGCTCTTCTGGAGCCTTCGATCAATGTCGTAGTACTCGAATTGGTACTAACGTTTGCTTTTGCCAATTAGAACTCTTCTGGAGCCTGTTGTGTGTGTCATTCCATTGTCAACTAGACATATGCCCATATCATTTACTTTGGATGATATGTTAATATCAAAATTAATAATTTACAAATATTCCAACGAAAAGCTTATAATGCACAATTTACCTAGGCAAAATGCACTAGTTGTCTCTTGACTTCATCCTTCTGGGATGTCTTGATAAAGATCAAGAAACTTCCTTGGTGGCAAGGTTGGACCATTGGCCTTGGACTCAAAATTAATAACAAGTCTGTTTAGTCGGTGCATCATTTTTCATAGATTTGACATTTTCTTGAGGCTTTTCCTTTGTTTTACCACTTCAGGTGGTATGATGTAATATTTCTAATAAAACAAGATATTTACTCAAAACTACATGTTTGAGTTAAATGTTATATGCTTAATGCATAAGCTGTTGCAGGCATAATAAATAGATCATAATAAAATCGTACTAACAAAGTTGAATAAAACAAAACTGTATATATGACAAAATTGAATATATACAAAAACATAACAATTAACAAACTTGATAACCTGTCATTGAGAAATAACTTACAACAAGCAAATTAAAACTGTTGCTTCGGGCATGTTAGCGATTAATGCTTCATGCATGATAACAATCCATGCTTCAGGCATGATAACAATCCATGCTTCAGGCATGATAACAATTTGTGCTTTGGGCATGGATACTATAATCATGCTTCGGGCATGATAACAGTTTATTCATATTCAAGAGTGATTTCACAGAATAGGAAGACCTTGAAGCCCATCACCACACAATAATAACCATATCTTACTAGAAACAGGGATCATAAAACAATAGGAGCAGCCAAAGCATACATATTTCAACATATAATGGTAAGGAAACATTTAAGCATATGTTAATATATACCACGGGAACAGGGCAACATATTAGCACAATATATCACATAACCGGCATTCACACTAACCAAATCTAACTGGGTTAACATATTCCTCTTCAAGTGATAGCTGAGCACTTGATCATACTAAAGGCATAATAAAGACCAGTTTATACCCTGCACTTAGGCCTTCAAATATATGGACCCCATCAAACAGTAATATGGACAATTAGCATGTACACCCATTTAATATTGTCAGCATGCTATTTTATCAAAGAAACATAAAAATTTGCATTTTCTTTTGTCACTGTCCTTAGGACAGTGGCCTCCCCCGGTACCAACAAGAAAAATAAAAGAAAAATCAATAGCAAAATAATCCATTTATTTTTCAATGTTCTTTGCCTTACTGATGCAATTGATCGATCTTCAACTTTTCATAGTATATCCAATTCTGATAGTTATCAATCACACTTCCTCAATTTTCCGAAATATTCTTTACTGAATACCTATTGTTTTTATTCAGGCATGTCCATTAATCATGCTTCAGGCATGTCTAATTATTCAACGTTCAGATACATCATGCTTCAGGCATGTCGATTATTTAGCCACGTCATTTTTCAGGCATGACAATTATTCATACTTCAGGTATGTCAAATATAAATAGTGAAATTGATATACTCAGGTATATCAAATAACGATCGATGAAGATTTTTGCATAAACTTCAAAATGAAGATAATATGTTTTCCAAATAGTTGCGTAAGTAAAATGCCCACATATATTGTAATGCATGCTTGCTACTTAAGCAGAGTTGAACAAAAGCACCGATATCTAAAGAACTCCATTAAAAAACACATTAGAAACGCAATTACAGGGATACACTAAAGTTAGATGGACTGAAACTTTAGAGTAAAAGTTACTGAACCCTAAATGGTGGTACTTATATTTTTGCTAACTATATGATGTTTTAAAGTCTTTATTCAGGTGGCTGCTACCCTATTTCACAACATCAACATACAATGATACTCAAAAATAAACACAACATTAAAAAAATTAATACATTAAAGAAGATAATGCTAATTTTAAAATACATACGCTGTTCAGAAATGAAATCTTATTTTCTAATGCTAATTTTTATCCGACGAAAATCAGATAATTGTAAGTTTTACATAACAGAACAACAATATTTGAATCTCATATCCTCATAATTCGTATGAAGTATTCTTTGTGAGATAACGACCTATTGCATATTATCAGGATCGTATAGAGTAAAAGCCCGTAGTATGATACTGTTACAGTTTCCATAAAACAAATTTCCACAAAAGTTATGAACTTAATTTAATGACGTAAATATATCAATTCTTCACGCTTCGGGCGTGTCAACATTCATGCTTCGGACATGTCAAACGATTCATTCTTTGAGCGTAATAAAACAATTCATGCTTCGGGCATGATAACAATTAATGCTTCTGACATGTTAATTATTTAGTCATGTCATGCTTCAGACATGATAATTATTCATAACAACGATTTATGCTTTGAGCATAATAAAACGATTCATGCTTCAAGTATAATAAAACGATTCATGCTTCGGGCATGATAACAATTAATGGTTTTAGACATGTTAAAAATTCATGCTTCGTGCATGATGAAACGATCCATGCTTCGTGCATGATGAAACGATCCATGCTTCGTGCATAACCACTATTCATGCTTTGGGCATGTCAACAATTCATGCTTCGAGCATGATAACGATTAATGTTTCGGGTATGATAATTGTTCATCCTTCGGACATGACAACAATCAATGCTTCAGGTATGTTAACTACTCATGCTTCCGGCATGTTAACAATTCATGCTTTGGACATGATAAAATGATTCATGTTTCGAGCATAATAACAATTAATGCTTCATATATGTTAACAATTCATGCTTCGGGCATGATGACTATTCAGTCATGTAATGCTTCAGGCATGACAATTACTTATAACAACAATTTATGCTTCGGGCATAATAACTATTTATGCTTCGGGCATGTTAATTATTTAGTCATGTCATGCTTCAAGCATGACAATTATTCATACTTCAGGTATGTCAAATATAAAATATAAATAGTGACATTGGTATACTTCAGGTATGTCAAATATTTGTATTACATAAACCGAGCATGAATTGTATTGACTTTTGTGATGAGCAACAAATAAATAAGCTTATTACATAAGCATGAATAGTTCGACTGTTATGATAAAAAAATAAATAAGCTTGAAGAATATATGAGGGAAGGAGTTGATGAAATGCACCTGTTACGGGTGACGAATTTGGTGATTAATTACCATATACGATAACTCTTGCAGACGAGCAAACAAATCGTACGACTCGTACAACTGACGTGTTTGTGCATACAGTTCCCACGTTGAGTCTTCTATAGCTAGTTAGAGACTCGTGCTGATAACGTGTTATAAACTCAAGCAAGTAAAGTAAAGAGAAAAGAGAAACAAGAGAAATTTGTATCTCAAATGTGTGTCTTTCATATATGATATGTGGTCCTATTTATAGGACTCATGGAGTGAAGATAAACTTGGACAAACTATTTGGATAATACAAAAGATATAATACTTTGGATATCCACATCTAATATAATGTCTATCTCTACAATGTATATCAACAACATGTTTATCCTTGAGATTCCAATATATCCATAACAGTTTTAAAACTTTTTGAACCAAAAATCATATTTTTAAAAATAGTTTTTATTTTAAGATTCTGATTTGAAAGCCTAGTTACATACCTTCAAAAATTATAAAATTTGGTGAGATTCTACTCTCACCGTTTCACCTCTCACATCATTCTCGATATATCACGATGTTTTGTTAGACATGTGTCATAGAATCATTTTTATTGTTTCTTGTGCGGAAAATTTGGTTTTAAAATTTTTTTGAACCAAAAATCTTACTTCTAAAAATAGTTTCTGTTTTCAGATTCTGATTTGAAATGATTTGAAGGCCTAGTTACAGACCTTCAAAATTTATAAAATTTGGTGAGATTCTACTCTCAGATGTTCCAAGTATCTCATAAAAATTTCAAATTAAAATTCAACTCGTAACCCTTTGAAAATACGTTTTTGGTCAGATTGCGCAAATCTGTCAAAAACAGTACTCCGATTTGAAAATTTTATTCCAATTAATTGGTAGCTCCAAATGGTCTGAAAATTTAATGACAAGACCCTCAATATATATAGTTCAATGTGTTGAAATAGTTTTCAAAAATTCCTTTGGGAAATATATCAATCATGTTGATGTTCTCAACCTTTGCAACTCCGAAAATCAGATTGCACTAGTCTCAAAACTATTCAAGTTTGATTGATTTATACCTATCCAAATGAGTTGAAACTCGCGTCAAATGAAAACTAAGAGGCGTGATACTTGATACTTGATCAGAAGTAGAAATGGCCTTAGTATATTCAGCAAAGCTGGAAGAAGCAGCCTGATAAACCATAATTTAACCATCTGGTAGTCAACAACAGTCAACAACTCAATTTCAGTAGCTCAGCGTTCCAAGTATTACAGTTCAGCAGTTCAACCTCGGTTGCACTTCAGAAGGACTACACAACATCCTCGTAACACCAAAAAATATGCCAAGGTTTGTACCTCAGCATCAACTTCTGTTTATGATTCAAATGCCGCATATCAGGCCACTTCATCTAGACATTGCTCTTCAGCAAAATTTAACCGTGTATCACAGCAAGTTGTATACTTCGGACTTCGGCAAGGGTCAGCTGTGTACCACAGCAAGTCATGCACTTCAGCAAGGTTCAGCTGTGTACCACAGCAAATGAAACTTGCTGAGATATTATTTCGTGGGACCCTCAAACAGATACACTTCAAACGTAGTGACTACAGCTAGCTATTCTTAAAGAACACGCCAAACAGCCGGTCTACTAATTACATCAATCCAGCCGGCCTATTAGTCACATCGGTCAGTTTATTAAGCAGACCTACAACCTCCTAGGCTTTCTGCCCCAAGCAAACGTCTTATCCAATTATCTATTATCAGAAGCCAAATACGGGAAAGTCTATAAAAGCAAGGGAACTAAAACAAAGAATGAGGGGAGGGAGTTAAAAAACATCTCTAATATATATCATATCCATACGTTCTTCTCCTCGGCAAAGACTGTGAGAACTCCCTAACTCACCTTTTACATTATATTCTCAGTGAGATATGGCCCAAACTGACTTGAGCGTCGGAGGGTTTTTGCCGGGGTCAACCCTCCGGGACCTCTGACCTGTGCTTCTTTATGCAGGATATTTGGCGCTATTCCAGCTACACACTATCAATCCCAGTTAACAACTCTTTCACGTTAACTGACGGAGCTATTTTGAGGTCATCTAGACCCTTGGTGAAGATCCGGCTTCATCATTTGGCGCTAGAGGAAGGGCCCTTAGTCCCTTAACCCAGAAAACAGCTACTCAAGATTTTTCTGACGATTACTCAGAGCTTTTCTAATTATATTAGGAAGATATTGAGAGAAAGATGAGTAAAGAAGATAGTCAAGGGTCCAAGCAACCTATGACATCCAGGAGGAGCCAAAGATCTTATCAGCAGCAAACTAATCAATGCTCCACGGAGCCAGGAGAATCCTCAACTCCCATTGCCTTCACATATGAAGAGCACATACGAGCCATTCGTTATGTGGCTCAAAACCCCGAGGTCTTCCAAGCTGTAGTGAAGGAAATAAAGGGGAAGGCATCTGCAACAAAGTCCAGTGGATCCCGTTCTAATAATTCTCACCCACTAGAGCACATGGAGTATTCTCCTACTCGGCCTGGTTATTGTACCAGGCGTCAACTTGAGTTTATGGCCAAGGCGAGACAACCAAAGCAAAAGCCTGGCCACCAGAGCTTGAGATGCAATCAAAAAGTTTCCCTACCTTTCAAGCAAGGCAGAAAAGTTGATGATAAAGGCAAAGCACCGGTGCAAGAAAGGTGCTCCGTTAAGATTCAGTTAGGAGGCCGAGGAAAGGAAAGGAACTCTCTACTGGCTTCAAAAGCCCATATCCTTTCCTACATGAGGAAAAAATATCTGGCAAAAGAGCCCCAGCCCCTGGCCAGACCAGTTCACAAAAGAAACCCCCAACTATACTGCTTTTATCATCATGATATTAGGCACGACACAGAAGATTGTCGTCAGCTCGGACAAGAGATTGAGCGTCTTATCAAGTTGGGACATCTACAACGTTTTTATAATCCGAGATCTAGGCTCCACAACAGGCTAGACTTTGGTAAACCCCTCCAGATGAGAACTGCAAACTTGGGTTTCATCAAGGTTTCCTTAGTGAGGAGGATTCTGATCCTGATGAAAGGGGGATACGGATTTCTGAACATATAAGGTTGACCTGATGACAGTAATCTCTGATTCAATCGAATCATAGCTTATCTCTTCTTATGCTCATCCGGCATCTCTTGGTCCAGCCTTATGTTTTCAAGGGGTCAGTTTCTTATATTCAACTGGACATTCGTATTTGGTATTCAGCCTGGAAAATTAAGTCACCATATGGTGCATGGACCTATAATTTATGCTTATCTATCACCCACAACGAAACTGAGAAGGACTCAGTAGAGCGGGATAAGTTTCCTATATCTTTGCCTCAGCAGGTCTGAAAAGGTTGAGCAGGACTCAACAGCGGGATAAGTTTCCCTATATTTTCACCTCAGCAGAACTGAGGAGTTCAGCAAGTCTCAACAAGAAGACAAGTCCGCCAATATTTTAGCTCAGCAAAACTGAGAGTATTGAAAAAGAAGGGACAAAGACTTTCCCGCTTCTAAAGATTCATTAAAACATGACAAAGCTGAAGAGCCAAGTACAAAAGCTGAAGCTTAATACTTCGACAGAGAATCTATATATCAACGATACTCTGTTGGCATAGCTGAAGACAAATACTTGCAAATTATTAGTATAGAGCAAGCTGGAAACAAGCATTTGCGTAGAGCAAAAATGGAACTTAGCAGTACTAAGGACAAATACTTGCCATTTATGGAAGCGGGCAAGTAAAGCTTTATAAAGCTGCAGACAAATATTTGCATTCACTATGGAAGAGAAGCAAATAAAACCTCACAAGCTGAAGACAAAGACTGTTAAAGAAGCTAAAAGAAGACAAGGGGCTAGCATTGGAAAAAAATAGATTTTTAGTAAGTACAAAATCTATTACAACTACAATTATCTACAGGAAAAAATCCTATTCTACTGTGCAAATATTTTCCTCTTCTACGAGATCAATTCTGCTCCGGAACTAAGTAGTCTGGATACAGCTTCAGTCTTAGGACTATGAAGGACAGCAAACCCAGAATGCTCCTTATCCAGACCTGGGTGGATTTCTTAGCAAGCATCCTCTCTATGGTTACATGGCAGAGCAAACTTTGCCGCATTGTTGCCATCTTTACTTCACTGTTACCATATCTTGAAGATGGCCTGCGAAGAATGTAATCGCAATTTCACTGGAAAAAGAGAGATTTGCGTGATTGAAATACAGCAAAGTGAAACCTTTGCTGGAAAGGGACGTGTTGAAGGAGAATCCCTGTAAAGAATGACAGGGGCGCTAAAGCAAAGGATGCGACAGTGATTAGAAAAGGATTGTTAGAAAGGCGCAACCTCCATGAAGGAAGATTGTCCCCGTCAGAATCAAATTCTTCATGAAAGGACTGAACTTCACGGTCACTTTCCAGGTTCTTAGGGTGAGAAGAAGTATACATGTTTTGGAAATATTTACATAGAAATAAAGGACTGAATCAAAAGGAAGAACACTAGGGAAAACCAAGGCAAGAATCAAAGACGGAGAAGTTAAGTGGAGAATGCAGAATGAGGGGAGGAAAACGTCTCTATTTATAGGCATGGAAAGACAGAAAGGTGCTCCTTCTCGTTTGAATTTTGAAATTCGAAAGGGCAGATGGTTCACGTATTTCCCTCCCTCGGGGAGTGAAATCGCTGAAAAAGCAATAATGGGGCATTGGAACTACCGCTTACGGAAGGTACTGCATAAGATAACCAAATAATCAGTGAAGATTTGCCACGTCATGAGAATAAGATTTGTCTGCCTTCGCAGTTCAGCTCAGCCACACAAAATCTGGGCAAATGATAAACCATAATTTAACCATTCGGTAGTCAACAACAGTCAACAACTCAATTTCAGTAGCTCAGCGTTCTAAGTATTACAGTTCAGCAGTTCAACCTCGGTTGCACTTCAGAAGGACTACACAACATCCTCGTAACACCAAAAAATATGCCAAGGTTTGTACCTCGGCATCAACTTCTGTTTATGATTCAAATGCCGCATCTCAGGCCACTTCATCTAGACATTGCTCTTCAGCAAAATTTAACCGTGTATCACAGCAAGTTGTATACTTCGGACTTCGGCAAGGGTCAGCTGTGTACCACAGCAAGTCATGCACTTCAGCAAGGTTCAGCTGTGTACCACAGCAAATGAACCTTGCTAAGATATTATTTCGTGGGACCCTCAAACAGATACACTTCAAACGTAGTGACTACAGCTGGCTATTCTTACAGAACACGCCAAACAGCTGGTCTACTAGTTACATCAATCCAGCTGGCCTATTAGTCACATCGGTCAGGTTATTAAGCAGACCTACAACATCCTAGGCTTTCTATCCCAAGCAAACGTCTTATCCAATTATCTATTATCAGAAGCCAAATGCGGGAAAGTCTATAAAAGCAAGGGAATTAAAACAAAGAATGAGGGGAGGGAGTTAAAAAAACATCTCTAATCTATATCATATCCATACGTTCTGCTCCTCGGCAAAGACTGTGAGAACTCCCTAACTTACCTTTTACATTATATTCTCAGTGTGATATGGCCCAAACTAACTTGAGCGTCGAAGGGTTTTTCCCGGGGCTAACCCCCCGGGACCTCTGACCTGTGCTTCTTTGTGCAGGATATTTGGCTCTATTCCAGCTACACACTATCAATCCCAGTTAACAACTCTTTCGCGTTAACTGACGGAGCTATTTTGAGGTCATCTAGACCCTTGGTGAAGATCCGGCTTCATCACAGCCGTTGTTTAAATAATTCAAACAGCAAATGAGAGTGGAATGTAGTTAAAAAAGACGAAAGGATCAATTTTGCTTTTATACCATGTCGAGAATTAAAGAATATAAATTCATTCAAGTTTAAAATAATGTACAGGTATAAAGCAAAATAATTCATTAAATTGGCTGTTTTTCTTATATTGTGAAGTAGCAGTTAATCGAATAACTTGACGCATCATTTTTACTGTTTCTTTCCATTTTTAATGGAGTCAAGGACACACCCTTTCTTGACTTTGGAATATGATGGAATAATACAAAATGATTCACTAAATTGGCTGCTTTTCTTATATTGTGAAGTAGCAGTTAATCGACATAACTTGACGCATCATTATGGGTCATCGGGAAACAACCTCCATGTGTTTCTAATACATAGGTATAGTTGCATCCGACACCCTATACCCCGCCATAGGCAGGAGCCTCTAAGGCAATAGGTAATGTTGTTGTTGTGGTGAAGGAATCTGACCCTAATAATGGATTCGAGCCGTGTCCATGAGAGTGAAGAGAGAGTCTCCGATCAATCTTATATCTTCTGCATCTTACGATTTTAAATTTTGGATGATTTTCAATCACATATGGTTCAAATCACAACGTTCTCTTTGGGATGTGAATGTCTAAAAAAATTGAAAACAAAAGATGTGATGAAAATCATTATAAGGTCGATAAGAAAACCATCACGCACTGAGCGTTTGGACCTAAGATATCACATCTGCTGTAACTCTTCTCAAAAAGTATAAGGCTTTTTTATATGACGTTATAGTTATGTCAACTTTAATTAGATAAATAAAATTCAATAAAAATATCTAAAATTTTTCAATATAACGCTCAAAATAAATCTCGATCAAAAGAAATATTTTATCGCTATAATAAACTAGACCAACACTTAAAATAACAACTCTCATTATTTCAATCCAAAAATACTGTCTAAAGTTCAAATAAGTTATAATAAATAAGATATTGGCACTATCTTTCGAGCCCCTTCGCCATCCACACTCATCATCATCCTTAATGTCAATGTACTAATAGTCTGTTTCATCTATAAAAATGGTAAGTGGTGGTGTGAGCAAAACAACTTGCTCAATAAGTAACATGACTATCTTTTATGGGATTATGTATATCGGAAAATAAGTTTTGAGATAACAATAAGTTTTATACAATAAAAATTAGACAAAGCGTCAAGTTTCTTATATTTAAATACTACGTATAATACTTTTACTTTTTTAGCTCTTAATTGACTTATATCATTCGCTAAAGTATTCCGCCTAGAAAAACACCTTATAGAGGCTCATGAATCCCCACCTTGAGACGAGGGCATGAGTTCAATCCGCCATATGTATGGACGCTCCAGTAACTCACACAAATAGCTCGACCATATACATATAACGTATACTTTCGTCATTTGACCAGCCATGCAACACCAGTATAATTTATTTAAGAGCATAAAAAATCTCATTTTATAAACCGCATATCATCAATAAAATTTTACATAAACACGTGCTTCATAAAACACAACATACTTCTACATTATCCAATTTAATATCAAAATAGACATGTAAAAAAGTATAATTCTTAAAACTTTTATCACAAAACACAAAAGGGATTTAAATCATTTATCTCAAACCAGATACTTATTTTCTCCTCGTTCTCGCTTGATCCTAAACAATTATAAATCAAAGATCATTACTTAAAAGAATCACTAAAATAATTCTTCTGTTTCTATCAATTAATCCTTAATTTTCCTCCTACTCCCGTTAACTTTTCTTAATCATCCATATTTCCACTTCTTAATAAATGATCCTATAATATATTATACAAAATTTTCCTAGCCCAGTTGTCAGCCCACTTTCCTATGCATTTGATGTGCCATCAGGGTTCGATTTTCTGAGGGGCAGTATTATTTTTTTTCCTTTTATTATTGTTGTTGTTGTTGTTATTATTATTATTGTTATTATTATTATTCCTTGGAAATAAAATTGCCGCCTCCCACTTCTCTTTTTTCTTTTTCCTGCCGTATGTGGGTTTTTGGGATTGATCCCTTATTTATAAAGAATTTTCTCATTATGTTTTCAATTTTATTTAGATTACTTTTCACATTATAACTAATACATGTGTTTATATGTATATTTCTCAATCTTAGTATTTATTCATCTCCACTCATAATTATCATATAACAAGTTTATGTCTCGTAATCATCTATTTTATTTATTTTTTTTGACATTTTTTCGAGTACAATATTCCTACCACTTTATACAAAGTTTCATCCTTGAAACTTACATACCATATTCAAAAAGATGTGGTTACTTTACTCACATATCTTTTTCTAGCTTCCATGTAGCTTCTCGATTCGTATGGTTACTCTACTGGACTTTGACATATGGAATTAATCATCTTGTCAACACTTGATATTTCTTATCTATGATGTTTATTGATAGTTCTTCATATGTTGCATTCTTACTTTTAGTGGTCGAGCTTTTAGAACGTGACTTGAGTCGAAAAATTGACGCCGAAGTTAGAATATATGAAAACCAACGTGTATTTGAAATAATGCATGAGCTAATGCTAAATGATACGTCGAATTTCCAATATTCTCAAGTGTTTCATAAGGTCAAATATGCCCCGGATTTAATTTTCCTTTATCTCAAAAACTCATCACTCTTTTCATTGGGGGAACATGAAGATATACTTTTTCGCCCGTATCAAGATCCAATGGTCGTCTTTTAGAATCTGTGCAACTCTTGTTCTATCTTGAGACCCAAAAAGATGATGAAAGTATACTTAAAATCATAGAAAAACTCAAAGATGAACAAGTTAAAGGATTTCAGTTGAATAATGACCGTCTTTAGTACCAAGGAAAATTATGTGTGCCTAAATAAGATGATCAACAAAATGAAGCATTGAAAGAAGCTCATCATTCACGATTATCGATCCATCCAGGAGAAACCAAGAGGTAGAAAGATCTGAAGAAAAGCTACTAGCGGAATGTAACGAAAAGGAAAATAACAGAGTACATAGCAAGATGCTTGGTATGTCAAAAAGTCAAAGTAGAACATCAAAATCTCAGAGGGTTACTTCAACCACTGGAGATCCTTGAATGGATGTGGAAACACATGACCATGGATTTTGTGGTTGGGTTTCCAAAGACCAAGAGTGGAAATGACATGATTTAGGTTATTGTTGATCGATTGCCTAGGTCTTCACATTTCTTGCCTATGTCTAGAGAAGCGACCATGGAGAAG
This sequence comes from Eustoma russellianum, assembly GCA_036186865.1. Taxonomy (NCBI): domain Eukaryota; kingdom Viridiplantae; phylum Streptophyta; class Magnoliopsida; order Gentianales; family Gentianaceae; genus Eustoma; species Eustoma russellianum. The sequence goes on along the minus strand of AP025061.1, from coordinate 7,178,423 downwards.
TTACTGACAATGTATGTGGACAACATAGTAATTTTGCATGGTGTACCTATAAGTATTATATCAGATCAAGACCTAAGATCCACTTCACAGTTCTGGACAGCATTTCAAGAGGTTATGGGCATGGATTTGCGGTTGAGCACATCTTTTCATCCTTAAATTGATAGTCAATCATAAAGGACAATTCATACATTGGAAGATATATTGTGAGCACGTGTTTTGGATTTCAAAGGTAACTAGTATAAGTTGGTGAAACTCATAGAATTCTCATATAATAATAGCTACCACATTGCAATTAGTATGACACTATTTGATGTTCATTATGGAAGAAAAAGTAGATCTTCGCTATACCAAGATAAAGTAGAAAAGACGACATCTGTCGATTAGTTGTCCCATAAGAGAGTGACACCATTCCCTGTTACGCCACTTCATCTACATAGTAGAGACGGTTGCACTCAGTATTACGTCCAATGATCTTCGTCGAATAGATGTCCTGTAAGAGACAAAACTTGGGTTGTATTAGTGCAAAATAATTAAACTCCTTTGTGACGTATCTGATAGATAATAATTTGCACGATAAGGAGGGAATATAAATACAATAATTTAAATTTAATTTCGGCAAAATCATGATGGACCATGCTCTTTGGACTGGGTCCAAGCCCTCATTGGCGATCTGAATGTGGGTCTTAGATCGCTATCTCAGGTTAATAATGTCAGAAGAGTCATGGGTCATCGTGTCCTTCGCTCCAATATCCAAAATCCAATAATAAATCCAATAATTTATTTTGTGTCTGGGCCTATAGTATTGAGAACCCAACCCATCAATCTCTAGAGCTTTAAACTCGACCCCCTCGTTCATACAAGGCCTTTTGGTCCAACCCATTTACCTCAGCCTTTAGGGATTCCATTTGAATCCCCTTAGCCTCCTGCTCAAAATCTTAAATGTCATATCTTTCTTCTCATCGACCTTTGGGTTCTCCACTATTACAGTCCGGCAATCTTCCATTCTCTCTGGCCACTCATCCATGCTCTCTAGCCTATGTGTCCTCAGGGATACCTGCCGCCTGAGCTCTCCCTATCATTTTCTTCAGATTCTCATCCCACCAATGTGGGTATCCAACAATTTTAAAGCATGTTTCCCTAGTGCACTTGTGTTTCTTGAAGTTTTTGTCGTACAACTACGATTTTTCCTCCCGTAATGATGTTCCCACAGGGTTTTAAGCTGCGGCCTTGGTCCTTGTTGCGTCCCTATTCTCTCGTGGTGCTGGGTTTCTGTTTTGATTCCAAACTCAGGTCAATTTCTTCTTCTTATTATGAGAGTGTCTCAAGGATTGGGTTGGTCACCGCTCCTAAGATCTAGAGCCTGGCGGCCTCCCTCCGTACTCGTGCGTAGGCTTGCTCTACTGAGGGAAGTGGATCTTCCTTCAATATATCTCTGCAAAAATTCTCATATCAGTCATTAATAGCTGTACTAAATTGGAGTAATTTCTCTCTTTGGCTACAATCTGGTTGTAGGTTGCTATGTCCGATGGTTCTTTTATTGGGTTCGGTGTGTGCTGATCGATCCCCGTCCAAATCTGTTGTAAGCTACTCCATATATTCTTAAGATTTTTCCCTCCCTGTTTGATTGTACACGCTTTTCTATGCAGTTCACAGGTCTGGAATGAATTCGTACCGCTGCCATATGTCACGGCAAGGTCATTCCAAAAGTCGATGGCCGTGGGATATGAGAAAATCTCACTTATTAGCCTAAGGTTTGACCCATTACTCAGTTAGCAGCCTAACGTTGATGAAACTCACTTAACAACAACTCTTTTGCCGAAATGTCTCACTTGTAGTCAGGTGACTGTTGACCAACCGTTCGGATGGGATCCTGCAAGGCAATTTCTGAGGCAAAAAATGAGGCGCCAATAGGAGCACGCCACGTCGCCTGCCTGCCTGCTTTATTATAAAAAACTTTTTTTTGATGACCAATAGAAAAGCGACACGTGTCACTTAAAAAAAAATCGCAACCCTAATGTCTGAAGTCTAACGCCGTTTGTTGCCTTTCCCCTCAAACCCAAATTTCAACAAAAACCCTCCTCCTTGCAGCCCCTCATTCTCAGAAACTCTTTCCATATTCTCCACAACACCTCCTTCTCCAGCGAAAATCAGCAATAGAAAAAACAGAAACCACCATTTTTCTGAAACAGCCACCACCGGAGCAAGTAGCAGGTGATTTTGTTCCGCCTAAAATATATTTTCATGTAATTCCTCTTGTTTGTGTTTGTAACTGCGTGGTAATTTCATCTCAATCGTTTTGGTTTTCGTGTTAGCAGAATATGTTATATGTTTTTGGGTCTTCGTGGTATAACACATATGTATATATATATTAGATACATCTGTATATTGTTGGGGAAGGTAGAATTCAGTTGATAAATACAGTTCTTTTGCATTTCAAGTCCTTGGGATGAGTTATTCCCAGAGGTGGTGATAAGAGGTAAGGTGGTTCAGATTTAACATATTAAAGGATGAACTTTCGGGGCTGACATTGTTGTGTAATGTAGCGGATAAAACATTTTTTTCAGAACCGAGTAACGTGGGAAGCGCGAATCAGAAATTGTATTGCCTTAAAATAGTCATGTTTTTGTAGTATTTTCCATTCAGTTGTTTTATACTTTTAGGCCGACAATTGTTTCATGAATTGGATAATTGATTTTTAGTATTTTTATTAAAATACTCATGTACTTTTTTTAGTATTTTTCATTAATTCTGTAATTGTTTCATACTTTTAGGCCGACAAGTGTGTAACATCTGAAGCTAATGGAAGGTGTATATTGTCCTTCACCTAACTTTTTCATGTGACGACTTTCACAATCCTTCACTTTTCTTCACGTATATGGTACGTACTTCTTAGGAGTATTTGCTAATATGTATTTACTTGTACTTTTCCTATCATATTTACAGAAGGTTCTAATATGTTATTTGCATTTGTCAGCCACATTTCCTCTTGATTTGGTGAGGCGCAGAATGCATTTGCATGGAAGGAGCTTTAGGGGATCAGGAGCTGCAGGCGCAAATGCATTTGAATCCTGCAGTTACCAGAATGGTGTTTTGGCAGTTATGCTTGAAACGTGTTCATAGGGATGGATGCATCAGGAAGGTGGCGAATGGCAAGAACCATTCCATCAGGATATGTAGCTTTGAATAACAATCCGTATCGCCCCCTACTTATCACATTTTCCTCATCAAACTGCCTTGTTGCCTCTGTTGTCTCATTGTATGTGATCTTGTTATTGAACAAAACTAGCTTTGGACCTCTATTTGCAAGAAATATGAACAACATCAGCTATTTTTTTTCGACCATGCCTTATCTTGCATTCTGTAGTCAGTGGATGACCACATAAATTTGCATTCATCTTATGTAATCCTTATTCTTTTTATCATGAAAAAGAAATCAAACGTATGATTCTTTTGATTCATTACAAATTAAGTATATTAAGCTCTAATTCTCTTTGTGATAAGCTTAACAGCTGCTTGTATGCACCTCGTATTGAAATTAAAATACCAAATCTTGAATATGAAATGATCTTTCTGCATTTGAACTAATGTCTCTCTTCATATACGTAAACAGATCCAAGGAATTAGCCATATGGAGGTAGGAGTTAAAGAAAATCACTCACATACAAGAAAAAATGGCTTATTTAAGGTAGATCGATCACCAACACAAATTCTAGGCCCAGTTCCTACGAATAGTCTAACGCCATCCGATCATTTGCTATACTTGTAGAGTGTGAATTAAACACAAATACAATGATTGCAAGAGGATTAAAATTAGACAAGAAGTTAAAAAATTTGTGCATCTTCTGCTCTTTATTTTCGCAGGTTTCTTATTTTCGCAGGTTTCTTTTCTCCTTGCAAAGCCTTCTTTTCACTTCTCTGAGCCTGGTAATATCTTTTCATGAATTCGATTTCTCCTTTCAGAACTTCATTTTCTCTCTTCAGCGCCATGTTTTCACCTCTCAGCGACTGGTATTCTACCTTCAGATTCTCATATTCTCCAATTTGTTTTTCATGATCATTGCGTTTCCGTAGCAAACCATGAATAATATGACGAAATCTTTCACACAACTGATCATCCATCCATACGAACACATTACATCTTCTATTAACACAAAAACGAAACCTATGTCCCACATTGTCCTTCTTCCATGCCATTTGTTCTTTTAAGATCAAACCACACTCGCATGTCTGGAATATCTCTACATGAAACAGTCGATGAAGATGCCATGTGTGATATCATATAATGCTTGTAATATGCAACAAACTACAACTACAGAAATCAAATTTCAAAAATGAAAAAATGTAACAAAATGCAAATACACAATATGCAACAAAATGCAAATACACAACTCAAAATTCGAAAATGCAAAAATGAAAATACATAATCTGAAACAAAATGCAAATACAAATGGCTTTAGTGCATACGAAACGCAGTTCGACTGCTCGGTGGATTTTTCTGACCAGTTTGTGGTACAAAAATTATCGAGCACCCCAGTTTCTAGGAATTATTGTTCTTGATATGAATTTGATATTTTACAGTGTATAAAGGATTTGTGCATATCCCTGCTTCATGCTCTTAAGTGATATTATGAAGTTTCGTAAACTGACTATTGTACCATTGAATATCGAAAAGAAACTACGAAAGCAACTAAAAATAGGTCAAGCTATACTGGTAAGGAACTCAGCTACATCCAAATTACTGTAGACATTCAAAAACTTCCACCAAACAATAAAATTCTTCTCAGGAAACATATTGGACACATAAAAATCAAGAGATTGAAAAATGAGATATGCAATTAATAACTTCATACTGAGAAGGAGGTGCCGCCGCTATCGCCGAAGAAGGGGGTTAGCAAAGGAGATGAAAGGACACGAGAAGGAGGTGCTGAATACTCGCCTGAGGAGGTGAGATGGAAGGCTGGTTTTTGCTTCTTTTCGCCGGAGAATATGGGAAGAGTTTCTGAGAATGCGGGGTTGCAAGGGGGAGGGTTTTCGTTGAAATTTGGGTTTGAGGGGAAAGGCAGCAAACGACGTTAGACTTCAGACATTAGGGGTGGGGATTTTTTTTTAAGTGACACGTGTCGCTTTTCTGTTGGTCATCAAAAAAAGTTTTTTTTATAATAAAGCAGGCAGGCAGGCGATGTGGCGCGCTCCTATTGGCGTCTCATTTTTCGCCTCAGAAATTGCCTTGCAGGATCCCATCCGCCAACCGTTGACCATCCGTTGACCAGCCGTTGACTTTCTCATACCAACCAGAAGTTGACACATGGCTACCCTTTTTTAATTAAAAAAATAAAATTATATTTTTGAATAAAGTGATTTAAAAGGAATTTAAAAATTCTAAAAAATTGTAAAAATTAATTAAAAAACATTTTAAAAATAAAAAAATTAGGAAAAAGAGATAAATAATAAAAAAATTACCCACAACGCCCCAGCACTCCAACCACTTACCCTCCTCCCACACCACACCACCCCCCTCCCCGCCAAATTTTTTTTAAAATTTTTTTTCTTACTCACTCATAATGCTCCGACCACCCGATCCACCCCCGTGTCCCCTCCCCCACCCCCTCCTCTCGTGAATTTTTTTTAAAATATTTTTCTAACTCACACATAACGTCCCAACCACCCCCGCGTCCGCTCTCCCACCCCCCGCACACCCCAAAAAAAATTTAAAATTTTTTCAACTCACCCACAAAGCTCCTACCCCCACGCCACACCCCTCCGCATCCCCCGGGCCAAAAAAATTTTTACAATTTTTTCTAACTCACTCATAACGCTCCGACCACCCCCCGCGTCCCCTCCCCCACCCCCTCCTTTCGCGAAATTTTTTTAAAAAATTTTTCTAACTCATCTATAACATCCTAACCACCCCTGCGTCCCCTCTCCCACCCCCGCGCACACCCTAAAAAAGTTTTAAAATTTTTTCAACTCACCCACAAAGCTCCGACCATCCCCCAGAACCCGAAACAATCCAACTCCCCAGTCCAAAAAAATGACAATGTTTTGGGTTGGGGGTTGGATTGTTTGGGATGCCGGAAGATGGTCGGAGCTTTGTGGGTGAGTTGAAAAATTTTAAAATTTTTTTGGGGTGTGCGCGGGGGTGGGAGAGGGGACGCGGGGGTGGTTGGGACGTTATGAGTGATTTAGAAAAAAAATTAAAAAAAATTCGCGAGAAGAGGGGTGGGGGAGGGGACGCAGGGGTGGACCGGGTGGTCGGAGCATTATGAGTAAGAAAAAAAATTTTAAATTTTTTTTTGGCGGGGGTGTGTGGTGTGGTGTGGCGTGGGGGGTAGGTGGGTGTAGTGCTGAAGCGTTGTGGGCAATTTTTTATTACTTTTATCATTTTTTCCTAATTTTTCGATTTTTAAAATGTTTTTTAATTAATTTTTACAATTTTTTAGAATTTTTACAAATAATAACATTTTTTAGAAATGATTTTTTTTTTTAAAAAAAGGAAACCTGTTGTAGTAAGTCACCTTCCGGTGACTGGCTACAAGTGAGACATTTCGGCAAAAGAGTTATTGTTAAGTGAGTTTCATCAACGTTAAGCTGCTAATTGAGTAATGGGCCAAACCTTAGGCTAATAAGTGAGATTTTCTCCGTGGGATATTGTGCAACGTTGTTGATGATGGTGGACTCAATGTTCTGAACTATCTATGTGAACATTGCTTAGTCGCTTCGCTCTAACCTTGCAAATGATGGATCACTGGTGTCATGTGGGGCTCTTGTGAGATAGTGTGATTTTTCTCTCCCTCCGATTGATTTCTTCATAAGGCACGCCAACATGGTATAAGTATCATGATCTAGTTTAAAGCCCATAGTCAGGCTGTCGGTGTTCATCTCTGTCAATGATTGATTTCGTAATCCATTTTCGAGAAGATTAGCAATCCGCTATGTCAGTCCATCGGTTATTCTTTGAGTTTTCGGTTGGCTAGACTCTCCGTTGGCCATCTGGTTGTATGCTGGTGGTCTTTGTGGCTAGAATTCTTTCTGGTTATTCGTTTGTTGGTGGAATTTGTTTATCTGTGAAGGTTTCAGTTACTATATGGAAACTTGATCTTTGGCCGAAACTTTGGTTCGGGAAAGATTTCAAATTAGGACGATGATGAATCAAATATTCTCAGTCCTCACTGATCAATTGCGAGGCTCTAATACTATGTTCAAATGGAAAAATAAATAATCTTTTTCATTCAATTGTTTAAGTTTATACATTGCCTTTGATATGGCCTACGTAATCATGCTGTCTATGAAGACAATAATAATTGTAGAATAATTACAATTGCTGAAAGTCCTCTTGATTGTCGATTTTTCTATTTTCTGTAAATGATGATTTGTTTCCTTTCTTACATGTGTCTTTCAACAGCCAACGATTTACCATTTACTTAAGGCCATTTTTGTCCATTGATTAAATTTTAGTAACTGAAGAAGTGGATAAGAATATATGGGTGCGGAAATAGCGGTTCGTTGTACGACTGAGATGTGAGTCATATCAACAAAGCATACCTTAGGACCATTTTCCCATGAGAAAATCTCACTTATTAGCCTAAGGTTTGGCCCATTACTCAGTTAGCAGCATAACGTTGATGAAACTCACTTAACAACAACTCTTTTGCCGAAATGTCTCACTAGTAGTCAGTCACCGGAAGGTGACTTGCTACAGCAGGTTTCCTCTTTTTTTTAAAAAAAAAAAATCATTTCTAAAAAATGTTATTATTTGGAAAAATTCTAAAAAATTGTAAAAATTAATTAAAAAACATTTTCAAAATAGAAAAATTAGGAAAAAAGATAAAAATAATAAAAAAATTACCCACAACGCTCCAGCACTCCACCCACTTACCTCACCCCCACGCCACACCAGCCCCCCACCCCCAAGGCCAAAATTTTTTTAAATTTTTTTTTCTAACTCGCTCATAACGCTCCGACCACCCCGCGTCCCCTCCCCCACCCTCTCCTCTCGCAAAATTTTTTCTAACTCATCCATAACATCTTAACCACCCCTGCGTCCCCTCTCCCACCCCCGCGCACACCCCAAAAAATTTTAAAATTTTTTCAACTCACCCACAAAGCTCCGACCATCCCCTAGAACCCGAAACAATCCAACCCTCCAGTCCAAAAAGAAAATGACAATGTTTTGGGCTGGGGGTTGGATTGTTTGGGGTGCCGGGGGATGGTTGGAGCTTTGTGGGTGAGTTGAAAAAATTTTAAATTTTTTTTGGGGTGTGCGCGGGGGTGGGGGAGGGGACGCAGGGGTGGTTGGGACGTTATGGGTGAGTTAGAAAAATTTTTTTAAAAAAAATTCGCGAGAGGAGGGGGTGGGGGAGGGGACGCGGGGGTGGACCGGGTGGTCTGAGCGTTATGAGTGAGTAAGGAAAAAAAAAATTAAATTTTTTTTTGGCGGGGGGGGGTGGTGGTGGTGGTGTGGAATGGGGGGTAGGTGGGTGGAGTGCTGGGGCGTTGTGGGTAAATTTTTTTTATTTTTATCTTTTTTCCTAATTTTTTGATTTGTAAAATATTTTTTAATTATTTTTTACAATTTTTTAGAATTTTTAAATTCATTTTAAATCATTTTATTCAAAAAATACAATTTTATTTTTTTAATTAAAAAGGGTCGCCACGTGTCAACTTCTGGTTGGTCTGAGAAAGTCAACGACTGGTCAACGGTTGGTCAACGGTCACCTGGCTACAAGTGAGACATTTCGGCAAAAGAGTTATTGTTGAGTGAGTTTCATCAACGTTAAGCTGCTAACTGAGTAATAGACCAAACCTTAAGCTAATAAGTGAGATTTTCTCATTTTCCCATCATGAAAGCCCTCTTTATTTGACACTTTTTCTTTATCGTATAATTAGTACTCGTCAACAAATTAAGAAATATACGTTATATTTTTGTTGAAAAATGTGTATGATTATACTCCATGACTATAATCATAAACTAACCACACTATTTTCAGGACATGCGAAATAACATACAAGGATCACTCTATTGTTTTTGATGAAATATGCAAAATGGTTGATGCTTCAATCTTTTCTACTTGGCATTTAAAGCTTTGACATTATAGCTGAGTGCTTCAATTTTCTAGTATACCGTTAAAACTTTGACATTGTGGACATATAACAGCCACCTATAACATTTATTTGACTATTTTCTCACACTACTTTTCAATGAGTTCACAACTGTTCATACTTGGGAGACTTGGCCTTCAAATCTTGAACTCTATAAAGGAAACTCATCTGGGCTTCCATTGTTCATAGAGCATGATGAAGAATTTCCTTAGTCTTACAATTATCTACTTTCTTATTATCATTACATTCTTGATATTTTTGATCAATTCTCATATATTGTTTGCTGATGGAGCTAGGTTCTCCACTTTCTTCTCAGATCAAGGTGATAATCTGCACCCTGAGTTATTTTAGTCCAATTCGTACTCGGGTTGGGATTTGTCAAGAGCTTGATTCCAGGGACACGCACCGTGTGGGTGTTCTACTGCTGCTAGGCTAAAGACCTGGTTTACAGAGAGACACCTTGTGTGGGTCACTGCATAAATCATCACCCAACTTAAGAAGTCGTTGGGCTCCTGATTTGCATCCTCCACAATGCTCCTTAGGACTGGGACGTTGAAGACCCAGGGCGAGGGATTTCGCCTTTCGTCCCATGAGTTCTTTTAGGCCTTATTTAGATTTTGCTAATGCTTTACAGCTAATGGCTTACATGTATCTTCTTTTTTTTTCATCAACGCAGAAAACCTTGTGCACCGGCGAATCGCCCGGGGAAGGCCGGGAGGCGGATATGCTAATCCTTCGCCTGCTGCTAGTACGAACAATCACGTGCATGGCGGTTAGGAATGTTGAACAATCATGTTTTAGGACCTTGACTATTTACCATGGACGTGGCTGCAAGGTGGAGAAGCCATGGTTTCTCAAGAAGCTTTTGCTCTATATACATGAATGAGCGTGTGTGTGTTTGTTTATGTCTTGTATTTGCCAATGAAAAATGATTTTGGGTGTTATTTTGAATATTATTATATATTGGTTTCTTATAAGTGCAGTTAATTGTTAAAATAGGATGGAGGCAGGATAGATTATTAATGTAGTAATAGTCATTTTGGTCTTCAGCTTTGTAAAGCTGGTCCATTTCCGAACGACTTCATTTATCTCAAAAAGGCATTCTCCGTGCACTAAGCTCCTGTCTTTGTGCAGGACCTGAGGAAGGTTTAGATTTTTTCGCGATCTGATATACGCAGTCTTACCCTATGCTCTGTGTAAGAGGTTGTTTTTACAGCTCGAATTCATGACCTCAAAGTCACAAAGCACTAAATTATGAGTTATTAAGGCAACGACTTCATTTATGATCTGACAACAAATTTAGGTGGAAAACCATATGACAACATGAAAGCATGAGATTAGACACATACAAGGAAAATAAAGGTTGAACCCCAACCAGTAAGGGTCCCTGTCACACCCAGTCCTAAAGGTAATGTAAGGAGGTAAATCAGGTACCCTACGGTCCACTAGCAGGAGCTTGGTCATTTACATAGTAGTTCATTTATGATCTGACAACAAATTTAGGTGGAAAACCATATGACAACATGAAAGCATGAGATTAGACATACATAAGGAAAATAATGGTTGAACCACAACCAGTAAGGTTCCCTGCCACACCCAGTCCTAAAGGTAATGTAAGGAGGTAAATCAGGTATCTTACGGTCCGCTAGCAGGAGCTTGGTCATTTACATAGTAGTCTGCATAAGGAGCCCCCAGCGCTGCAGGCAAGCCTACAGGCCAAGAAGCTCCCACACTATGCATAAGGAGCCCCCAGCACTGCAGGCAAGCCTACAGGCCAAGAAGCTCCCACACTATGCACTTGCTGAGAAGGGACATTCTTGCCTTTGGCAAGAATCGAACTCCTGACATCCCTTTTGAGAACCCCTGTCCAGAACCAGTTAGGCTATGTCCTGGGGACTATAATGGGTTGGAGGCTTTCTCCTGTTCAGCTTGCTGAATAATGGAAAGCTTTACTTCCCCCCCCCCCCCCCTAGGTATTTGTTCAATATATCGACCTTTTTCTGTATCTTTTTTTTTTTGAATTATCATGTACTTTCTTTTCAACAGCGTTATGTATTTATTTTATATTTATCTGCAGATTTATATTTGTTTTTGTACATCTTTTGCTTGTTATTTTGTATATTTGTGTTTATACGTAAAGAAGCACTTGAAAAATAAGAATAATACCAAATAAAAGCACGATGATGGTCAATGAATAACTGTTAATAGTATCTCTTTAATCAATAAAAGATGTAATAATAAACACAAACCTCTGGTTATGTGTAATGATTATTCATTAACCACCGTAACTTATTTCACATCACCTTGCCTTGGTATGCTGTAAGTAGCCGAATTGCCACATCCACATTAACTGTTTCTAGTTAGTGGACAAAAGAAAAATAAAAACAAAACAAACAAAGTGATAAACCATAATTGAACCATCCGTTAATCAGCAACAGTCAACAACTCAATTTCAGTAGCTCAGCGTTCCAAGTATTACAGTTCAGCAGTTCAACAATTCAGCGCCTAAATATGGCAATTCAGCCTCGGCTGCACTTCAGTAGGACAATGCAACACCCTCGTAGCACCAAAAAGTATGCCAAGGTTTGTACCTCGGCATCAACTTCAATGTATGATTCAAATGCTGCACCACAGGCCACTTCATCTAGACATTGCTCAGTCATACTCTTCGGCAAAATTCAGCTGTGTACCACAGCAAGTCACGCACTTCGACAAGGGTTAGCTGTAAGTCATGCACGTCGGCAAGGATCAGCTGTGTACCACAGCAAGTCATGCACTTCAGCAAGGTTCAGTTGTATACCACAGCAAATGAACCTTGCTAAGATATTATTTCGTGGGACCCTCAAACAGATACTCTTCAAACGTAGTGATTACAGCTGGCTATTCTTACAGAACACGCCAAACAGCTGGTCTACTAGTTACATCAATCGGGCCGACCTATTGATCACATCAGTCAGACTATTGATCACATCAGCAGACCTACAACGTCCTGGGCTTTCTGCCCCAAGCAAACATCTTATCCAATTATCTATTATCAGAAGTAAAAGGCGGGAAAGTCTATAAAAGCAAGGGAATCAAAACAAAGAAGGGAGGCCAACTTGGGAGTTCAAACATCTCTACTCTATAGCATATCCATACACTCTGCTCCTCGGCAAATACTGTGAGAAAATCCTAACTCACCCTTTTACATCATAATCTCAGTGAGATATGGCCCAAACTGACTTGAGCGTCGGAGGGTTTTTCCCGAGGCCAACCCCCCGGGACCTCTGACCTGTGCTTCTTTGTGCAGGACATTTGGCGCTATTCCAGCTATACATTCACAATCCCAGTTAACAAATCTTTCACGTTAACTGACGGAGCTATTTTGAGGTCATCTAGACCCTTGGTGAAGATCCGGCTTCATCATTTGGCGCTAGAAGGAGGGCCCCTTAGTCCCTTAACCCAGAAAACAGCTACTCAAAGTTTTTCTAACGATTACTTAGAGCTTTTCTAATTATATTAGGAAGCTATTGAGAGAAAGATGAGTAAAAAAGATAGCCAAAGATCTTCTCAGCAACAAACTGATCGATGCTCCACGGAGCCAGGAGAATCCTCAACTCCCATTGCCTTCACATATGAAGAGCACATACGAGCCATACGTTATGTGGCTCAAAACCTAGAGGTCTTCCAAGCTGTAGTGAAGGAAATGAAGGGGAAGGCATCTGCAACAAAGTCCAGTGGGTCCCGTTCTAATAATTCTCACCCACTGGAGCACATGGAGTATTCTCCTACTCGGCCAGGTTACTGTACCAGGCGTCAGGCTAAGTTTATTGCCAAGGCGAGACGACCCAAGCAAAAACCTGGTCACCAGAGCTTGAAATGCAATCAAAAAGTTTCCATGCCTTTCAAACAAGGCAGAAAAGTTGATGATAAAGGCAAAGAACCGTTGCAAGAAAGGTGCTCCGTTAAGATTCGGTTAGGAGGCCGAGGAAAGGAAAGGAACTCTCTACTGGCTTCAAAAGCCCATATCCTTTCCTACATGAGGAAAAAATATCTGGCAAAAGAGCCCCAGCCCCTGGCCGGACCAGCTCACAAAAGAAACCCCCAACTATACTGCTTTTATCATCATGATATTGGGCACTATACAGAAGATTGTCGTCAGCTCGGACAAGAGATTGAGCGTCTTATCGAGTTGGGACATCTACAACGTTTTTATAATCCAAGATCTAGGCTTCACAACAGGTTAAACTTTGGTAAACCCCCTCCAGATGAGAACTGCAAACTTGGGTTTCATCAAGTTTTCCTTAGTGAGGAGGATTCAGATCCTGATGAAAGGGGGATATGGATTTCTGAGCATATAAGGCTGACCTAATGACAGCAATCTCTGATTCAACCGAATCATACCTTATCTCTTCTTATGCTCAGCCGGTATCTCTTGGTCCAGCCTTATGTTTTCAAGGGGTCAGTTTCTTATATTCAACTGGACATTCGTATTTGGCATTCAGCCTGGAAAGTTAAGTCACCATAGGGTGCATGGACCTATAATTTATGCTTATCTATCACCCACAACGAAAGTGGGGGCATACCCCAGCAGGTCTGGAAGGTTGAGCAGGTCTCAACATTATCTCTACCCAGCAGGTCTGGAAGGCTGAGCAGGTCTCAGCAGGATGGGACAGGTTTCTCGATATTCTTATCCCAGCAGGTCTAGAAGGTTGAGCAGGTCTCAACATTATCTTTACCCAGCAGGTCTGGAAGGCTGAGCAGGTCTCAGCAGGATGGGACAGGTTTCCCGATATTCTTACCCCAGCAGGTCTAGAAGATTGAGCAGGTCTCAACATTATCTTTACCCAGCAGGTCTGGAAGGCTGAGCAGGTCTCAGCAGGATGGGACAGGTTTCCCGATGTTCTTACCCCAGCAGATCTGGAAGGTTGAGCAGGTCTCAACATTATCTTTACCCAGCAGGTCTGGAAGGCTGAGCAGGTCTCAGCAGGATGGTACAGGTTTCCCGATATTCTTACCCCAGCAGGTCTGGAAGGTTGACCAGGTCTCAACATTATCTTTACCCAGCAGGTCTGGGAGACTGAGCAGGTCTCAGCAGAGCGGGATAAGTTTCCCTATATCTTTACCCCAGCAGGTCTGGGAGACTGAGCAGGTCTCAGCAGAGCGGGATAAGTTCCCTATATCTTTACCCCAGCAGGTCTGGGAGACTGAGCAGGTCTCAGCAGAACGGGATAAGTTCCCTATATTTCTACCTCAGCAGGTCTGAGAAGGTTGAGCAGATCTCAATATTATCCTTACCTCGGCAGGTCTGAGAAGGTTGAGCAGGAATCAACAGCGGGATAAGTTCCCTATATTTTCGCCTCAGCAGAATTAAGGAGTTCAGCAAGTCTCCACAAGAAGACAAGTCCGCCAATATTTCAGCTCAGCATAACTGAGAGTATTGACAAAGAAGGGACAAAGACTTTCCCGCTTCTAAAGATTCATTTAAGGCATGACAAAGCTGAAGAGCCAAGCACAAAAGCTGAAGCTTAATACTTTGGCAAAGAATCTATATATCAACGATACTCTCTTGTCATAACTGAAGACAAATACTTGCAAACTATTAGCATAGAGCAAGTTGGAAACAAGCATTTGCGTAGAGCAAAAATGGAACTTAGCAGTGCTAAGGACAAACACTTGCCATTTATGGAAAGAGGGCAAGTAAAGCTTTATAAAGCTGAAGACAAATATTTGCATTCACTATGAAGGAGAAGCAAATAAAACTTCACGAGATGAAGACAAAGACGGTTAAAGAAGCTAAAAGAAGATGAGGAGCTAACATTGGAAGAAATAGATTTTCATTAAGTACAAAATCTATTACAACTACAATTGTCTACAGGAAAAATCCTATTCTACTGTGCAAATCTTTTTCTCTTCTATGAGATCAATTCTGCTCCGGAACTAAGTAATCTGATACAGCTTCAGTCTTAGGACTATGAAGGACAACAAACTCAGAATGCTCCTTATCTAGATCTGGGTGGATTTCTTAGCAAGCATCCCTCTCTATGGTTACATGGCAAAACAAAACTTTGACGTATTGTTGCTGTCTTTACTTCACTGCTACCATGTCTTGAAGATGGCTTGCGAAGAATGTAATCGCAATTATTTCTTGCTTCACTGGAAGAAGAGGGATTTGCGCGATTGAAATACAACAAAGTGAAACCTTTGCTGGAAAGGGACGTGTTGAAGGAGAATCCCTGTAAAGAAATGACAGGGGCGCTAAAGCAAAGGATACGACAGTAACTAGAAAAGGACTGTTAAAAAGGTGCAACCTCCATGAAGGAAGATTGTCCCCATCAGAATCAAATTCTTCATGAAAGGACTGAACCTCACGGTCACGTTCCAGGTTCTTAGGGTGAGAAGAAGTATACATGTTTTGGAAATGTTTACATAGAAATGAAGGACTGAATCAAAAGGAAGAATACTAGGGAAAACCAAGGCAGACATCAAAGACGGGGAAGTTAAATGGAGAATACAGGATGAGGGGAAGAAAACGTCTCTATTTATAGGCAGGGGAAGACAGAAAGGTGCTCCTTTTCGTTTGAATTTTGAAATTCGAAAGGGCAGATGGTTCACGTATTTCCCTCCCTCGTGGAGTGGAATCGCCAAAAAACCAATAATGGAGCATTGGAACTATCGCTTACGGAAGTTACTGCATAAGATAACCATGTAATTAATGAAGCCTTGCCACGTCATGAGAATAAGATTTGTCTGCCTTCGCAGTTCAGCTCAGCCACACAAAATCTGGGGGCAAATGATAAACCATAATTGAACCATCCGTTAATCAGCAACAGTCAACAACTCAATTTCAGTAGCTCAGCGTTCCAAGTATTACAGTTCAGCAGTTCAACAATTCAGCGCCTAAATATGGCAATTCAGCCTCGGCTGCACTTCAGTAGGACAACGCAACACCCTCGTAGCACCAAAAAGTATGCCAAGGTTTGTACCTCGGCATCAACTTCAATGTATGATTCAAATGCTGCACCACAGGCCACTTCATCTAGACATTGCTCAGTTATACTCTTCGGCAAAATTTAGCTGTGTACCACAGCAAGTCACGCACTTCGGCAAGGGTTAGTTGTAAGTCATGCACTTTGTCAAGGGTCAGCTGTATACCACACCAAGTCATGCACTTCAGCAAGGTTCAGCTGTGTACCACAGCAAATGAACCTTGCTAAGATATTATTTCGTGGGACCCTCAAATAGATACTCTTCAAACGTAGTGATTACAGCTGGCTATTCTTACAGAACACGCCAAACAGCCGGTCTACTAGTTACATCAATCGGGCCGACCTATTGATCACATCAGTCAGACTATTGATCACATCAGCAGGCCTACAATGTCCTGGGCTTTCTGCCCCAAGCAAACATCTTATCCAATTATCTATTATCAGAAGTAAAAGGCGGGAAAGTCTATAAAAGCAAGGGAATCAAAACAAAGAAGGGAGACCAACTTGGGAGTTCAAACATCTCTACTCTATAGCATATCCATACACTCTGCTCCTCGGCAAATACTGTGAGAAAATCCTAACTCACCCTTTTACATCATAATCTCAGTGAGATATGGCCCAAACTGACTTGAGCGTCAGAGGGTTTTTCCTGAGGCCAACCCCCCGGGACCTCTGACCTGTGCTTCTTTGTGCAGGACATTTGGCGCTATTCCAGCTATACATTCACAATCCCAGTTAACAAATCTTTCACGTTAACTGACGGAGCTATTTTGAGGTCATCTAGACCCTTGGTGAAGATCCGGCTTCATCACAAAGGAACGAAGAAATACGAGATGCTACTTAATTACGATAATAATAAACTTTTAAACTAAAAAGATTAATTTCTAATCTTAAAAATAAAATACTTTGAAATCACATAACCTGCTAAATTTGTAAGGAGCCGGTGAAGTCGCTCATACGTTCATCCCCCTCTTCCTGCTGTCTAAACTTTTTTTTTGCTTTTTTTTAAATCAGCATAGCTCTTTATTTGCTACCTCGATCGGGTCTTGTCTTAAATATTTATATAACTTTAAAAGGCATTTAATTTATGACCAATAAATAAAGTATCAATATAATTGATGAGGGCAAAATCACTTATGATGATAACGATATGCGCGGTCAGTTAGGCCAGCCACAGTCAACGTCATACGATTACATAAAGGTAAGCACACCTTCCTCCCAGCTTAACTTAGAGGGCGTAGGACATCTCAAATTTAGCCCAGCCATCTGGCATCGGGACCGATATATGTTCCAGCTATCCACTAAAGGTCGGCTCAAAATTCACTACATTAACTATGCCGCTTGGCCACGCTCTCATGGGCTCAACTCGGTCTACCTACCAGAACAGGCACCTGCCAGCAAGCAACATTAGCCATGCACCGTGACACACGACAACACATGGAAGCCATGCAGGTGCGACTATCCAGCGGGGCAACACACATGTCACCTCTTATAGCTCCTCAGCATGCATCGGTTTCCCAAGGCATATAAAAAGGAGAAAATGACCAATGACGAGGATGGGGCATCAATTATAAACCAACAAAAAAACAGTCATAGCCAGCAAAACTTGAAACAGGTTTCTCTATATTTTTTTAACATAAAACTATGATTGTAACCACAACTGACTTAAGCATCGGAGGGTTCTCCTTTGAGCAATAGCTTTAGGACCAATAACGTCGTTTGTCTTATGCAGATTTCTGAGAACGTTATTTCTGACAATAAACTACGTTAGTGTAAGATGCTGACGACATTACCTTATTCGGGGCATCTCTGATCCAAGTGAAAATTCGAGTTCACCATCTAACGCTAGAAGAAGGTCGTACTAGGCCTTAATTCACCTTTATTTCTTATAAAAATCATACCCCCTTGCAAATGTGGGTAAGGTGATGAATCTTCTTAGCATCAAAGACATAGAGGCAGGACTCACCGTCCACTAGAGCAAGTCTTCGGGAGCAGGTGGATCATATCCAAGGAGTCACCTAAGAAGAACACGAGCAGGCTGTACACTATATGGCTGAAAACTTAGGTGTGTCTGAAGCCATTGTTGAAAGGCTAAAGGGCAAGGACCTTGAAGCCGTACACGTGAACAAGGACCTCCCTCTTGATTTTGAAGAGAAGGAAAGGTCTCAAGAACAATCATCCTGGACTCGGGATGAATTCTTGGTGGATGTAAGGGACAGGGGCAAGAACACGTAATTGAGGCCCTACCGCATGGCAGAAATCCCTTGGGAGTGGATCTCGTCACTCCAAGTATGAGCAGACAATCGAGTCAGTCGAGACGACGGCTCATCATCTGGCTGTCGAGAGTATGCGCAGGCCATGTAGGAGAGCTCATTCTCATAGGAGATCACAGAGTATACGGCTCCAGACAATTTTAAGGTACATAAAATGGACAACTATGATGGTACCTCTGATTCCACTGGTCATCCATTTCAGTTTCAGACTACCATGAGTCAGAAGAACATTCCTGGTCAGCTGAGGTGCAAGACTTTCCTTTTCTACTTGAGGGGGAAGTCTAGGAGATAGTTCCAAGAACTACCATCCCAGTCTGTGAACTCGTTTTGACAGCTAGCTTAAAGGTTCAAGTCACAGTTTGTGTCTTGCAAACCGTTTGGTAAAAACTTCTCTCACCTAATAACTCTGGAGCAAAGGCCAGATAGCCCGTTCTTAAGTATATGCAGCACTTCAAACATAAATCCCCACAAGTCAGGGACTAACGATAGAGTCATAGCTGCGACCTTCATCAATGGGCTCATAGCAGGCCAGCTCTTCTCCCAGCTGGCTAAAGAGAATCTAAAGTCTCTAAGGGTGTGCCGTGAGAAAGCACATCAATATTCCCGAGGAGAGGAAACCAACAGATAGAAGTAGAAAATCGAGCAGACGTATCACCGCACTAGCCGAGATGAGCCCATGAAAGAGGCTCATAATGACACCAGGAAGGAGTGTAGCGTGTTTTTTCGCCTAAAAAGCCAAGAAAAGGAAGGGTTGTCTTTACTTGGCTCAAAGGAAATGATCCTATTTGTCATGGAAAAGGACAGACTGAGAACAGAGTGCTATAACTGTACGGTCGAAGATCGAAGAGGGATCCAAAGCTGTACTTTAAGCACCACAGAGGCATTAGTCACAACACCGAGAATTGCAGATAGCCGGTGAGGACAATTGAGCACATCAATGAGCAGGGGCACCTGCACCAATTTTATGACTCGCAATCATGGATATATAATCGGCTAGATTTTGTCGATCCCTCAGGATACTAAAGATGACGATGATGACCAAGGATGAGCCACGTCGTCATACTACAAATTACAATGAGGACGATGAAGGGCCTGATGCTGCAGGTCAGCCTAAAGTCAATGTTGTGATCTACACTATTTTTTACAGTCCTGCTCATCACAAGACTAAGCCAGAATTGGGTGCGGCTGGGGCTTCAACAGCTTCGCCCTTGAAGAAGTTGAAGTTGTCTCAAGAATTAACCTACATGCCAAATGATTCTATTCCCACAGGGCATGACATCTCTGGCTTAGTGATTAACCTTTTTATCAACCTTGCACCCCATGGCGCTATGGAGGTACATCGTGTGTATGTTGACACAGGCAGTGCAACTCACATTATGTACTATAGCAATTACTTACAGCTCAGAGTAAAAGACAGCCAGTTGTGTCCGATGTCAATACCCTTGTTTGGTTTCGTCGGTGCGGCGGTACAGCCAGCAGACCTGGTTACATTATCTATCACTTTTGGCAAATACCTAAAGTGTCACCACTTGTGGATAGATTTTGTTTTTATAAAGGAAAGGTCAACCTATAATATTCGTCTTTTAGGCTGGCCTTAATGAGCTTGGGGGCAATTGTGTCATCCATACATATCAGCATGAAGTTCCCCTCCCAGGCTGGAGTGGTATCTATACATGAAAATCTACAGGTGCCAAAGAGCTGTTATGCAGTTGCAATGAAAGATAAGTTGACAATACAAAAAGTCAGCCACGATGACATTAGCCCTCTGGTAGAGGAAAAACTGGAGTTGGACGATACGGTCAATGATTTCTTTTTCGATCTCAACTGACGAGAAAATGTGATCAAGATTAGGACTTGGATGTCAGTCGAGCTACTAGGCCAATTATAGGCTCTGTTAAGAGAGTTCGCAATTATCTTGTCTTAACAGCTGAGGATATGCCAGGTATTCCAACGGCCTCAGCCGAGCACAAGCTTAACGTTGACCCTAACGTCAAACACGTAAAGCAGAAAAAGAGAAACTTTGCTTCTGAAAGAAACAAGGTAGTTGCCGAGGAGGTCGACAAGCTTTTCGCTCTTAAATTCATAATAGTGATACCCAAGCCTAACAAGTCATGGAGGACGTGTATAGACTATACTAACCTAAACAAGCTATGTCCAAAAGATTGCTATCCACTACCAAAGATAGACGGGCTCGTGGATTCGACATTGGGGCATGAATTCTTTGACTTCCTTGACACCTTTAAGTGCTATTACCAAATAGCCATGGCAGCGGATGATCAGGATAACACATCTTTTATCACGGATAATACTTACTACTACGTTAGCATGCCGTTTGGTCTGAAAAACACAGGAGCCACATACTAAAGACTGGTAAATTCCCTATTTAAACACCAGATTGATCTTATCATGGAAGTTTTTATTGACGATATGCTCGTCAAGTGTAAGACACTTGATGTATACATCCAGAACTTAAGAGAGGTGTTCATCATTCTTAGAGAATCCATAATGAGACTAACCTTAAAAGTGCACATTCGAGATTCAAAAGTGGAAAATCCTTGGGGTACAAGGTCTCCAAGGGGCCCTGGCTAACACCACTAAAATTGAAGCTTTAAGGGCTATGCACCTACCACGTAATGTTAAGGAAGTGCAGAGGCTGACGGGAAGAATCGTAGTGATGAACATATTTATGTCTAGGTCGGTAGAGAAACTACTCCCATTCTTCCAAGTTTAGAAAAAAAATTGCATTCCTATGGGATGACAAGTGCCAACAGGCCGTTGATGACTTGAAATCCTATCTGGTTGAGGTGTCAACCCTAACTTCGCCAATCCCTGGCGTAGTATTATTCACATAAATAGCTGTCTACTACGAAGTTGTTTGTGCAGTTCTGCTCAAATAAGAAGATGTTGTTCACAAGCCGATATATTCTTTGAGCAAAGCTCTACATGGACCTGAGGTAAGGTGTGAAACTGATGTTCCAGAGATTGACCAACCCAAAGATATTCCCCAGCGGCCTGGGCCTTACAAAGGAGATAACCCAGAACGTGTCTCTTTGAAAGGGAGAAATACAGACCATAAGAACAACCAACAGGGTAGACAATACGGTAGAGGTGCAAGTAAGGGAAGGCCAAGGGGCCGGGGAAAAATTAGATAATGATTAAAATTGTTTGTTGGAACATAAGAGGACCAAACTTCTCTCTTAGGCAACATGAGGTAAAAATGTCTTCCTAATACGGTCTCTAGAATGTGGATTGTATGGAACCCAAATAAATTTCAAGGCCAAATCCTACACACTACAGTAACCTGTAAGTTGAAGATCCTTTCCCCTAAGAATGAGGCATTTATCTTCACAGTTGTCTAAGGCTACAACGAAAAAAGTAATAGAATGGACTTATGGAAGGAATTGAGGTACCAAAATCAGATATACTCCTCCCAATCCTGGCTCATCATGGGTGACTTTAACATTATTCTTGATGGAGGAGGGAAAATGGGAAAGAAAAAAATTGATAGGAATACCACTAGGGAAATCTTGATCTGATGAGCATTCCATCTAGGGGTCTTAAATACACATGGTATAATAAAAGGACTGAGGAACATAGTGCATATACTAAGATAGACTGTAGCGCCCCGACCCGGACAGCAGAATCCGAATCGGCACACCCGTCGTAGCTTACGGAGAAGACTACAAGACGTCTCATCTCTCAAATACACATCATCGATGACGTAAGAGAAATAAGCGCGGAAACATGTCTCGGTAATCTAAATCATCAATACAGTACGTCAACCGACAATGTGAACATCAAAAACTGTATATGGTCACAGCCATCTAAAACCTCAAATGAGATAAGAAACAGAAATAATAGGAACTGTCTAATCAATTCCCTCCATCAGGTCTAAACATCCCACTCTGCCCACTCGCTGTCGTCCTCAATGAAAATCATGTCATACTCGGGTTCTCCTGTAACACAAAGGCAGTACCCTTAGCGAAAACGCTAGCAAGTAACCCGCTTATAAGACATACGGGATCAACACATGGCAAGACATGAGTAATATATAATTCAAGGGAATGGTGGGGCACATGTCTTGTAACTTTCAAATATATAACCAAATAACGCAACAGAGCAAGTACAGCAGTTCGCACGTAAATAATAACGCATTGCAAATCAAATAACGCACATATTCATACCACATTGACTCCCGTGATGCATGTCAAAATATGCACTACACTACACATTCACATATGTATGAACGCTTTCTCTTTCAAAACAGTGCAATGCATGTCACAATGTTCGGTCACATCACATAACTTTATACCCTGTAACGCGCCCCGGCTTATATTTCCATCCCGGTTTACGTTACAGCCAACTTTATACCCTGTAATGTACCTCGGCTTATATTTCCATCCCGATTAGCATTACAGACAACTTTATACCCTGTAACGCGCCCCGGCTTATATTTCTATCCCGGTTTACGTTACAGTCTTTTGTGCCCTACAATGCACCCCGGCTTAAATTTCCATCCCGGTTAACATTGCAGGTCACCTTCGCAAATCTGTGCCGAAGCACCTTTCTTTTCAAATCAATATGCAAATGCAAGTGCCATGATGCAAGACTCCTCGTTTCATTCTCAATTCTCATTCTCGTATGCAATTCACATAAGTACTTCATGTACACATGCGCAAGTACAAGCAACACACAAGCTTTCACTGACTTACACATCATAACTTAGGCTTCAACCATCTCGTCAACACTTAGTCTTGACTCTAAGGTTCACAACCTAAGGCAAGTATCCCTAACCATTCTTCGTTGAACTCTCAAACACCTCGTACGTTCATCTCCTAACCCTCCTAAGTCGTTCTCATTGAAATGCGATTCGAAAACCCCTTTCGAACTTCCACAGTTGATTCACCATCCTAAGTCATGTTCCCCAGACTTAGACTACCTTTAATCAGGTCTTAAAAAGTCTCTAAGGTCACCCAAAGACTCCCCGAACTTCCCTCTTTCTTTTTCTATCTTTTCGCAAAACTGATGCACATCATCCCCTCACATCGATCGATCGATGTGACATCATACCCTCACATCGATCGATCGATGTCCATCAGAGGACATCGATCTCTCAGCCTCACCCTACATCGATCGATCGATGTCCATCAGAGGACATCGATCTCTCAGCTCTTCCTACATCGATCGATCGATGTCCATCAGAGGACATCGATCTCTCAGCCTCCCCCTACATCGATCGATCGATGTACTTCATCCCCTCACATCGATCGATCGATGTCCACGATTCCAGAAAAGAAATTTTGCGATTTCTGCAGAAACTGCAGAAACACAACTCCAATCGATCCCAAACTTCACACCAATTAATCCAAGCCTATTCCCTGCTACAATCTCATGCCTAAACTACAAGTCAAACACTACGCACATATCAATCGCAGATTCAAGCCTAACACTCAAATCATCCACCGAAACCACTCGAAAATCCTATCTTTCTCTCCCTTTTCCCTCAACCTAAAATAACAGCAAAGAGAGGATTCAAGGGATTGGGATTTGCAAGATTTCAAGTGATCCACAACAACAACGAAGAATTTCAATATACGATGGCCAAATCTCAAAAACCAAAACGCATAAAGAACACACATAGATTCACATAAGTAAATTATTGCATGGTGATCCAATTTGATAGTAAAATAGGCCAATTTTTCTTTCACAAAACGTAGGAACTTATAAGAAAGTTACTTGCCTTTGATTACTCGAAGACGGATTGGATCACAAACGAAGGTAGGATCGGTTCCCGGAGACTATCTTCTTCCTCTACGTGGTTGAAACAGAAACGGCTAGGGCAGGGAAAAAGAAGAGCGTCGATGTTTTCTGTAAAATAGGGTAACTGACGCTTTGTCAGTTTTTATATGGGAAGGGAAAAGTTTGGTGTTTCTAAATTATATCTATTATCTATTTATCTTAAAGGATAAATCCTAATATTTAATATTAAAAATTGAATACAATTTGATTTCTAATATTTAACCCTTCATTAATTTCTCATTAATCCTCTTACTTAATGCCGCATTTATTTGCGTTGACTATCATTAAACTCCGTTTAATTCCGTCTTCGCCCTTTTAATTATCCTACGGAGGGTGCGGGGCATAACATTCCACCCCCCTTATAAAAAGTTTCGTCCTCGAAACTGGCGTACCTTATTGGAAAAGATGTGGATATAGCTCCTTCATTTGCTCCTCAAGCTCCCACATGGCTTCGCGCTCCGTATGGTTACTCCACTGAACTTTGACATACGGAATGACGCGTCGGCGTAGGACTTGATCTTTTCTATCCACAATCCTTATTGGATGCTCTTCATAGGTGACATCTTCCTTAACATCTACTGGTTGTGCTTCAAGGACATGGCTCGGGTCCGATACGTATTTCCTTAATTGGGATACATGAAATACGTTATGAACTTGGGACAAATTTGGTGGCAAGGCTAATCGGTACGCTATTTCGCCAACCTTACCAAGAACTTCGTACGGGACTATGTATCTAGGGCTTAACTTGCCCTTCACTCCAAATCTTGTGACTCCCTTGGTTGGTGAAACTCGTAAATAAACCTTCTCACCTTCCTCAAACTCCAAGGGTCACCTCTTGGTGTCAGCCCAACTTTTATTACGATCCTGAGCCACCTTCAATTTCTCTCTTATCACCTTGACCTTTTCAACAGTTTGTTCAACCAACTCGGGTGCAGTGATTGCCCTTTCTCTGACTTCATCCCAACAAACGGGGGACCTGCACTTACGTCCATATAAAGCTTCAAATGGCGCCATGCCAATTGCACTGTGATAGCTGTTATTATATGAGAACTCCATTAACTTCAACATGCTATCCCAGTTTCCTTTAAAATCCAAGGTGCATGCTCTCAGCATATCTTCTAAGGTTTGGATGGTTCTCTCGGATTGTCCATCCGTTTGAGGGTGGTATGCGGTACTCATTCTCAATTCGGTACCCATTGCCTTCTGGAATGCCCGCCAAAACTTAGAAGTGAACTTGGGATCACGGTCCGACACAATGCTGACTGGGACTCCATGTAGGCTCACAATGTTATCCACATACATATTGGAAAGCTTCTCATAAGACGTACCATGTGGCATAGCTATGAAATGTGCTGTCTTTGTCAAACGGTCTACAATTACCCAAATCATCTCGTTTCCATTTCGGGTCTTGGGTAGTCCCATCACGAAATCCATCGTCACGTGTTCCCACTTCCACTCCGGAATCTCTAGCGACATCATCAAGCCACCAGGTCGTTGATGTTCGGCCTTGACTTGTTGGCATACCAAACATCTCTCAACATACTCCGCTATAGATCTCTTCATCCATATCCACCAATAATTTCTTTTGAGGTCCTTGTACATCTTAGTGCTCCCTGGGTGGATAGACATCCTTGAGTTATGCGCTTCTTGGAGCAATTCCGTTCGGAGTTCGTCTTTAACTGGTATGCATAATCGATTTTGAAACCATAGACTTCCATCCTCTCGCACCTGGAAGTCCTTTACTGGCCCCGAGGATACTTTGTCGCGGATTTCTTTCAGTGCTGAATCCTCATACTGCGCTTCTTTGATTCTGTCTACCAAGTCTGGGCTGATAGACAAGGCTGTAAGGACATTTGCCACTGAATCCACCAATTCAAGATCAAACTATTCGATCTCTCGTTCTAACGGAGATTGTCTCGCGTGGCTAGACTTTCTGCTCAATGCGTCCGCCACTCTGTTGGCCTTACCCGGATGGTAATTGATGGACATGTCATAATCCTTAAGTAACTCCAACCATCTTCTCTGTCTCATGTTTAACTCCTTCTGCGAGAATAGGTATTTCAAGCTCTTGTGATCAGTGAATACTGCACACTTCTCTCCGTACAAATAGTGTCTCCAGATCTTAAGAGCAAATACCACAGCTGCGAGCTCCAAGTCATGCGTCGGGTAATTCTGCTCATAAGGTTTCAATTGACGTGATGCGTACGAAATAACTCGTTCATTTTGCATCAAGACACATCCTATAAACAGGAAGTTAATTCAGGACTAGCATGAGTATATACAATGCATTAATTGTAATGATGTATATACCTAGTCCTTTCTTAGACGCGTCACTATAGATCACGAAACCGTCAATGCCGGAGGGTTGTGCCAACACCGGGGCTGTGGTCAATCTCTTCTTGAGCTCAGTAAAGCTCTGCTCGTATTCAGCAGTCCATTCGAACTTAGTCTTCTTCTGCGTAAGTCGACTCAATGGAACTGCTATCGTTGAGAATCCCTCAACAAACTTCCTGTAGTAGCCTGCTAAGCCCAGGAAGCTTCTCACTTCAGTCACGTTGGTAGGTCTTGGCCATTCAGTGATGGCTTCTATCTTCTTAGGATCCACAGAGATCCCCTCTTCCGAAATCACGTGACCAAGGAAGGCTACACTTCTTAGCCAAAATTCACACTTGCTGAATTTGGCGTAAAGCTTTTGTTGTCTCAGGATTTGCAACACCACTCTTAAGTGTTCAGCGTGTGCTTGTTCGTTGGGAGAGTAGACTAGGATATCATCGATGAACACCACTACAAATTGGTCCAACTGTTCTCGGAACACAGTGTTCATCAAATCCATGAAAGCCGCTGGGGCATTAGTTAGTCCAAAAGGCATCACTAAGAATTCGTAATGCCCGTATCGAGTCCGAAAGGCGGTCTTAGGGACGTCTTCCGCTTTCACGAGCAATTGATGGTATCCTTGACGAAGATCGATCTTTGAAAACCATCGGGCCCCCTTTAACTGGTCAAATAAATCCTCTATCCTTGGTAGAGGATATTTATTCTTGATGGTGATCTTATTCAGTTCCCGATAATCGATGCATAACCTCATACTGCCATCTTTCTTCTTTACGAACAATACTGGGGCTCCCCACGGTGATACGCTGAGGCGAATTAATTTCTTGTCCAACAATTCCTGAAGTTGCCCCTTCAGCTCCTTAAGTTCAGCTGGAGCCATTCTGTAGGGTGCCTTAGATATAGGCTCGGCTCCAGGGATCAAGTTGATCTCAAACTCCACTTCTCTCGTTGGTGGTACTCCCGGTAGGTCGTCCGGAAATACGTCCTTGAACTCATTGATTACCGGTATTTGATTCATAGAGGGAACTTCTTGTTGGGCATCTACCGCATACACCATATATCCTTCTGCTCCCTTCTGTAGGGCTTTAAAAGCCTTAATCGCCGTTAGGTATATTTTCTTAGGAGCTTTGGTTATCTTGATGTTTCCTTGCACCGTGATGTCATTCATCTCAGGGTCCTTGAGGGTCACTTGCTTGAGTTTACAATCAATATTGGCATGATTTTTGGTCAGCCAATCCATGCCCAATATTACATCGAAGTCCTTCATTGGAATTGGGACTAAGGTCACCGAGAATATCTTTCCATCCAATTCCAAATCACAATCTTTGTACTGGTGGTGAGAAATCAGTACTTGTTCTCCTGCTGCCTGTACCCTAAATGGGTTCTCAAGCCATTCGGGTAGACAGTCGAGTCCTTTGGCGAAACGTTTAGAAATGAAGGAGTGACTAGCTCCACTATCAAATAACACGTTGGCAGGTACTTTGTTAACTAAGATCACACCTAATTCACAAGAGGGTAACACATAAAGGTTTTCACATAACACATATATAGTCATCAACTTAAAAGACTAAAATTCAGCTTAAGCAACTATTATTTAACTTGGGTCATACCTGTCACCACGTTTGCGTCCTCCTGGACTTCTGCGTCCGTCATAGCGTGGACTCTCGCATTGGGCCTGCCTTTCTGCTGCTGGGCTGGCCCTGCTCCGGCTTGAGGACTAGGGTCCCATTCAGGACAATCCTTAATCCGGTGGCCCGTCTTTCCACACTTGAAGCACGCTCCAGTAATCTTCCAGCACTCGCCTGCGTGTCTCCTATGACAATGTGGACATTCCGCGGGTGCCTGACGATTGGGTTGATTCTGCTGCGGTGCCCTTTGAGCTGGCCCCGCTTGCCCTTTCCTAGGGATCTTGACCCAACGTCCGGGTCTACTTCCACTTGGATCTACCCTCGGCCTTTTGCTCGTCTCCACGAGCCTCTCTCGGTTGTGTTCTGCGCATGTCACTCTCCACTCGGTAACATGCGTCCAGCATCTCTTCAAAAGTTTTCAAACTCGACCCCGCTATAGCTGTCCGTATGCGGGGATTCAGACCCTCTTCGAATTTCAGCATCTTCATCCTGTTATTTTCCAGGACCATGGGTGTGAACTTACCCAAGGCATGGAACCTGTCCGCGTAATCGGAGACCGACATCCTCCCCTGTTCAAACTTGTCGAACTGCCTCATCTTCTCCAAGACAGCAGTCTCAGACACATAGTAGTCCTTGTATGCCTGTACGAATTGTCTCCACTGGATAGGGGAAGTCATCTTGGGCAGCATGCCATTCCACCAGGCATTAGCTCTGCCAATCAGCAATGGGGTGGCTACATCCACCTTGAGTTCTTCAGGCACTTGCACAAGCCTGAAGCACTTTTCTACCTCATCGAGCCAGAACCCAGCCACCTCTGGGTCAGTGGTCCCTTCAAAGTTTGGGGCATGCATCTTACGCATTTCCCCAATGTAATACCTGATGCCTTGTTGGGGAGGTGGTGGAGGAGGTTGTTGTGGCTGTTGCTGTTGCTGAGCAACCCCTTGCGCTATCACTGTGATAGCGTCTATCAATGCTTGTGGGACTAGGACTGGGGGTGGTGGAGGGTTATTGTCCCCGTTGCCACCGTTTCCTTGGTTGTCACGTCTAGGAGGCATTTTCTGCAATATCACGTTGGTTAGTATCCAGCAGTTTCTAGAATAAGTACTTGGGTCCATAACGTGATACGAAGCGGAATTTACGAACTAAAATAGTTAACATTTATTACTTACACTTAGTCGCACTCGTACACAAACCCATCCTAATCAAACTTAAATCTAAGATTACATACTTTGACCTAAAGATCAACTTAAGGTGAAGATCATATCTTAAGACTCTACATGTCATAACCTAGGTCTCCGTGGTAGATCTGAAGCCTAGTCTCTGATACCACCTGTAGCGCCCCGACCCGGACAGTGGAATCCGAATCGGCACACCCGTCGTAGCTTACGGAGAAGACTACAAGACGTCTCATCTCTTAAATACACATCATCGATGACGTAAGAGAAATAAGCGCGGAAACATGTCTCGGTAATCTAAATCATCAATACAGTACGTCAACCGACAATGTGAACATCAAAAACTGTATATGGTCACAGCCATCTAAAACCTCAAATGAGATAAGAAACAGAAATAATAGGAACTGTCTAATCAATTCCCTCCATCAGGTCTAAACATCCCACTCTGCCCACTCGCCGTCGTCCTCAATGAAAATCATGTCATACTCGGGTTCTCCTGTAACACAAAGGCAGTACCCTTAGCGAAAACGCTAGCAAGTAACCCGCTTATAAGACATACGGGATCAACACATGGCAAGACATGAGTAATATATAATTCAAGAGAATGGTGGGGCACATGTCTTGTAACTTTCAAATATATAACCAAATAACGCAACAGAGCAAGTACAGCAGTTCGCACGTAAATAATAACGCATTGCAAATCAAATAACGCACATATTCATACCACATTGACTCCCGTGATGCATGTCAAAATATGCACTACACTACACATTCACATATGTATGAACGCTTTCTCTTTCAAAACAGTGCAATGCATGTCACAATGTCCGGTCACATCACATAACTTTATACCCTGTAACGCGCCCCGGCTTATATTTCCATCCCAGTTTACGTTACAGCCAACTTTATACCCTGTAATGCACCTCGGCTTATATTTCCATCCCGATTAGCATTACAGACAACTTTATACCCTGTAACGCGCCCCGGCTTATATTTCCATCCCGGTTTACGTTACAGTCTTTTGTGCCCTACAATGCACCCCGGCTTAAATTTCCATCCCGGTTAACATTGCAGGTCACCTTCGCAAATCTGTGCCGAAGCACCTTTCTTTTCAAATCAATATGCAAATGCAAGTGCCATAATGCAAGACTCCTCGTTTCATTCTCAATTCTCATTCTCGTATGCAATTCACATAAGTAGTTCATGTACACATGCGCAAGTACAAGCAACACACAAGCTTTCACTGACTTACACATCATAACTTAGGCTTCAACCATCTCGTCAACACTTAGTTTTGACTCTAAGATTCACAACCTAAGGCAAGTATCCCTAACCATTCTTCGTTGAACTCTCAAACACCTCGTACGTTCATCTCCTAACCCTCCTAAGTCGTTCTCATTGAAATGCAATTCGAAAACCCCTTTCGAACTTCCACAGTTGATTCACCATCCTAAGTCATGTTCCCGAGACTTAGACTACCTTTAATCAGGTCTTAAGAAGTCTCTAAGGTCACCCAAAGACTCCCCGAACTTCCCTCTTTCTTCTTCTATCTTTTCGCAAAACTGATGCACATCATCCCCTCACATCGATCGATCGATGTGACATCATACCCTCACATCGATCGATCGATGTCCATCAGAGGACATCGATCTCTCAGCCTCACCCTACATCGATCGATCGATGTCCATCAGAGGACATCGATCTCTCAGCTCTTCTTACATCGATCGATCGATGTCCATCAGAGGACATCGATCTCTCAGCCTCCCCCTACATCGATCGATCGATGTACTTCATCCCCTCACATCGATCGATCGATGTCCACGATTCCAGAAAAGAAATTTTGCGATTTCTGCAGAAACTGCAGAAACACAACTCCAATCGATCCCAAACTTCACACCAATTAATCCAAGCCTATTCCCTGCTACAATCTCATGCCTAAACTACAAGTCAAACACTACGCACATATCAATCGCATATTCAAGCCTAACACTCAAATCATCCACCGAAACCACTCGAAAATCCTATCTTTCTCTCCCTTTTCCCTCAACCTAAAATAACAGCAAAGAGAGGATTCAAGAGATTGGGATTTGCAAGATTTCAAGTGATCCACAACAACAACGAAGAATTTCAATATACGGTGGCCAAATCTCAAAAACCAAAACGCATAAAGAACACACATAGATTCACATAAGTAAATTACTGCATGGTGATCCAATTTGATAGTAAAATAGGCCAATTTTTCTTTCACAAAACGTAGGAACTTATAAGAAAGTTACTTGCCTTTGATTACTCGAAGACGGATTGGATCACAAACGAAGGTAGGATCGATTCCCGGAGACTATCTTCTTCCTCTACGTGGTTGAAACAGAAACGGCTAGGGCAGGGAAAAAGAAGAGCGTCGATGTTTTCTGTAAAATAGGGTAACTGACGCTTTGTCAGTTTTTATATGGGAAGGGAAAATTTTGGTGTTTCTAAATTATATCTATTATCTATTTATCTTAAAGGATAAATCCTAATATTTAATATTAAAAATTGAATACAATTTGATTTCTAATATTTAACCCTTCATTAATTTCTCATTAATCCTCTTACTTAATGCCGCATTTATTTGCGTTGACTATCATTAAACTCCGTTTAATTCCTTCTTCGCCCTTTTAATTATCCTACAGAGGGTGCGGGGCATAACATAGACCATACATTCTGTAATGAGCATTGGAAAAACTTGATACCCCACTTCCAACTAGACTATGAAACCCATATCTCATCTGACCACTCCCCTAGTATTCTAACCGTCCAAATGCATTATCTCTTCGAGCCTAAACCCTTTACATTTTTGAAAAGATGGATGAATACCCCCAATTCAAACACATCTAATAAGCTAGAACAAGGACCTGAGAGGCAACCCACAAGCTAGGCTAACAAATAAATTAAAAAGGTCAAAAGATCCCCTCATGGTTCTAAATAAAGACAAGTTCGGGGATATAAACAAGCCAGTTGAAACAGCTAGAATGGAATTGGAAAATGTGCAAACTAGCATGGTAAATGAGCCACATTGCCCACACCTGCAAACTGAAGAGAGAAACCTGTTAGAAACATACACTGCCCTCCTAAGCTTCGAGGAATCCTTTTTCAAGGAAAAATCAAAAATCAAATGGATGAAAGAGGGAGACAGAAACACAAAATTCTTCCATAGAACTGTAAAGTTGCACCATTCTTGGAACAAAATCCTTAGACTACAAAATGATGATAGATTTATAATCGAGGATTATAATCAAGTTTAAGACTCAACGGTACAATTCTTTCAAAATCTCTTCACTGACCCCACACATTCAACAGCCCCCTCTCAAATATGGTCTGGAAGAACCTTAAATGGCTCACAAAGTCAGGCTCTTAGCAAGCATATGTCCATAACTGAAATAAAGGAAGCTTTTTTTTCCTCTCAAAACTGGTAGCGCGCCTGGGCCAGATGGGTATACTGCGGAATTCTACAAAGAAAACTGGAGCACCATTAGTGAGGATGTCTATCAGCGCATTGGACACTTCTTTAAAGAGAGTTATGTCTACTATCCAATAAATACTACATCCATTTCTTT
Source organism: Eustoma russellianum (assembly GCA_036186865.1). Lineage (NCBI taxonomy): Eukaryota > Viridiplantae > Streptophyta > Magnoliopsida > Gentianales > Gentianaceae > Eustoma > Eustoma russellianum. Next base: position 7,145,557 of record AP025061.1, on the reverse strand, counting down.
TTTTTGGCAATACTACATCCATTTCAATAATACCCAAAGTAGAAAATCCCATCATGATGAAGTACTTTAGGCCAATTTCATGCTGCAATATCAATTTAAGATCATATCAAAACTTCTGGTGAATAGATTAAAGCTCATGTTATGCTCCTTAGCAGATGAAAACCAAGCTGCCTTTGTGAAAGAGAGAGCAATCCGAAGTCACATTCTCCTAATGTATGAACTTGTAAAAAATTACAAAAGAACAAGAGGTCTTAAAAGTTGTGCTATGAAAATTGACATAATGAAATCTTTCGCCACGGTGAGATGGCAATACGTAAAGTTGATCCTTAAGAAATGAAATTTCCAAAAGAATTTAGAAAATGGATTTGGTTGTGCATTTTAATGGCTTCCTTCTCCATAAATTTGAATGGATCTCTCATTGGAAATTGTAAGGCATCAAGGGGACTTACATAGGGAGATACTCTATCGCCCTGCCTGTTCATCCTGATTATGGAAAGATTTACACAACTCTTAAAAAGTAACATCCTTAAGTCCCAGTTCACCTACCACCCCAAGTGTGACAAGCTTAAACTATCCTCGCTAATTTTCGCCGATGACCTATTCATTATGTCGAAGGCAGATATTCCTTTTGTTCAGTGTGTGAAAAATACCCTTGAGGAATTTCAGCTCCTCTCTGGTCTTAAACCAAGCCTCCAAAAGAGCGAGATCTTCATTTCAGGGCATCAGCCTGGGTGAGAGGGTAGAAATTGTTGGAATCATGGGCATGCCCCTTGGCACTCTGCTTGTTAGATATCTAGGGGTCCCTCTCATTATGAGAAAACTATCATTCTCCAACTGCAGCCCACTACTTGACATGCTAAATAGCAAAGTTCAAAGTTGGACAAACAAGTGCCTACATTAGGGAGTAAAACTACAAATACGAGGGATTATAAAGTTAATTGAGCAGATACTAAAGAAGTTACTATGGGGAGACTCAAGGATAGCCAAGGTCAAATGGGACATAATAAGCTAGCCAAAAGACAAAAGAGGATTGGGCATTCCAGACGTAAGTCTGATGAACAATGCCTACATCATGAAGAACATTTAGGACATCTGCCACCTAAAGGAGAACCTTTGGATCACATGGGTGCATACTATAATCATGAAGAATAAATCAATATGAGAGATAAAAGCAAGACCCTTTAACTTTTGGTTGTGGAAAAAAAACTGGGAGTTAGAGACAAATTTGCTCAGTATATAAAGAGGAGGATTGGTAATGGAAAACTACATCATTTTGGTATGATCTATGGCATCCATGGGGCATCTTGAGCACCACACACTTTAGCGAAAAAGGAAAATATGCATTGGAGATGAGGCCACCGTCTCATCAGTATTGGTGGGTAAACTTTGGAAGATACCCTATGGGCGGGATGGCCAAGTCACCCAATTTACTGCGGCCTGCAAAAGCATTGAATTAAAGAATGAAGAGGACATGTGGATATGGGAGCCAAATTAACAAATTCTCAATCAAAAATGCAATTGATGCCCTCGTTATTGACCGTAGATTGGACTCACATTTGTTTGAGCACTCATTCTCTTCAACGTTATGCGTCATCCTATGGCTGACATGTTGGAAGAGAATAAAGATTCTTGACAAGCTCCTCCATTAGGGCATTGTTCAATCTGAATCTTGTGTTTTTTGTGACAGGACCACGGAGAATCAAGAGTACTTATTTTTTCAACGCCTATTTTCAGCCTAGATCGGGGAAGGTGTGCTAAAGTAGTTACTGATCAGTGACAGGGTTTTAGGTTGGCAGAACATGATTAATTGGCTCAATGCATCAACCACATGGAAAACAAGACTACATAAGGAAATTGGCTACTTCAGTTTTGCTTTGACCATCTACCACATCTGGAGAGGATAGAACAGCAGAATTCACCAAAAAGTCAGTAAGGACCCAAGAACAGTACTCAAGGTAACTTTGGACAGCATTCGCTACGCAACCACTTCTTGGAGAGGATTCAAATGTAACAAGTTCGATTGGGAATTGGTGGTAAATATTGGAACGTCAATGAAGATTTTTAACAAATCAAAGGAAAGCTGAAAACTACTATGAAATCAATTACTTTTGCTGCTGAAAGACATCCTGGTTTCTGGCATTCTCGTTAAATTGCTCACCTGTCTGAAATCCCTGACTTCTATGTCTTCTATGTTTTACATATAGCTCTCAGTGGCCGGATGGACATTCCATTTTGGCAAGCACTATCTATGATTCCCAATTGTAAGCCACCTTTATTTTGATAACCAGGGGTTGTCATTATGACAACCATTTTGTACAAGATGGCTCCCCCAGTTCACACACATAATTATTCTTGCTTTGTTGTCATTCATTGACTACTGTTGTAAAGGTTGGCACTAGAGTTTGAATAACAACATATAAGTCACCTATGTAGCTCAAACAAAGCCATTTCTTTTTAGTTTGGTGTAATACCTATGTAGCTCAAACAAAGCCATTTCTTTTTAGTTTGGTGTAATACCTTTGTAATTGAACCACTTTGGCTATCGATTAAATTTTACTTAAAAAAATTCATTTGGATTTCCATTATCCATACAAAGCAGATTTTAAAATAATATCTGTTTACTGTTATCTGTTTTATGATTATGACACTTTTGATATTGTTAATCAATTCTCACAGATTGTTTGCTGATGAAGCTAGCTTATCCACCTCCTTTTCAAATCAAGGTGATTACTTGAAGTGCCAATCCCTTTTAGAACTCATTTAGAGTTTACTGACTTCCACAGCTAAAAGTTAGATGTTATTTTTTCATATCAGTGCCAGACAAACTTGTCGACCGGCGAATCCCCGGGGAGCCTGAGGATATTCTACTGCTCCCGCTGCTAATATATACAACCATTAAAATGGATAGGAATTCTGAAAAATTTTTAGGACGAAGAGTATGAGGAGTGAACATGGATATAGGCTACATGTACATAAATAAATTTTGATCAAGTTTGTTAATGTTTTGTCTGTGCAATTTAGAGAAATCATTTGTAGTGTGAACTTTTAATCTTATGCGTGTGGGGTGCTTATAAGTGGAAATGATTGTTGGAATAGGATGGAGACTATCAACAACAACAACATAACCTCCATTGTTTTAGAAGCTTCTGTCTATGGCGAAGTATGGGAGTCGAATGTGCGCAACCCTACTCATGCGTTGGAAACACACAGGGGTTGTTTTCCAATGACCCATAATGAAAATTACGTCAAGTTATGTCGACCAAATGCTACTTCACAATATAAGAAGCACAGTCAATTTAGTGAGTCATTTTGCATTCCTTCCACCCTCTCCAGACCGTAACGATAGCTTGTGCTGTCGTTGAGATATATTGAGTATGATTGTTGTTGTTGTATTCTAAAGTCAAGAAAGAGTGTGTCCTTGACTCTATTGGAAATGAAAAAAAAAAGGATGGAGACTATATGGATGCTTAATATTTTCTACGTATTAGAGTCTCAAACGTGGTACTTGAAGAATTATGTGATTAAGCTCATCATTTTCTGCTTTCTATCATTAGTACCGCAGGCAGTAGGCATAGCTTTTTACAACCTACACAAAGTAGGGGTCGTGTATAAAACACAATGTTATTTTTAAAAGCAGAAGCCAGTTATCCTATGCTTTCTGCATTTTTTCTAATACCATAGAAAGAAGTTACCAACAGCAGTCTATGGAGTCCGCAAGCTCGATTTTTCGGCGAACTGTTGACATCTCTGGATGATGGATGACATGGAGATGCCAATGTCTTCAGAATGAGGCGTCTTTTAGATGATGGTCCCCGATGGAATCAAAGCATCCTTGATAACAGTGACTATGCCGCTCTTGATGAAGTATCCATCAGTCTCCCTTGCTGCTTCTTGAACATCATCTCCATTTATGATCTGCCAGTGAAATTAAGTTGAAAATCAACGTGCAAAAGGCATAGAGTGGAAAGATGCATATGCATGTGATGTACTTGAATTAAGCTGCCTAATGGTGATGTAGGCTACTCGACAAATGATGCAACTGGTAAGTACTTTTAGATGGAATAATACTTGCATGGACAAGAAACAGGAACAAGAGAACTGCGTAGAAGCTACAACCTTCACGTTATCACCAATCCGAGCATTCTTGTCAATAATTGCTCTCTTGATGTGAGAGTTCTTCCCAATTCCAATCGGCACACTACCTTTCGCAGCCAGAAACTTCCTGTCAGCGTCTGTCTGCAGTATATTAAAAGACGAGATTCATGGACAAGAACACAGAAAAGGTGATCTGGAAAAATTTTACAAGCTGAACAGTGACTTATCAGACTCTTTCTCAGAATATCCTGTTAGCCATCAAGCAGCAGAGTATAGTGAGCCACTAGGCAACACCATACCTCATAATAATCAGCTCCCATCAGTAGTGAATCTTCAATAATTGCACCTTCTGATATGCATGACCTTAGTCCAACTACAGAATGGTGAATCTTACAATTCTGCAGGGTAAAGGCGAAAAAAAAGAAGAAAATATATCATTCAGTACACAGCTGTAACTAGTGAGGAAGAGCACACTTTGTGTATCATATTACCTTGATTACACAACCTTCACCAATGACACTATCCGTAACATCAGCGTCAAGCATCTTAGACGGAGGTAAGTATCGTGGTTGAGTGTAGATTGGAGCCGAACGATCATAAAAGCTGCAGAAGACAATAGGCCCTGGATTACCACTTTTATATATGATAACCAAAACTAATAACACCAAACTTGATAAAGTAAACCTGAAATCAGGAATTGGCTTCTTTGTGATACCCAGGTTGGCATTGTAAAAAGCTTCAATAGTTCCAATGTCTTCCCAGTAACCATCATACAGGTAGGCTTGAACCTTACAATGAAAAAACAAATGTTAGACTTCCATAACATCACAGCAAAGCTTGATGATGTATTATAAACCAAATAGTAATGGTAGAATCCTCTGTTTAAGCAAAAAGGTTGGTTTAATCACCGTCATATATAATGACAGACAAAACTTACGAAACATAGAGTTCATCAACTTTATTTCTTTCACTATCCTAAATGGTTTCATTTAATTATGATGGACTGTATATTCCACTTACGTGTAAAGTCAGCAGTGACAGTCGCTAGCAATAATTCCTAATTTCAGAAAAATGTTCCACTTAACCCCAGAGCGAAAGAGAAAAAAATATATCCACCACATACCCTCAATCCAATCGACGTTGCGCCTGGTATAACTTCACTACCAAAATCATTTGCTCCAGGAAATTTTTCTCTTAGTAGGTTTATCATAACATCTTTGCTCACGACATATATCCCCATACTGGCAATATAAGGCATCTCTTTGGCTCTTTCATCATCAAGACCAAGAATTGTAGTGTCAACCTGAAAAAGGAATTAGGGAGCATGACAGAGCATTACCAGTGAAAAGGTACATAGGCGAAAACTTCTTATCACCTTCCATTAGTCATGAACAGCTTTATTTTCTTACCTTCATTGCTTTCAGTTGCTCTCCTTTTGGTTTCTCGGCAAACTCAATGATGCGTCCTTCTTCATTAATTTTCATAAGGCCAAATGCAGTAGCACGCTTTTCATCCATAGGCAATGCAGCAACTGTGATGTCTGCATCTGTTTCTCTGTGAGCTTGAATGAATCTCTCATAATCCATCCGATATAGATGATCTCCGGCTAAAACAAGGAATTCAAGTACATTGTGCTCCTCAAACAGCCATAAATATTGCCTCACAGCATCAGCTGTACCCTAAAACCAAATGAAAAGTGCAGAATAGCCACTGATCCACATATATAATGAACGATACGCTTAAGACAGAATAGTTTCTCATGCTAGCATTGAGAAGGTAAAAATTGAGAACCCACTGAACTCCAGCAAAACGAAGAACTTGATCATGTACCTGAAACCAATTGGGGTTCTCTGGACTCTGCTGAGCAGCAAGAACTTCAACAAAGCCTTCATTCTTATAGCCACCCATGTTACTAGCATATGCCCGTGAAAGGTGACGATTCAGAGAGGCAGAGTTGAACTGCGTAAGAACATAGATCTTGGAGATGTTACTGTTCAAGCAGTTGCTGACAGGGATGTCAATTAGCCGATAATTTGCTCCTAGAGGGACAGCTGGTTTCGCCCTCTTCTTTGTCAGTGGATAAAGCCGAGTACCAGCGCCACCTCCAAGGATAATTCCCAAAACACTCTGACCAATTACATAAACCAACGGATCAGCATCACAACGCAAAACAGAAAGTGTCAAAACAAGAAGCTCCAGCCGTTGCAACAAAATCAGCAAACTTTTGACAACAGAAATTCCGTTGATCCTTCAACCAATCAGTATGTTTCAAAGAATACACGTAATGGGGCCTTTAGAGTTAAAAGGAGAAAGCCCAATCAGGATTTCTCTTCCAAAAATTTACACCTTTTTGAACTTTTATGCTCCCGCATGACAAATATCACATAGAAATTAAACGAAGCCAACAAAACACCATGATCAGTTAACATAAAACAAACACGCAAAAGCAGGTTCAAGCGCAGGTAATCTTCAGCTAGGAGAGGCGCCATCATGTTGATCAATCTCTAGTATGACCGCATTTTCCATTAGAGCAATTGAAATACTTGAGAGAAAATAAGAAAAACGAAATGTAGTAATAAGTTGAACCGTCCCACTACATCATCATACTCATTGACATTCTCTTACATCAAAATTCCAAATTGATCAAACCAAGTAAAGCGATTGCAACCCGAAATAAAACACTCAGCTTCAAACTCCATAAATTCACCAGATTATATTACTATTACTTCGAAATTCGGTCCAGAAAACATGTGGAACTTGTGCAAGTGCTCATAGAGACACCTTTTACGGAAATACAGTCATGAATGCAGAAAAGATTGCTCGGATCCTGGATCTACAATCACAGAAGTGAAACCTCCCACCTCAATTAGCTGATAAATCCACATTTCCGAAATTCACCTTCTTTTTAAAGAAATCTATCGTCAAGACAAATAGTAGTAGTATTACTGATAACAACAACAAGAAGAAGAAGAATACATTCAGCTCAAAATGTTCACTTGATTGTTCCTTGATCCGTTAATCAAATCAAGAGAAAACACACAATTATCCTAAAACAGGATCTAAGCAAACACATAACCACAAAAACGCAATCGTAATTAAGCTTACGCGGCTAGCGTCAGGGTCGAGACACGTCTGCGGATTCTGAGAATCAGAAACAGCCTTGGGAGACACTACCACCGGCATTCTCGACTCAAAACGACGTCGTCTCTGCAGAAAACACTTAGATTTAATCAGCGTCTCGCCGGAAACATCCGAGGACGCAGAAAACGCGAGCCTCCTGCACGATACAGCAACATCACCTCCGCTTCCTCTCTCGACCGAAATGTTGCTACTCCGATAATTCTCCCGGCAATATGATGATAAATTGAAGGAAGATCCAATCGCTGCCATTGAAAAGCTGAATGCTTTGGTCTGGGAGAACTCACTCTTTCAGTGGCTGAAATGGCATGGACTGAACTGGAGTACACTGATATGGAGGAAAGTTTGGGAAAAGAGATTATACATTTGCCATTTGGTTTTGGTAAAATTACGGCAGAACCAGTGGGAATAAACAGCTGGAGAGTTAATGTTGGAGAGGCAGTTTTGGTAATGTCAGAGATTTGATTTTGTTTTTGTTGGTAAAAAAATCGGTTGCAGTTTCGTGATTTTCTTGGGCGATTTGGTAGCCTCACAGTTTGCGGATGGGATCCTATCACCACAGTGAGTCACCGCACTCCCCACCACGCGACACGTGGTAGCAGTGAGAATGGTGAGGCTGGATGAGGGTTAGTGCTATCACGTGTCGCGCGGTGACGCACACAGTGAAGAGGGAGCGATGAAGAGATCTGAATCCCACAGTTTGGCCGTGAGATATTTCCCAATCATTGAGTTTTATTTTCCTTTTTCTTTTTCACGAATTTTTCGTTTCCTTAGATCTCATACATATAGTCGAAGCCAATAAACTTGGAAGAGTACTCAGCCATTCTAAGTGTGACGTATACGATTTAATGTTCATAAAGTGTCTATGTTCAAACATGTCCCGCTACAATGAGCTAAAACAAGATCGAAACAACCACATCAAGATTTGAATATGTATGTTTGGATGCAATCTATCATCTAAATATAAACTCTGCTATGTGATCAGAGTATTTTCTTGTTTTTCTTATTAGGAATTAGATGTGACAAAAACATGCCGAGTTTCGATTGATTAGCTGTCGATTTAACTATTTCTGTGTTTTAAAAGGCAAACTCGTCATGCACCTATTATATAGACTATCCATATACGGCTCAACATACCAATTTCTTTTTTAGGTTGACATATTTGACATGTTGTGTTGAGAGTTCATTTTTAGATTTAACGGGTTCATTTTTAGATTTAACGGGTTCATTTTTTGACGGGTTGGTGTGTCGACTTGACGAGATGGCGGATAATTTTCGATTTTGATTAATCGAGTTAGACGGGTTGTCTAGTAATATTTGGTGGGTTGTCATGTCAGTTTCGAGTTTTATAATCAGACATGTTAAGCTACAAAGGACAAACCCACATGTCATATCGGAAATTTATAGATGATAAAAAAAAATTCAAATCATTTTGTTTTTTTAAATATTGCTCTAATCCCAATTGTACCAAGATAAACAATTGGGTCAAATCTGCCATAGATGTCATTCGGACAGTATCTCGTAGATGTTTATAATAACAAAAAAAAAACAAAAAGAAAAAGAAAAATACATGCTCGCAAATGTTACAATGCGATTTTGCTATGTTACATAATATTTGATCGAAGTAAAACACAATTATGTTACTAGTTGGTTAATAACCCGGACTTGGTCTATTTTCGAATTGCACCTTGGAAGCTAAGGTGGGACTGGGATCAAGACCAAGCTGTATGTGGGAAGCATGAGTTCAGGTGGTTAAATATTTGACTTGGGATTTCAATACCACATTAGAAATGTTTTTGGTGTCTCCCGTATTTACGCATGGTCTGGATAGAGGGTGGATTGCTTCGTGATGTGATGTACGCAATCTTACCTTACATTTATGCAAAAACCAAGACTGTTTCTACCGTTAGAACTCGTTAGCTTAAGGTTACAAAACAGCAACCTTACCAATTGCTCTAAGATCCGCCCTCCGCGTTAGAAATGTGCATTGATTAATTTATGAATTGGTGAATTGATATAGTTTCCTTATTCTTTCAAGCTTTTTCTATTTTCGATTTTATTTTAATTTTGTTTTCGTTTTTTGAGAAGGGATTCTTTGAAGGATTTGCCTATGAATAGAAACATAATCCATATGAATAGGTACCGAATTTGCAGACATTTTATTGTGGTACAATTAGTGGTCTAATAAAATGATGAAAAATAAGTTTTATCTACATGTAAGCAAGAGGGTGATTGGCCAAAACAAGGGACCCATAAATTTTCTACACATTTCATTGGTTAACGACCAGCTAATCATACTTGGTCATTGACCATGGTAAAATTTGTGCCGAATTTGACATTGATGCATGGAATCTTGAGAAAATGGAATAAACGCTCGAATGCACATAAGCTTTCCTTCTATATGAAGCACAATTATAAACGATCAATCAATTTCCAATTGTGGTTCCATTTACAACCAAGCAAACTCACCAGGCAGTCGTATCCGAATACTGAGTGCTTATTCCAATTCTAGCCAAAAGACATTTAACTCATTCTCAAGATTTTTGTTTTGCAAAACCCAAAAGCATTTATTACCAAACGGCAACAAATATCCAATGTATCTAACTCTATGGTCCACGAAGGAGCAAGAACGTGCAACATTAATCATTCACTAAATCTGCAATCCCAAGTCCAAAGTTTCTCAATGTCAGGTATCACCCCGACCTGAAAGACATTGGAAGCATTGGTGCTTGAACTGAATTCACACGCTTGAGCACACATATATACATATACAGCATACATATGAATGTATATATATGCAGTCAATAACTAACATTACATTATACTATATTTCTTTCCATGAGGTAATAGAGAATCTTCAGCCCAGTAGGATTAGAATATCATCTTCACATTATATTAAGCATATACAAGCTGACTTTGCATCAAAGGAAACAATGCCGAAGTCACCATTGTAAGCCTATATATCTCCATAAATCCTTTTGAATGACGTGTTATTGCGTTTCATTTGCTACAACGTACACAAATTGCCTTTTCTGAACTATCATGTATCATGGGGAGCAAAATCCCTAGCATCTGAATATCTTGTCATATGAAGTAAGACGGACATAGCAAGATTGAAAGAATGTTACTCCTAACCGTGTTCCAAATCCATAACATTATATCTTTGCCATCAACTGAGTGTAGAAATATCAAAGATAGAGTAGACAAGATTGCAAGAACAATTCTTGTATATTTCTTATATGTTTAACCAGCTCCATCGTACACGTACATATAGTGGGGAACTCTCAGCTATACAAGGTAAACTGTAAATTACAATCAATCACATTTATGCCTCTGATGCTAATGCCTATAATTACGCCTATCACAATATTTACATCCAGAAATTAGCGCGTTGTATTATGGTAAGTATCCTGTATCAAATCTCCCATTCTAACACTCCCCCTCAAGTTGAACGGTGGGATCAACGACGTTCAACTTGCCTAGACTGTCTTCAAACAACCTTCCATTTACGGCCTTGGTTAAAATATCAGCTAACTGATCTTCGGATCGAACAAACGGTAGAGCAATCACCCCAGCCTCCAACTTCTCTTTTATAAAGTGTCTGTCAATTTCCACATGTTTCGTCCGATCATGCTGTACTGGATTCTCGGATATACTGATAGAGGCCTTATTATCACAAAACAACGGCGTAGGCTGATTTATCGGAAGTCCTAATTCTTTGAACACCTTGTGTACCCACAGTATCTCGGTAACTCCTTTTGTAATCCCTCAGAATTCTGCTTCTGCACTAGAGAGAGTGACCACCTTCTGTTTCTTGCTTCTCCAGGTCACAAGGTTTCCTCCTACAAGAGTGAAGTATCCGAAGGTAGACTTCCTGTCCACCAAATTCCCCGCCCAATCAGCATCTGTATAACAATGGATATCTAGGTGCCCATTGTCTCGAAACACAATCCCCCTTCCCGGTGTATGCTTGAGGTACCTCAAAATGCGTATAACAGCATCTATATGATGTTCCTGCGGGCTGTGCATGAACTGACTGACGAGGCTTACAGCGAAAGCAATGTCGGGACGAGTATGTGACAAGTAAATTAACTTACCCACCAAGCGCTGGTAACGTCCCTTATCTGCAGGTGGTGCACCATCGACTACTTGTAGTTTGCTGTTCACGGCCATCGGTGTGTCACAAGGCTTACAGTCAATCATTCCTACCTCAGTCAGAAGGTCCAAGACGTACTTACGTTGAGAAATATATATCCCAGCTTTGGACCGAAGAACTTCTATTCCAAGAAAATACTTGAGACCTCCAAGATCCTTCATCTCGAACTTTGTGAACAGATGCTCTCTGAGCCGAGCCATCTCTATTCTGTCATTGCCAGTGATAATCATATCATCAACATAGATAATTAAGCATGTTACTAAGCCACCTTGTCGTTTTATAAACAAGGTATGATCTGCGTTGCTCTGTAGGTAGCCATCCTGTTTCATTACCTCAGTAAACATTCCGAACCAAGCTCGAGGTGACTGTTTGAGTCCATACAGGGATTTTCTTAGCCGACATCCTTTGCCTTTTCCGAACTCTGTAGAAAAACCGGGTGGGGGTTCCATGTACACTTCTTCTTTGAGATCACCATGGAGAAACGCATTCTTAACGTCGAACTGATGGAGAGGCCAATTTCGTATAGCTGCTATTGAGAACAAGATCCGAATAGTATCGATCCGTGCCACGGGAGAGAAAGTTTCAGAATAATCAATACCGTAAGTCTGAGTATAGCCCTTGGCCACAAGTCGCGCCTTGTATCGCTCCACACTCCCATTTGCTTTGTATTTTATAGTAAACACCCATTTGCACCCAACTGGCCTTTTTCCTGGAGGTATGACACATTTCTCCCATGTTGCATTCTTCTGAAGGGCACTCATTTCAGTTAGCATGGCCTCCTTCCACTCTGGTCGATTTAGGTCATCTGTAACATTCTTTGGAATCTCTTCCACACATATTGTAGCAAAAAATCCCCTTGCAACCTCACTTACCCCGTGTCTAGAACTGCTCAGAGGGTACCGAGATGTCTTTGATATTCTGTCCGGAGAGTACCGTTCGGGAGGTACTCCTCGATTAGTTCGGGGCGGTAACACCCGTGCCAACTCCTGTTCCTGCAACATATTAGTGGGGTCCAGGGGAGGTTCTGGTACTGTATATAACGACTCGGGAGGTATAGATGTCTCAGGTACTGTAGATAACGACTCGGGAGGTATAGATGTCGTAGGTGTAATATCTACAATATTGTTGTCAGCAGAACTTACAGTACTAGATTGATGATTATCACATACCTCAGGTGCAGTATCCGTCCCAGGTGGATTATCAGCGGGTACTGGAGGCGCGAACTGTACTTCATTGGGAGCAGCATCACAGTCGGCGCCATCTACTGGCCGTGTTGGAACTGTCCCTGTCCAGTCATAGTGTGACAGCCAATCTAGGGTTCCATCATAGGGCTCCCCCTGAACCCCGGATTGGGTGTGGTAGTAAAATTCAGTTTCAAGAAAGGTACAGTTTAGGGTGATATGGATACGGTGAGTACGAGGATTGTAGCAGCGGTAGCCTTTCTGGGTGGATGCATAACCAACAAAGACACATTTGTCAGCACACGGGTCAAGTTTGGTTCGCTCATGTTTAGGAGTGTGTACAAAAACAGTGCAACCAAAGACTTTTGGGGGAAGAGTACAGATGGATGGTAGCGTATGTTGGGTGGATAGTATATGTAGTGGACTCTGAAGGTTAAGAATTTTGGTAGGCAGACGTTTAGTGAGGTAGGCTGCAGTGGATACGGCCTCCGGCCAAAAATTTACCGGGACACGAGACTCAAACATCATAGCTCGAGCCATTTCTAATAAGACTCTGTTTTTTCTTTCGGCTACTCCATTTTGTTCTGGAGTGTGGGGACATGTGGTCTGATGAATGATGCCATTGCTGGTAAGGAACTGTGCTAACTCCCCATCTAGATATTCTCCCCCATTGTCGGATCGTAATATTTTGACGGATGTGTTAAACTGTGTTTTGACCATTTGGTAAAAAAGGCGAAATTTGCTTGACACTTCTGATTTAGTTTTCATAATGTATAGCCAGGTCATTCGTGAAAAGTCGTCGACAAATATGACATAGTACCGGAAACACATAGGAGTATTGTAAGGAGCAGGACCCCATACATCTGAGTGTACTAGAGAGAACATATGATTAACACGAGTATTGTTTGGGTAATAAGAGGTCCGGGTTTGTTTTGCCCGGAGACAAGTATCACACTGCAAAAGTTCAACAATTTTTGAAGTAAACAAGGAAGGAAATAACTGTTTTAAATATGTAAATGATGGATGCCCTAACCGGCGGTGCCACAGCCATAACTGTCGAGTGACTGTCCCGGTGGCCAGATTAGACTGTCCCTGTCGTGTCACTGCATCAACAAAGTACAGCCCGTTCCTTTCAGTACCACGACCAATGATCTCCTTGGTACGAATGTCCTGCAGGAGACAGAAAGAGGGATACATCATAAGCACGCAATCTAATTCTTTTGTAAGTTGACTTACTGACAACAATTTCGTAGATAGTGCTGGTACGTAAAGGCAATTGTGAAGAGTAATATTAGACGTAACAGTGACCTTACCACTACCATTAACTGGGACAGAGGCCCCATTTGCAGTCTCAACAGTTGTTTTAACAGGAGGAACAAGTGTGGAAAAATCACGGGGGTCATAAGACATAGTATCGGTAGTCCCACAGTCAAATATCCATGGGGATGTGTGGTCGGTATGATAACAGAATGTGGTAGAAGGGGCTGTGGTGTGTAAGATGTGACCAGGGGTACTGGATGTAATTTTCTGTGACTGAGGGACTTCAGTGCATTTTAGGGAATTCTGGGGGGTAGAAAACGACAACTGAGTAACTGGAGGGGTTCCGGATGGAATAACCAGATTTTCTGGGGTTAAATCGCGGCAGCTGAGATTTCGAGGGTTAATATGGCAAGGCGATTGGACTACAGGGACCTCATTAATATTTGCATAAATAGAAGGGGGCAATGGGGTAATTCTGGAATAAGAGGGGGTATAAAAGGGAGGATTAGGGTTTACAACCCCAATCCTCATACCTGCTCTGGCCATTTCAAGACCGGTGTCTCCGCCAGTGAGCTCTGCTGCCTTCTTCTTGTTCTGGCTCTGCCCTTGGCCACCTCTGTTCATTTCCTCCAGGTGACCGCTGCCTTCACCTTCGCTGGTGACTTGAGTGGCAGTTGCCTGGTCCTGGTTCTTCCTCGTGAAGTCCTCCAACCACCATGATGTCCCCCCTGAGCAGGAATTACGGGTGCCTCCTCTTCTGGGTGGATCTACGGCTGCTTTGCCCTGACCACCTAGTCCTTTCGTCGCTAGTCCCTGTCCCAAACTTAACCCCGATGATGTTACTGAGGGGTTTGACATATTTGCTGTAATATTAATTTTTTTCAGAAAAAAACGATGGCCGGATTTGGATATGGGTCTTGGTCGCCTGATCAGAAAACGGTAAGAGCAGATACGATGTACACAAGGTCAGGGAAGGGTAAACTTTCGGTTTTGGAGCAGATCCAGTCCTGGCAATGATGATAACTGAATCTGAGCCAAAAAAACGAATACACTTGTTTTTTTGGTCAAAGGTAGAAGAAGGGTAAGTAAGGCGATGATGACACACGTTCTGAGCCTTTCAATTCTCAGAAACGTACTGATATCTTGATCAAAATCTGGCAATGAAGGTGATAACCCTCACTGAGTCAGCAAAACAAACGGGCAATGATGGTGATAGGCACTCACTGAGCCAATCGGTTTTCAAAAAACAGGCCTGATTTCAGCCTGCTCTGATACCATGTAGAAATATCAAAGATAGAGTAGACAAGATTGCAAGAACAATTCTTGTATATTTCTTATATGTTTAACCAGCTCCATCGTACACGTACATATAGTGGAGAACTCTCAGCTATACAAGGTAAACTGTAAATTACAATCAATCACATTTATGCCTCTGATGCTAATGCCTATAATTACGCCTATCACAATATTTACATCCAGAAATTAGCGCGTTGTATTATGGTAAGTATCCTGTACTCTTCCCCCAAAAGTCTTTGGTTGCACTGTTTTTGTACACACTCCTAAACATGAGCGAACCAAACTTGACCCGTGTGCTAACAAATGTGTCTTTGTTGGTTATGCATCCACCCAGAAAGGCTACCGCTGCTATAATCCTCGTACTCACCGTATCCATATCACCCTAAACTGTACCTTTCTTGAAACTGAATTTTACTACCACACCCAATCCGGGGTTCAAGGGGAGCCCTATGATGGAACCCTAGATTGGCTGTCACACTATGACTGGACAGGGACAGTTCCAACACGGCCAGTAGATGGCGCCGACTGTGATGCTGCTCCCAATGAAGTACAGTTCGCGCCTCCAGTACCCGCTGATAATCCACCTGGGACGGATACTGCACCCGAGGTATGTGATAATCATCAATCTAGTACTGTAAGTTCTGCTGACAACAATATTGTAGATATTACACCTACGACATCTATACCTCCCGAGTCGTTATATACAGTACCAGAACCTCCCCTGGACCCCACTAATATGTTGCAGGAACAGGAGTTGGCACGGGTGTTACCGCCCCGAACTAATCGAGGAGTACCTCCCGAACGGTACTCTCCGAACAGAATATCAAAGACATCTCGGTACCCTCTGAGCAGTTCTAGACACGGGGTAAGTGAGGTTGCAAGGGGATTTTAAGCGAACTGAGATCATTATATCTTTGCCATCAACTGAGATCATTCTAGCTCCAAGTTCAACGCCTATAGTGAACAGATGCATGGGCTGGAACTGTTGTTCAGTGAACTGGACACGCGGAGATGATTTTTCCACTCCTGGAGGAAAGAATCACACTAGAGAAATCATCAGTAATCTTCTGACCAGGAACCATATAGCCAATAAATTTTTTTTTCGGGTAAATGTAAATTTTTCATTATCCCAGAAAAATGCCATGGCTTAAAGTCATGGACGATCAAAATTACACCTAGAAGGGGTGCCACCCGTTTGCTGAGGAGATGGCAGAGACAACAGGCCTGCACTTACCATTCGTTCAGCTCAAAATAAAAACATGCCGTAAGCAATACTACATACAGCCTTGTATGATATAACAATTTTGTTATATCATAGGTACGACTCTTAGCACAATATAAAGTGATATAAACAACTCAACTTGTTTGTCTAGATTAATGAGACAACCCAAAGATGCATTGTGGAAGCATCTTTTCCGACAATATCCACTTCTTTTATCCATTTTGTTTCCGTATTCAACAACACTCTCTGTTCTGTTAAAATAACCCACGTTTTGGACCTTGGCATTTAACAGCAGGAATCATATACACAGATGATGTTCCAAAGCAGATTTCATTATTCCTTGCCGTGTAAAGCAAGGACCTTCAAAAATTCTTCAATATAGAAGCAAGCCAAAGACTGCCTATACTACCCTGCCTCAGAACCTGGTCCAGCAATAATATTGACTTATGGACAACATCACCAATGCAATTTTAGCATTGCAACATCTAATAACATATGCAGAACAAAAATTGACTATATTCCATCTATGAACATAAGAAGACAGGATTGCAAAACTAGGAATTTCGTAAGATACTTGCTCTTCCAAAGCAGCAATAACAACCCTACTAATGTTAAAATCATCAATGTTCAGCTATTCCGAGTGGTTATATTTAGAGTGGACTGGATGCAAAGTGTTGACAGTTGTAGAATATTAACTTACCTTGTATACATGATTCTATAGGAGACAATTAGGGATTGTGATTTGGAGAGAAATCAGGAAATGTAATTAGGACAAATTATGTATACCATAATTAGACTAGCCTGTAATACTTTAAATATAGGACTGTACTACACAGAAATATTATCAATGAAAATGGAATTGTTTCCGCTGCAATCTTGCTCTAACATGGTATCAGAGCGGCAACGTTCCCAACGATTGTGAGAGTTTTCGGCATAGGCTCAGAAAAACTTTCATCATTGCCTTTTTTACCTTTCCCGGCCAATATTTCGGCCACCTTAAGATTACCTTTCCCGGCCATTGTTCTGGCCACCGGATCAAGTACCTTACCTTACCAGATTCTGATCTGTTCTTTAGATTTCTTCTGCTCAGACACATACAGTGTCATCCCTGCATAACCCTCTCTCTTAGCCTGCACGCAACAAAACCACAATGTCAGAAATTCCTGAACCACATAAGCCCGACACTACTGCAAGTCCAGGGGACTTAGCAATTCAAGTAGCTCAAATTCTCAAAGATAGCCTGCATACCACCACCAATCCACAACCTGTACTACCTGAGAATTTGAACATTGCTGTTAAACTGACAGGTAGCAATTATGCACTCTGGTCCAGAATTATTTACAGAGAAATACTCGGACGAGGACGAAGTTCACATCTCACAGGGGTTCCCCCACCACCAGGACCAACAGACCCGAAGTACCCTAGGTGGGAACAGGATGATAATTCTGTTTTCACCTGGATACTACAGAACGTAGATCCGAGTATGATTAACAATGTATCTCGATACCCAACCGCGAAAGCCCTATGGGATGGGCTAGCGCTAACATACGGTTCAGGGGGGACTCATTACAGGTGTTTGATCTGCACCGAAAGGCTAATCACATCCGACAAGGAGAAGGCTCGCTTGAGGCATATTGGAATAGCCTCCAAGATCTGTGGGTGTCCATTGACACACTGGACACTAATCCAATGAAGTGCCCAGAAGACATAGGCCTCTATAACCAAAAAATGCAAGAATTTCGCCTATATCAATTCTTATCAGCCATCAATGACAAATATGAAACAGAGAAGAAGGAGTTGCTGAAAAGAACACCCTTACCAAACATGGAGGCAGCGTTTTTTGAGATAAAGAGAGCAGAGTCCAGATCTGGACTCATTAAACATACCCCCTCAGATTTAGTCTCTTCACAGGGGGTTGGACAGGGGCTGATGGCCAGAACTTCAAGCAGCCGTGGCCGTGGTCGTGGACCACAGTCAGACCGTGGCAACACCGAACGGAGACAGCCATCAGGGCCATCTTCTCTTCGCTCAAGCACCACGAAAATGGACAAGAGTCATCTCGTATGTGAGCATTGCGGGAAAAAGGGCCACAGCAAGGATTCTTGCTTCCAAATCCTCGGTTACCCCGATTGGTGGGAAGGTAAGAAAATTTCCACTGCAGGAGGAAAGGTTGCAGCCACCAGGAGCTGTGATGACACAGGCGGCGGCAGCAACCCTACAGGAGAAAAGAAGGCAACTGGCGAAGATGAAGGAACAGACGGCGCAGGAGGTAAATGGGGGTTGGGTGAAAACCCTAACCCCCAAACCCTTTTTAATCCCCAAATTGCACAGAAGGCCCCTGAACTATTTGCACCTGTCCCCCCTTCCCCTTTTCATAATGTTAATATAGTCCCTCATTATTCTGAATTGCTGTCTCAACACCCTCAGTTCCCGAAAATTACTCCTACTACCCATAATAATTGCAATATTACCCCATTACCCCCTATAACCCACCATCCCTCACTCACGTCCAGTGCATATACTGCCCATACCCCCACTCACCACAATTCATGGATATTTGATTGTGGTGCTACCGATACAATGTCTTTTGACCCACATGATTTTATTACCCGTTCCTCTCCCACTAAGTCACATGTTGAGACAGCTAGTGGGGAGAAGATCCCTGTTTCAGGGGGTGGATCCATTGCTATTACTTCACATGTCACCTTAAAAAATTGCCTTTTTGTGCCCTCGCTATCTACTAAATTACTTTCTATCAGTCAACTCACCAAGGAATTGGATTGCGTTGTTCTTATGTATCCCTCGTTTTGCGTGTTGCAGGACATTCATACTCGGGAGATCATTGGACGTGGTACTGAGCGTGATGGTCTCTACTACGTAGATGCGGTGGTGCAACAGGGTAAGTCTAATCTTGCCACCAGATCGGTTACTCGCCAGTTGTGGTTATGGCACCGTCGCTTAGGACATCCATCATTTAGTTATTTGCAAAAACTTTTTCCTGCTTTATGTTCCCCTACTTTAAAAACATTGACCTGTGATATTTGCCTCCGGGCCAAACAACCGCGAGCGACTTACCGCTCTAATAATACTCGTGTGAGTCATATATTTTCTCTTATTCATTCTGATGTATGGGGCCCATCGCCATATCCTACTTCCCTGGGTTTTCGGTATTTTGTTACTTTTGTTGACGACTATTCTCGCATGACGTGGCTATACCTTTTAAAAAATAAATCTGATGTTGCCACAAAGTTTGTTGAGTTTTATAATATGATTAAAACCCAATACCACTCTACAGTTCAAATACTTCGCTCTGATAACGGTGGGGAATACTTTGATGGGGCACTTAAAGAATTCTTTATTACTCATGGCATTATTCACCAGACATCCTGTCCTGACACACCCGAACAAAATGGTGTGGCAGAACGAAAAAATCGCACCTTACTTGAAATGACTCGCGCCATGATGCTCGATGCGGCTGTTCCTCGGGGTTTTTGGCCGGAGGCGGTATCTACAGCCACTTATCTCACAAATCGTCTTCCTACTACTATCCTTAATCATAAAACACCCCTTGAAATCCTTTCCCGTCACACTACCATCCCGTCCATTTTAACACTACCACCAAAAGTGTTTGGTTGCACTGTTTTTATACACATTCCCAAAGGCCATCGCACTAAACTTGACCCGTGTGCCGAAAAGTGTGTCTTTGTTGGCTACGCCTCTACCCAAAAGGGATATCACTGTTATAACCCTCGCACTCGGCGTATCCATATTACCATGAATTGCGTATTCCTCGAAACCGAGTTTTTCTTTGCCACCCCATCTCGGTCTGAGGGGGAGATAACTAATGATGATGATCCTCTCGATTGGTTGTCTAATAACAATTGGTTGGCGACTGGACCAACACGGCAAGTAGATGGCTCCGACTGCGCTATAGCTCCCTGCGACAGTACGGTCATCACGCAGGTATCCGGCCATGACTCTCCTCAGATGAATGCACCACAACAGGTAGACAAAGGTATACATAATAACTCTGATGATTCCATTTCTAGTGAGATTCCTGATGATGTTTTACCTGATATACCTATTGTTGTACCTGACACCCCTATTACACAATCACCTGAAAATCCAGTGACTAATTCAGAATACCTTGAGTTGGATCATATTAATGTTATGACAGGAGAACAGGGGCACGTGCTACCACCCAGGAAGAATAGGGGAGTGCCACCAGAAAGATACTCCCCTACTAAAGTAGCCCGAGCATCTAGATATCCCACAGTTATAGAAGGACCAGCAAAAGCTTTTCTGACCATGATCTGTTCAGAATCACTTCCTCGGAATGTAGATGAGGCGTGCACTCAACCAAAGTGGAAAGAGGCAATGCAAGAAGAAATGGATGCCCTCAGGAAAAATGATACATGGGAACAATGTCAGCTACCACCAGGAAAACGAGCAGTGGGGTGTAGATGGGTATTTGCCATCAAACACAAAGCAGATGGTAGTATTGAAAGACATAAGGCAAGACTTGTGGCAAAAGGGTTTACACAAACATATGGAGTTGACTATTCTGAGACTTTTTCACCAGTCGCAAGGATAGATACAATTCGAGTATTGTTCTCTATTACAGCTACTAAGAATTGGCCTCTGCAGAAGTTTGATGTTAAAAATGCGTTTCTACATGGCTCTCTAAAAGAAGAAGTGTACATAGAACCTCCTCCAGGTTTCTCTGACGAATTCAAATCTGGACAAGTGTGCAGATTGAAAAAGGCTCTATATGGACTGAAGCAATCTCCGAGAGCATGGTTTGGAAGATTTACCTCTGTCATGAAAAAGGATGGTTATAAACAAAGTAATGCTGATCATACACTGTTCATCAAAAGAAAGGGAAGTTTGGTTACTTGTCTTATTATATACGTTGATGATATGATCATTACTGGAATTATACTAATGAACTCTAGGAATTGAGGTGCTGCGTTTACAAGAGGGTATTTACATCTGCCAGCGAAAGTATATCTTGGACTTATTGACTGAAGTTGGTCTAATGGATGCAAAACCAGCTGACACTCCGATGATCCAGAATCTGAAGCTTGACTTTATACAAGGAGCCCCTTCAGCAGACCGCGGACAGTACCAACGACTGGTAGGGAAGCTGATATATCTCTCTCATACAAGGCCTGACATTGCATATGCTGTAGGAGCTGTGAGCCAGTTCATGCACAACCCACAAAGACACCACTACGATGTTGTAATCAGAATTATAAGGTATCTGAAGAAGACTCCTGGAGTTGGGTTATTGTTTAAGAATAACGGCCACCTCAGGGTTGAGGCATACACTGATGCTGATTGGGCTGGAAATCAGGTAGATCGTCGCTCCACCTCCGGATACTTCACACTAGTCGGAGGCAATGTAGTCACATGGAGAAGTAAAAAGCAGAAGGTGGTAGCATTGTCAAGTGCCGAAGCAGAGTTTCGAGGTATAGTTAAAGGTATTACTGAAATTCTTTGGATCAGGAAGTTACTTAGTGATCTCGGATTTATGGCGACTGATCCAGCAACTTTGAAGTGCGATAACAAGGCGTCAATTAGTATTTCGGAGAACCCGGTACAACATGACCGTACTAAACACGTTGAGATAGACAGGCACTTTATAAGAGAAAAGCTTGATGATGGAACCGTTACACTTCCATATGTATGCTCCGAAGATCAGCTTGCAGATATCTTGACCAAGGCAGTAAACGGGTGAATCTTTGAATATGTGTTACGCAAGTTAAACATCGGCGATCCCACTGTTCAACTTGAGGGGGAGTGTTGACAGTTGTAGAATATTAACTTACCTTGTATACATGATTCTATAGGAGACAATTAGGGATTGTGATTTGGAGAGAAATCAGGAAATGTAATTAGGACAAATTATGTATACCATAATTAGACTAGCCTGTAATACTTTAAATATAGGACTGTACTACACAGAAATATTATCAATGAAAATGGAATTGTTTCCGCTGCAATCTTGCTCTAACACAAAGAACATAAACAGTGTCAAATCAGGTTGCTGCATCGATATAAAGCTACATAACTGCTTGGCCTATTTGTCTCCATCAATCACCTTTTAGCATTGAAACATTTAAGAACACATGAAGAACATAAACTGAATTTTGCCATCTGGAAACATAAGAGCACTGAACTCAACACACACTTCCACAGATCTTCTATAGCGAAAACAACACCACTCATGTAAAATGGACCAATAGTCAACACCGGAATGGGTAAAAAGAAAGTAAACAGTGTCAAAACAGCAAGCCACTTGATTCAGCTACATAGGTTGATGTTATTATAACATATAATTTCCCTGCTTGTCTCCGGTAAATGAAAAGATAATATGGTAAATCAAATTAAGAGCAAAAATAGAACAGCCAAATGCTGAAGTACTAATGTCTTCAATGATGATGTACTTGAATTGATAATCATATGAGTACGACATCTTGTCTAACTTTCTCGACAAGATATAAATCGCAGGATTCTAAATATACCATAAAAGAAAACGAACTACTCATAATAAATCCACACCAACTCTCAGTTGACCCGATTAATAATATTTCATCGTCAAGATGAACTGAACTTGTTGGCAAGACGCGTAAATCAAACGTTCATAAAAGACTAGTGGATTGCTCCTGCTTCTTATTGAAATGTTTTGTGGATGAATATCAAATTCATCTGACCTGTTCTGACGAGTTGAGCATGCAATTCTTTCACCAACTCTTCTCTTTTCTCGGTTAAAAAAAAAACTTCTCATTTCTCCTCTTCCTTTTACCGCTTCTCCAATCGATATCCATGGCAGCTCGCCTTCCGCCGGTTGCTCGTGAATCCGCATTTTATTCGTGGTGTGTTCTACTTTTGAATTTCGATTTATTTGATCCATTTTTGGCGGGTGATGGTAGTTCTTCAATTTGTTGAAGAGGGTTGGGTAGTTGCGATAACTTTTTATTTTATAAAGAAAAAAAAAAATGTGAAAACGTCAATCTGTTTCTGGGACTAAAGCTAGTGGGGCATATATTATTTGATGAGGAAACAGCAGGAAATATTACAATTTAAAAAAAAAATCAATTGTAATACTCATAATTTTGTCAAAATCATAGGATAAAATTTAAATTATATTACTTATAATTTTGTTAAAATTATAGAATGAAAAAAAAATTAATATAATTCTGATAAGACCGCATACATATGATATTCAAATAGGTGACATGAAAGACGTCATCGCGATTCTTTAAATGCCATACTCATCATCGGGATGAGATCTCCTCATCGCGCGGTGAGTCACTGCGCGGTCCAGAACGCGACACGTGACAGCAGTAGGGGGTGGTGAGGCTGGATGAGGGTTACGGTCACACAGCCTCACCACTCCCCCTTTTTGCCACGTGTCGCGCGGTCACGCACGCGGTGAGGGGGGAGCGGTGAGGGGATCCTATCCCCTCATCATCTGTACTATAGCCCGGACAACGTCAATCCTTGGGTATTGGGAAAGGGTTTGGATCTCATAACCCTACTTTTCCTCACCCCTTTGTGACCACGCGACACGTGGCAGTAAAGAGGGGTGGTGAGGCTAAATGCGGGTGACCCTCATCTAGCCTCACTGCCCCCCTTGCTGCCACGTGTCATGCGGTCACGCTTCACCGCACTCCATTTGCGGTGAGAGGATCTTATCCCATTGGGAAAGCCCCAAGGCTATAGGTAACACTTAAAGGTAACTAGATATTGTATGGGATATGATCCACTCACCGCTCTTCTCTCACCACGTGCGTGACCGCGTGACACGTGGCAAAAAGGGGGTGGTGAGGCTGAGTGAAGGTAACTCCAATCCAGCCTCACCACCCCCTACTGCTGCCACGTGTCGCGTCCTGGGCCGCGCGGTGAGAAGATCTCATCCCATATTGTATTGGGCGTTTCAATTGCATTAGACTTCTGTGTTTGTGTAAGGTTCGGAAAAAGGTCGGATCGTTTCACAATCGGATGTACGCAAATTTACTCTACACTGTGTGCAAGAGGCTGTTTCCACGGCTCAAACTTGTGACCTTGACCTTACTAGTTGCTCCAAAATCCGAATTTTAGCTATCTATTGTATTGAATTCTTATAATTAACGAACTGTGTGCAACATAGCGCTTCCCTCTCTAGACTAGACAAGATTGTGAGAACATTAAGACCCAGCCACGAGTAGCCAGTAACTTTTCAGTCGGAGAATTGTTATATCTAATGCCTGTAGTTTGTTTAATGATTTCTTATAACTCTTTAACAAAAATATTTTACATATAAAATAGTTATGTGGAAAGAACTGCAGACTAAAAGGTGGGTTTTTTTTTTAAATTTCTTAAGTTAGATGATCGGTCACGAGCCTTAATCTAAGAAGTTATAGTGTTGCAACTCAGTTTATGTGCAAAATACAGCACGTAAACCAAATTAAGAAGATTAAGAGCCATAGATTAATTACTAATTATATTTAGGATTTTTTTTAAAGTAAGGCTTGCGTTCTTGATTGAAATGTAACTCCTGCCAAGTCAATACATTTTCAATGTAACATTACCTATTAACCTTTTTTTTCCCATTAAATTGTAGAGTTCTTGGTTGAAAAAATTATCTGTGATATTGCAAGATGGCAGAAGAGTCGAGTAAGGTCAGCAAACTCGAATTCTACGAGGTGATATCATAGTCACTCTTTAACCAAAATAAACATCACATAACATGCATAAAAGTATTGCGGTTCAGATTTGGAGAGGCTAAATGTGAGACAAAATATGAAACTTCCAAACGCGTCGCCACATGTACAAAACAAGTTTTTTTTTTTTTTTAAAAAAAAAGTAGCAGCCTCTCCCTTAAAAAACTACTTTTGTACACGTGACGACGCGTGATTGGAGGCCTCATATTTTACCACATCTTTAGCTTCCCCAAATCTCAACCCACAGTATTGCCACTTTTACTGTGAATTCTGAATGTTAGTACAAGACAATAGATTAGATTGTTAGAACAAGACAATAAATTTTGAGTATCCAAAGATTCGAATTTGATGTAACGTAGAAGTCATTGTAATTATTTGTATCAAGGTTCAAATTTTCAAATCCTTATCGTATTTTCTCGGCATGAATAAAACCTTAAAAATTAGATAACAAAAGCCCATGATCAAATATTTCAGAAAAGAACCGGTCATCAAATGTAGCGTGGGTCTGTTAAGAAAACAACGTTACGCAGTGCGGGTCCTATAACATATCTAGCGTGAGAACTTCTAATTAACAACACAAAAGAGATAATACCATGATCATTTAGTTGGTCAGCCATGAGCCATGAACATGCAGACATATTTGAGCTCTGGAAATCCAAATGACCTTTCAAGAGGGGATGAGATCCCCCATCCTCAATTCCCTCACCTTCTCCCTACCGCTTGCTACGTGTCCTCCACCCATCTTCATACACCCCTTATAGCCACCCCTCGTTTAACCTCACCACTCTCCCTACTGCAATGTGGCTGGCGGTAGAGAGAGGGGTGAGAGATTAGGGGTGAGTTGATCCCACCCCTTCAAGAGTGCACATCACATTCTGATAATTAATGATGCTCCACTAAAATTTAATTCGACTCACTTTTTTAGAATTGAGCTATTATCTTTCAAGGAAAAAGAAAATGAAAGAGTGAACCACATTGTTCTAGGGTACAAGTGGATTTCTTGATGAGCAGACTGGCATTAGCCTTTGGTTACAGTCCTTGACGGCTACCCATTTCTTTAAAGGCCACTAAGGGGTCAACAATGACCCTTCCTTCTATTGAGGATATTTTTGACGCCAGAGCAGCTTCATGACCTCCCCCCCACCAAATACACACACATAAATAATACATAGTGTACATATATAGTATATACACAAACACACACACATGACATCTTAAATATACACATAGCCAAACAGCACAATAACAATAACATTACCCAATTCCCTTAGAAACTCCAACTTCTGTGGGGTATGATGAGGTCGGATGTATGCAACCATACCCATGTGTTGAAAACACAGATGTTTCCCAATGACCCATAACAAAAATTGCGTCAAACTGTGTCGATCAACTGCTACTTCACAATATAAGAAGCACAATCAATTTATTGAGTCATTTTGTTTTATTTCATCATATTCCAAAATCAAAAAAAAAAGTGTCATTGACTCCTTTGGAAATGGAAATAACACATAGCCAATCAGTGTATGAAGTAAATAGGATACGTAGATGCTACCAACAACATCAGAAATTAGTGAATCATATTCACACAAGTCGCAACTAACAAGCTGAAAATGTTATAGCAGAGAAGTAAACAGAACTGACAATAAGTAAATGCTTAACATGCTATTCAGAGTTTCCCTCAAAGTAACTTTCTTTACTTCATAATTTAGATAGATACAAGAGGCAGCACAAGATGAAACAAGGAAAAGTATAGATCAGTGCACTAATGTATAAACAGCCAGAGGAGAGTAATACAGAGGACATGTTCCACTTTCAACTACAACAACCCCCTCCTTGCGAAACAGCTCCATCCCTTCCCCCTGATGACCCAGCATTGCCGCCGTATCCAACTTTTATTCCATAGGACTGCAGACACAGCCCACAAAAATGCATGTGTCAGAACGATTATTCATTTTTCTTTTTTTTTTCCTTGGGGGGCGGGGGTCTATGTGCGCAGACCCTGAAGTACAATATCATCGCAAGATTACCAAAACCGAAAATCCGATGTGAAAGAAGAATGTGCAAGTAGAAATACTTAAAGGAGACATTCAGTCTACAACAACAACATTATTTCATTGTCTTAGAGGCTCCCGCCTATAACGGGGTATGGGAGGAAAACTGATTTTCAGGCACGAAGTGCTCAACCACAGCCGCTGAAAAAGCTTTTATTGCAACTACTTACACTAGAGCATGAAAAGACATTCTAAAGAAGTGAAACCAACATATCGGCTGAAGCATCTGAAAAGAGAAAAAGTGCAAATAAGATACCTCGTTTGAAACATCAAAAACTCCATCCTGAATCTTCTTATATATTGTTGCAGCTGTGTTTATAAATGCCTAAACATCAGGAAGACATGTCAGTGCACGGATAAAGATTAAAGATGATAGTTCAACCGTCATCCAGTGGAACTGTGCAATAGCTACTTAATGTCAAAGGATATTTTCACCTCTTCAACATTCTGAGCAGTTTTAGCAGAGCACTCCATGAAAATCAGGCCATGCTCCTTAGCAAATTGTTCGCCTTCCTCAGTGCTGACAGCCCTTCTGTGAGCCAAATCACACTTGTTCCCAATCAGCATGATAGTCATATTTGCATTGGCATGTTGCCTAGCATCTTCCAGCCAACTAGCAAGGTGATTAAAAGTTTCCCTCCTAAACAGTATATAAACAACCATCAGCGATGGAAACCAGCAAATGATAACACAGAAAACACTTGATAACCTTGACTAAAGTACATTTTCAGCTTCCAAAACAACAGTCAACATTAGAACTATGATAACAGAAAGAGAAGGCAGTCATTCCCCCAAAGTGGCCAACTATCAAAATACTTTTGAACCAATACCCACAAGAGCGGGGTCTGCGGTATTTTGACCCGAAAGCAAACAAAGAAAATGCTGCAGGTATTTAAGAAAGCACCATTCTTCGGCTTGGTAAATTTTAAGCTGCCTCCAATGTGAGAGTACTACCTCACCACCAACTACCCTTAAAAGTCCCAAGGAGGAGATTGTTGATTATGGATTAAAGAAAATAAAAGACGTTCCCGGTGCACTAGATTCCCGTGTTTACGCAGGATCTGTAGAGGGGCTGGATCGCTTCGCGATCTATTATACGCAGCCTTGCCCTACACTTTGTGCAAGAGGATGTTTCCACGGCTCGAACCTGTGACCTCAAGGTCACAAAGCAACAACATTACCAGTTGCTCCAAGGCCCGTCCTCAATGGACTAAGGAAAATGCTCAATGAAAACTGCATAGTGGGTTTAAAGTCTAGTGCTCGTTCCTCTACTTCATGAGCATTCATACAATTGTTCATTTCATAGACATGACCTCAGAGAAACCATAATTGATCCAAATTACCTTGTAATGTCATACACAAGCAGAGCCCCAGCAGCTCCTCTGTAGTAAGACCTAGTAATTGACCTGAATGATTCTTGGCCAGCCTGTTTTACATACATATTATAAAAATAGCTAAACAGAAAGAAGAAAGACAAAGAAGAAGATGAAGGAATAGGACAGAAACCAGCAATTGGCCTAAACACCACTCTTAACTTGCAGACAAGTAAACTTGAATTCTCCATGAATTTAAAATTTCTCCAAGAACACACCATATCAGACATGATGGTCAACAGAGTAAAGGAATAGTTAGTTCTTACCGTGTCCCATATTTGTAATTTTATAGGTTTGCCATCAATTGTGATCATTCTAGCTCCAAATTCAACACCAATAGTCAAGTCATGCACCGGCTGAAATCTCTTGTCAGTGAACTGCAGAAGAAGACATGATTTTCCAACCCCTGCCAAAAATCACAATTCTAAAATCAGAGTTCTCGTGGCCATAACTGTCTCACCTAACCCTTGTACACAACTAATAATCCCAGACCGTCATGGACAAGGCTTTGCATGACGCCATATTGTCTTAAGCTGTCTGTCAAGTTTAATGAGGCACAACCCCCCCTCCCCCCTCCCCCCAACGCTTCTTTTCAAGGGTGCAGTTAACGAAACAAATCATTATGTGTAATTTTGAACTGAAACTTCTGCTGAAATTCCCAAGCTCAATGCCCAAAACATCACCAATCTTTTTGACTTTTAGTACATGAATTAGGCCTAAGAAGATCATTGCGAGCTAATCTATGAAAAACCTTACAAAAGTCCACATTCTGAATCCTTCAACATAAAGCACAAAAAGTCTGCAGTAGCCTGCCTCAGAGAGTATCCCGAGGTTAACATACCTTACGTATCATCAACGACCTTACAAAGCAAACAACTAACACCATATTTCACAACTAAATGACAAAATGAACAAATACAGAAATCGAATTTGATCTCACAAGCATCTAAATAAGAATATCCAAAGGATATAACGAAATTGCACTAATTTTTCAACAATCGAATAACAAAAGCCTTTCTCGTCAAGCTACACAAACACATTTGATTCCACAACTAAATAACATAATTTCGAAGATCAAAACAATAGCACAAAATTTGGAACGTTATCAATAGCAATATATCTCACAGATCCAGAGGAAAAATAGCAATAATTTCCAGAACATGCCATAAACATAAATCAATTAAAGTATAATACAAAACATAATCATATTAATTAACGGAGAAAAATACCGGTGTCGCCAATGATGATGTACTTGAACAGGTAAGCGTAAGACATCGCGTTTTCCCTGGTAGAGACTGCTTCGGTTGAAAGTAAAAAGAGATGGAGAATTCTAGATCTCTCAATAACCGACAGAAATCAATACGCCCAACTACACTTACAGAATATATAATAATTCGAATCTAAAACGAGATCAACGAAAAGAAAGAGAAGAAGCTAGGGAAAAAAAAGCTGATGCGAAATCAGTGGACGGTGGAAACTTCTGTCTCGCTTTCCGTCTTCCTCAGGCAAAAGCCAAAAGCCAAACGGAGGATATATTAGGGGAGTAAAGGTTGTCGATGCAGTCAGGAATAGGAAAGAAATTTACGTGTTTTCTATAGAAACGCTTGATTCGCTGGCCAGGTCCAGGTGTCTACCCGAAGAATTTACGACTCTCGATGTACCTATAGAATAAAATCACCCAACAAAACGTCAAATCTTTAGCACAACCCAAAAAAACATTATGTAAAATACAAATTAGAGGCTCTAACAGTTTCATATGTTATTAAAGTTTTTTCACAAGGTGACAAACTGGTCTTCGGCTCAACAGCGATGAAACATCTACACTGTGTCTCTGAAATCGAATTATATATCTTTAAAACAAATCCTATACAAGTATCAACGAAATCATACCTTGGATTCAAATATAATCATTTTCTTTCTTCCTTTTATTCCGCCCTTCCCCACCTGGCCCCTCTATGATGAAGCCGGATCTTCACCAAGAGTCTAGACGACCTCAAATCAGCTTCGTCAGTTAGCTTGAAGAGTTGCTAACTGGACTGAGAGTGGTAGCTGGAATAGCCTTTAATATATCATGCACAAGAAAGCACGGGTCAGAGGTCCCGGGGGGCTGGCCCCGGAAAAAACCCTCCGATGCTCAAGTCAGTTTGGCCATATCTCACTGGGATTATAATTTAGATGATGAGTTTAGAATTTCTCAGAGTATGGGCCGAAGAGCAAAGTGTCTGAACTTGCTTTAGTGTGTGAATGTTTTAATTCCAGATCCCCCTTCTTTGTCTTGGTTGGCTTGCTTTTATAGACCTTTTCCCACCTTTAGCTTCTGATAGTGTATAGTGGATAAGACATTTGCTTGGGGCAGAAAGCCTAGGGCGCTGTAGGTCTGCTGATGTGACCAGTAGCATGACTGATGTGACTAATAGGCCGGCCTGGTTGATGTAACTTATATATAAGCCGGCTGTTGTGACCTTGGCGTGTTTAGAAAGAATAACCAGTTGTAGTCACTATATTTGAATTGCACCCCTGTTTGAGGGTCCCACGAGGTAACGTCGTGCTGGGCTCATTTGTCAAAGTACCCAACTGAACTCTGCCGAAGTGCAAGGTCAAGTCTTGCCGAAGTGCATGACTAGGCTTTGCCTAGCTGAAGTGGTCTGAAGTTAGTGCCGAGGTGCAAGCCTTGGCACATTCTTGGGTTATGTAATAAGTGTCATGTTGCCCTGCTGAAGTGCAGCCAAGGCTGAACAGCCATGCTTGGGCGCTGAACTGCAGTACTTGAGTACTGAGCTATCGGAGCTGAATCGTTGAGTGTCGTTGACTAACAGACGATTTAATTATGGTTTATCACTCTACAAATACTTTTGGAAAATTAATGGTGTAACAAATAATTATTTGTCAACAAACATTGTGTGTTTTATCATTCTTTTTACAACAAATGGTGTGTATTTATCATTTCTCATACATCAACTAACCAAATAAGAATAGAATATGAACAGTTATTACAATATTTTGAATTTACTGAGTTATGTTCAAATCAAAATAATAAATTATTTAAAACAAAGAGAGTATTTTATTTATTTGTAACGTATGTGTATGTTATTGATTTGTCATACGAAATGATCATTTTAGATGATTAAGGACAAAGTCATGACCAAATTAACAACCAATTCACAACATTTAAAAGGCACTTTTTAGTTTTCCTCTTTCGGTCTTTCAACCTTCATTCATCTTCTTCGAAGTCCCTCTTCCAAATAGGAAATCCTAACCCTATTTCCTCTGAATTTATTCCAAAAATCTTCAAATCCCTAAATAAATCTAGCAAATCTTGAGATAGCAAGAACAAAGTTCCTAATGTCCCACTCAAAAGAACTATGAAAGAGATGGAGGCTGCAGGTAGCAGCCGTAGTGGCAGTAGAGGCGGTGCCAAAGGCGGCCAATGAGAGGTTGCACCAGGACACGAAACACTTAGATAAGCCACTCTTGAAGCCCTCGAAGTAGTGAGAACCTTGAGGATGTATCTCACTCAAAGTTTCCTACCTTGGACAAAGGACAGTTGAGAAGAGGCTAAACAAGAGGCTCCCAGAGTTAGCAGAATGAGGTATATCTCATATTTTCAATGAATTTAGCAGAAACATGGGAGAAGTCCAAGAGGGCTATCATTCTCTTAAAGAAATTAATTTTTCAAGAGTTAAAGAAGGATAATGAGGTGAAAGTAGTTATAGATTGGCTGAAATTCCATGATTGGGCAAATCTTTGGAATAACGATAAGCGTGAATATTCCCCCTATGATAACAAGGGATTTTTATACAAATTTGTGGATTGAGTTGAATGTGAATAATATTTTCGTCATTCGCTCATTTGTAAATAGAGTTTATGTGAATTGGACTATAGAGAAAATCAATCCTTTGTTTGGGGCCCAAATGAAGGGTTGATAAATTTTGAAATAGTTCGGTGGGATGTGAAAGAATTAAGAGTGACTGAGAATGAGGTTAAAAATTTCTTGGATTTCTGCCATTAAAGTCCTTGAACTCCATAGTTTTGCCTTACCGTGTTCTTATCACAATAATAACGTATTGTGTATATGGCACATCCGTTAAACTGCTATGTAGTTTGGATTTCTGTATTGCTTACAAGTAGTTAAGCAAGAGAAAGTGATCTTTTGGTCTATGTTCATGGACATGGTTATAGAGGCTGCCACCAAGCCTACAAAGGCTCTTTTTTGTCATTCTCATCTAGCACATGCTTAAAATAGAAGGTGTAGATGTAAATGTACTCAGTGCCATTGCGGCCCTTGAAAAGGATACTTTTGACATACGCAATGTGGCATAGAAGAAAAAGGCCATGAGATAAAGTGAAAGGGCTTAAGGCCCAAATCAAGAACCTGTAGTGGATGTACCACTAGAGGTGCATGAATCTGAACCTATCCCTAAGCCAGTGCCATAGCCTACACATTCCACATCCTCCCAAAAAGATAAGGGTATGGCTCCTATGGCTGAAGACTCCAATGAAGAGTTCAACAATTAGAAAGATATAGGCAGCCTCAAGTTTCATATTGGGGATATAAATGAGAAAGCAACTGAAGAAGCTATTCTTGTCCGTCTACTCCCTTATTCTCCTCTTGTACATGTTCAATCTTAGCCTCTTAACTTCACAAACTTTGCTTTAGCTACTGCTATCACTTTGTGGACATTATTGCTTTATCTATTTGATGACTTTCTATTCTTTTGTGATGTGTCTAATATTGTTTATTTATGGCTTAGACAACATGTATGTTTCTTGCTTTTGATGCTTCAAAAAAAGGGAGAAAATATATGTGTTTTGTGATATAAGTTTAATGTTTAAAGATACGTGTGATGTAAGTTTGATGTTTTGGGAGAAGTGTGCAAACTTTGTTTTGGCTTGGCTAGAGGGAGAAATTTGAGTATGAAGCATAGGTTGGCCTAAATGAATATTGCATGGTGACTTGGTTAAGCAGATTGAGTAGTGGGGAAGCATAAACTCAGGTGGAATTTTACTAAGTTAAGAGAGCATTTTGGCACATTGTTAGGGGGAGTTTTCAAAATGATGTGTAAAAGTTTGCAAATGGAATTTTGGTTTGACATCTCAAAAAGGACGAGATTGTTAGGTTATAAGTGTGTTTTGATGATTTACATGAGCTAAAAGTGCAAAAGATTTCAAACAATTTGCAAAACAAGAAGTCAAGTTTTACGGTAGTCAAAACCAAATTCAGGATGGTCTTAATCAAACGTTCAGTGAGTTTCAGTACACTATACTGAACTTAAAATGATTTGACCAAATGTTTGTTGAACCTTCAAAAAACCAGGATTTCGTTCACTAAACATTCAGTGGTGAGACATAACAAAGAGTTCCAGGAGAGGAGACCAAACTAAGGTCCAAACTAAGATGTGAGTTTAGTGAAAGTCATCGCGATTGTTTAGTTCGACATCCTGAAATATAGCTGTTATGACACGATTTTCAAATTACAAAAGGCTGTATCTTCCTCCTATCTACTCTATATTGATTTTTCATTTATCGCCAACCGCTCTAATGCTATTTTAACTGCTTTTTAAATGTCTTACAATCAGCTAGTTTGCAAATCTTCACTTACAATGGAGAGAAGATTTCCTGATGCGTGGTTGTACACCTTGTACGGATCGTCTCCTCTAACACTTGGACCTTTAACGATTGTAGGCAATAGTTTAATTCCCTCCTAGCTGTTGATCACCAAGATTTTTGTTTGAGCCTTCGTCCTTCAGAAGTTACTCGTTTCCCAAGCAACTCTGCACCCTCTTGGACGGCCACACCTCTAATCTTGGATATTCCCACAAGGTTGCTCACACCTTGGCTGGATTATAACTTTGATCTTCAAAGAGACAAAGAAAGCACTCAAGTTGCTCTTAAGAAAATCAAAGCGAAATCCACAAGTGTTTGTGAAGGAAAAGTAGGCTGATTTTGCCAAAGAACTCTTTTGGTTCAATTATCAAAATTCTGTATATGTTATGGTCAGCTAGGACCCCTTTAAATAGGGCCAAAAAGACTAAAAAAGTCTAGTCTACAATGCTAAAGAAAAGGCTACTCAAAAAGCTGGTCAAAAGGCTACAAAAATGGCTAGAAATGTGCAATCTGTTAGCAAATGGTTTGGCCCTTTTAGAAGACTATTCTGGTCTTTATCACTTCTTGAGAATTGTAGATCATGATCTTAAATTCAATTTGGGATTTTAGATCACCTCATTTGGACATGGGGTGAGTTAGATATGACCCTCCAAATTTTGAGTGTCCAGAATGTTTTCAATATGAGCTCCTGAAAATTTGTCTGAATTGTGCCTGTTTTTGGATCACTTGGAGCTCAAAATAGGCCTTGACTCCTTTAGAGAATTGTAGACCATTGAGTTTCGAAAAACAATCATATGAAGTTCTCTGAATTTGGCCGGTCCATTAAAGAGATAAGTCTAAATTAATGAAAGTGTATCATAGAATTCGGCAGAATCAGTACTTGAACTTCAATGCTGTTGTTTGGTCATCACGACGACATATCTTGGAAAAGCGCAAAGCATGAAAGTTTTAGGCCTTTGTCTTATATTTCCAGCACAATTTGAATCAACTGATTTGCTCTTGCGGTTGGATAGATACGGTCATTTTACAAAAACGGGTCCTTATAAAATTCACATTCCGAAATTGGCTTGCTTCTATTCAACTCCTTTGGTCTTCAAACATCTCCAACAACCTTACAAGACCTTAAAACAACTCTAATAGAGACAGACATATACTAAACAACTCTAAAGGCATAACAAGCTAAAAGAGTCAAGGTTTAGTTATGCAAGACCGAAACAACAACATTTTACAAACAATAAACTTTAAACAAATGACTCAAGGAATGAAAGAAATAATACAAATGGATCATATATGTTACAATACATAAAAACTCGAAGATTGGGCTCAAGTAGGTGAACCCAACGATCCTCTTTGTTCATAGCCTTGTCTCGTACATGTCTTAACAAGAATGCATAAACTTCTTGGCTCAAACTCTTTGTCATGCTTCTTGTCGCTTGACCTCGATTTGTCTCATCTTCCTTGCTTGCGTGACACCCCTGCATTTTGCTTCGTCAAAACTACCCTTATAGCTTAAATATTTTGTACAACTGCCGAAAACATACATTTATATGAATTTAAGACGAAATTTCCATATATTCAAAACTTGACATCTAAACCTGATAACATAATTGAATATGAGGGGCATCAGTACTCGTTGCCAATACGTCTTAAAGATAATCTAATGTGTAAACTTAAAAGACTAAAATTTGAGTCACACCGAAAATAATGTGACATAGGAAGGCCACTTCTGTGGCTTCGCATTGGCAAATAAACTTCAGATGCACTAGCCTCTTACGTTTGTATAATGTCTAAAAAAGAGTCGGATCGTTTTACGATTTGATGTATGCATATTTAACTTACACTTTGTGCAATGCGCTGTTTCTGCAGCTCGAACTTGTGATATCAAAATCACGAAACATCAACTTTAGCAGTTGCTCCTAAGCCCGTCGCATTAACAAATACACCCTGAAATAGTTTATTTAAAGTTACTAAAAACTGAAACGCAGTTGGGCACCAAAAAGGATCACGAAATTTTTCTATATTACATACAAAATATGTAACCCTCAATGCAGTTGACACAATCTTTACAAGATATTTAACCAAGTAAATCAAATGTCTTTCTACGGTTTGTCTCGAAATGCGTTGAAATTGTCCTTCCTCCTTTTGTTTTCCTAATTTTCCAGATCCTTTTTTGTCAGCTTGCATATCAAAAACCTTCATAAACGACTCATTTTCCGGCATATATACCAAGCATAGTTAGAGAACCCCCAAAAAAAAAAAAAAAGTCAACCGCAACATTATTATGTTTTCTTTTTTACTCTTTGGCATCATATCCGCTGTTTATAAAAAATCATATCCGCCAAAAAGTTTCTTATATAATATAGACATGCATATATATATATATATATATATATATATATATATATATATATATATATATATATATAATTCCATATATTTCGTACAGTTACGCATACAATATTCATATACATCTAGGTGTTGTATTGAATTTTATTAGAATTGACTGATAAGTCTGACATACATGGAAGGCGCAGTTAAAGAAACTGGAGGTTGCACTGCGGCAAGCCACTCGAATTGTGAAAGTTGGGTCGACGTGTTATATATATATATATATATATATATATATATATATATATATATATATATATATATATATGCATATATGTGTGTGTGTGAGAGAGAGAGTGTGTGTGTTCAAAACACGTCGACCGATATTGGCCAATGAATAAATTTTAATAGTTACTTATCAACGAATAAGAAACATAATCATGGAGAGAAAACCCTATTTTCAACTCATTAGTGTCAAAAGTCACCTATTCCTTATGATTGGTTAATGAACGACTAATCATTGCCCATTGACTATAACAAAATTTGACGTATATGCACACACACAAACACCATACACACACACACATATATGTGTGTGTATTCCTTATGACGTATATATGTGTGTGTCTATTGTTTTCACGAATAAATGCATCGGAAAAATAATAATGTAGAGATAATGAAGTAACTCTATTTGGACAAAGTTGCTTAATGGACCATCTCCATCCGGCCTCAGGAAACCTTTGCACGCCTCCGTTACCTTTTGGGAGGCCTATGCCCCATAGAAACTGTCTACCTGAGACCGTCCCTTCATCAACGTCAATCGAAGTAGAGTGAGCTAGATGAGAAAGGAGCAATTGGAAAATCTATTTCATCAACTTTAATCAATGGAATTTGAATCAACTGACAGATACATAGATAGTTTTAGGCTAATTTACTTTATCAACTTCAATCGAAGTAAAGTGAGCTAGATAAGAAATGAACATTGCTTTAGGATCAACCCATTGCTCCTATGTGAATGTGGACCGAGCAACCCTTCCCGGTGTACGGGCGACCCCCGAGGGCATTCTTTGTACATGCCCGTCCATCAGCACTATTTGCTCCTTAGCGAGGGGCCAACCCTACTATACTAGGTTGTTCCTCTTTTGTGCTACCCAATGTTCTGACTTTATTTTTGTTGTTCTCGAAAAAACTTTCATCAACTAGTACTAGTTTGATGTGAACCTTTAGAAAAAATTCAGTAAATTTTTTAAGTGTTCATAAGTTGAAAATCAATAATATGGAGGCAGCATCATATTTTTATTTTTATCTTTTGTACCATAATTACTTACAAGCTATGTAAGGTTTTCCACTAACAAAAACACATCTAGAAATGTAAAAGTGTTTTTAAGTTGGTTTGATGAGTTTATAGGTTTATATGGTGTTTGACTTGACTTATAAGTTGGTCAAACAACCTTATAAGCACTTTTGCCATGCAGCATATGTTTGGGTAAAGAAAAGATACTAGTTGCTTATAAGCAGAAGTGCGATCTATGAATAGCCACAAGTAAAATCAAAGGCCAATACTAGCAACCAATACATATAAGATGTCAATTGATCAAAACTAAAATAAGATTGTATAACAACAACAATATTATCTCATTGAGTTAGAGGTTTCTGCCTATAACAGAATATGGAAGAGTTGGATGTGCACAACCATACCCATGTGTTATAAACACACATAGATTAAAATAAGGTTATAATATTTAAAAAGGCCAACAATGAAACTCTCAAAACTTGAGATGGGCGGGTGACTACGTCTATGGAGAAAGGGGGTCATGGTGGGGTGTGTGTTGGAGGTATTGAAATAAGTTGGGAAGAGTTTGGGCAAATGGGTTTGTCAAAAGTTGACAACTACCATACTTTGAGCTTAATTATGATTAGTGTTCGTTAATCAAAAATGAAAACTAATAATTTCTAAATTATCTACGTAACAAGTAGATGACTTTAGGCTTTTGAATCACTCGATTCCGATACCGGGTGAATGAGAAATTAATGTTCAAAGTTGGAGTAAAATTGGAAGGAAATTGGGAAAAGTGGTGATGTGGCCTCTTGAGGAGTGAACATATCACCCCTTAAGTGGAATACCACATTGGCTATTTGAGATGAAAGGGCCACCATATATAGTTCAAGTTGGAGCTTTCTGAAATGTGCCTTTGGGCATGAGAAGTTTTTGACGGAGTCAGGACGCAGCTCAGGCAAGGTTCACCACACACGCGCACCGTCCGTCTGGCCGGCTCGGGCTCAGGCTCGTGGCTCACGCGCCGCCGCCCGTCCGTCTGGCCAGCTCGGCTCGGGGCTCGTGGATCTGGGTGATTCTTATCTTTTTTGGAGAAATTTTCTTTTACTTTTTCCTAGAAAAATAAATCAAGCGATCCAACGGTTGAAATATTTCTGCATGATATAACGGCTGTGGATCGTAGTATACACGGGCTCGGGCTCGGGCTCGTGGCTCGTGGCTCGTGGCTCGTGGGTTCTTATCTTTTTTGGAGAAATTTTCTTTTATTTTTTCCAGAAAAATAAATCAAGTGATCTAACGGTTGAAATATTTCTGCATGATCTAACGGCTGTGGATCGTAGTCTACACGGATTATGATCTAACGGCTGAGATCGTATCTGGCAGCGGTTTTTTCATCTAGATCTAACGTCATGATCTAACGGCTGAGATCGTATCTGGCAGCAGTTTTTCATCCGACGATCTACGTTTAAAACTGCTGCAGTTTACGATCTAACGGCTGTGGATGAAAACCGTCTGATCCGACGGCTGCGGTTTAATCTCGAGATTAACTGCCTAATCCTTCCCGCCTACTGCTTCTTCCCAGACCTCTGCACTTTCACTGCTTTTCTCTACTTCCATTTTTCGATTTGTGCATACTACTGCACTGTTTCGATTTTTGCATACTACTGCACTGTTGTTACGTTTCCAGTTCGAGAAATCAGAGCATCCCACAGGCTCGCCGAGTTCTTTACGTTGCTGTGCCGTTTCGTATGAACTGTAGCCGTTGTATCCTGGGAGACGTTTGCTGTTTCTGGTTGGGCACTTCGTACCGGAGCAAATCGTCTTAAGGACAGAGTCCTTAGACTCGCCTCGGTTCTGATTGTATTTCGTCAATTTACACAAACGCACACTGTACACTTGTTCTGGTTACAGAATCTAACAGTGTGCAGGGTTAAAGCTTCAATAATTTTATTACTTTCTATGGGTAAATAAATGGCGTCATACTAGTTATTTTAACAGTATACAAGAATCCAAAGATATCAACGTTAAAATTTGGGCTGAAGTGGTCAAACCCAGCAGAAAATGCAGGCTATAACTGGGTCCTCATGGGACCTCCGACAAACAATTTTGTAATTCTTAATTAACAATTTGACAAACAATATATTCCATAATCCTTAATTAACAATTTCTCAAAATCTTGAACCACTACCTGCATACGAATTCATGTATGCCTATAATCGTGTTCTCAGTGTATTAAATTTTTGTGTTTGTACGGGTTCTAGAGAGGGGGCGGATCGCTTTACAATCCGATGTAAGCAGCTTTATCATATGTTTTGTGCAAGTGATCCTATTTCCGTTGCTCGTACCCGTGATTTCAAGATCACAAAGCAGTAACTTTATCAGTTCCTCCAACCCGTATCTTACATCTATGTCCTTAATTAATCAGGCATTGCAATTGCAGTCTCTTAAAAAATTCCGTCAAAAATATATAGTTGTTTAACTCGTCTCTTTCATAGCTTTGTCCTGCTTTTCGTCATGGTCTCCAATTCTTTATAAGAAGTTTAAACAATGTCATACATGCGTATATATTTTTATCTCATCCATATATTATCAAATTATTATAACATCCCAAATAACATCACCCATGACCGCATGCATAAGGCTATAATTAGAATATCTAGTAATGGTA
Organism: Eustoma russellianum; assembly: GCA_036186865.1. Lineage (NCBI taxonomy): Eukaryota > Viridiplantae > Streptophyta > Magnoliopsida > Gentianales > Gentianaceae > Eustoma > Eustoma russellianum. Next base: position 7,105,201 of record AP025061.1, on the reverse strand, counting down.
TTTGCATATACTAAGCAAGTCAACTAATGGGAGAAGTTCATACTTATTTAACATTGATTATAATCGTAACCCTCATATATTCGATGTCCGTTATAAATCTTATCGATTACATTGATGTCATTAACAAGAATAGATTTGGCCATTAACTCAAGGGTTGCTACTCTTACATGAGTCATAGTCAACCCGACTTTCTTACAACATTGTGTTCTGCGTAGTCAACAAAACGAAAGCGAATAATACCTGAAACGAATAGAGAAAGTTGAAGTGAGCGAGAAAGAGCCTTTGCTTTTCTTCACTATGTAAATATAGGGTCGGATAAAGTCCCACTGAATATTTTGTATCTACAAAGAGATCATTTCTTTCGATGGAGATGGATCCCATATAACATATAAGAACGGTTGGATGTAAAAAAAATTTGACTGAATTTTTTTTCTGAAATTGCAAATATCAAGTGTAAAAATTTAAGTTCTTAAGAGTAAATACTCAATATCCAAGTAGGCTTACAAGGTTGATCATGACGTATGGATAAAAATTATGTATAAAAGGCATAAGTATATGATTTACAACATACCGCAACCATACGGAACAAATCATAGTTAACTCTTAGTTCATCGTATACACATCAATTAGAGCAAGTCGTATGTATACAAATCATAATTGACTCTTAGTTCTTATACACATCAATACATGCCTTTGTATCACATATTTGATCCTAAAATACCAATAGCTTATAGAACCCGTTGAATTATGTGAAAGTAGGATACTTCAAATTCAGGGGCTAGATGAATTTGTTTAAACGATCTAAATCATGACCAACTTGTAATAAATTCTTCAATCAAAAGGAATTCAATTGTTATCTCTCATCCATTCACTTAATAAAATAAATAATATATGCATAAAATAGTGATATTATTTTTAATTTATAACAATATTATATTGTAGATCTGATAAAGGGTTGAGTATCCATATCGATATTGTTGTATCTAATTCATCAATAGATGATTTAAAACGAACAAAATCCTATTTAAGTTAAACAATTTAAGTCATTATTATAAACATCTTCAAAACCACACAAGAGGTAAATACAACGTTCTTGGTGAACAAAAGGTCTCACTTAGTTGAATTGAATACATAATATGAGAAATAGTATTCTTAATCTCTCTGATATCTTTCATCATGATCCGTACCCAGTATATCACAATGACAGCAAAAGCTATCGCTAGAGTCTGGGGAGGGTAACTGGTAGGCAAACAATACCTCTGTCCCAAGGGATAGAGAGTCTGATTCCAGTGAGACCTCCGGCTCTACATGTACCTGCATAAATGACATAATAATAGGGATATGACGTGCTAGTGTGTTAGTGAGGAAATTTAGGAAATACAAAGAAGAGGCTTTCGATATTAAAATACACATAAAGTGTCCCTATATATGACCTATACCTCGTTAACGTTAAAGCATAGATATTAAAATACACTGGTAGGCTTTCAATATCAACCTAAAGCATAGATATTGTCTACGCCAATCCATGTCCCTAAATATGCTCTAAGGTGTCCCTATATATGACCTATACCTCGTTAACGTTAATCTTATGTCTCTATGAACTCCTATCTTGAACCATGAATCTCTCTGATATCTTTGAGAATAAGAAAGTTCCTTTTAGTTTATTCATTTGGAATTATATCCTTCTTTTTTCCCTAAATATTTTCTTCCTCCTTTTCTCTGTCATTCTTTAAGCATACATATGACAAATATAATTTGACTATTGTTTTATCAATGTGAATGTAATCCTTAAGCGAATATCTTATTAAAGGTCAATACTTGGTCTATCATTAACATTAATATTAAAAATTATTATTTATGTTGTTACTATCAATATTATTATTATTTTATATTTATTATTAATATTACTGTTATTATTATTATTATTGTTACTATTCAAAGCATGTAACTGCAGATCAAAATAATGAATCGTTGAGATTTTGCACGTGACGCCGGCTTTGAATTTTACCAAAACCCAACATTTGATTAACATTCTTATGGATTCAACCTCTTACTTTTTCGCTAAATTAAAAATCCTCTTGCACAAAAAAGGTAAAATAAGACTGCGTACACTAGATCGATCTGGTCTTTTTTTTAAATTCTATGCAAACGCTGAAGACTAGTATATCATAAACGCCTTTTTATTAGGGGTGACAATCTCAGAAGCGACATCAAAGCATTACCCGAACCTGACATGCTCTTTGCGGGTATGGGTATGGTCTTGGCCGATTTCGTGTACAAATCGGCTAAGACCTGAAAGTTACCCGTTAAGAGCGGGTCGTGTCCATGTATACCCGCAGGCTACCCATTTATACCCGGTATATCCGATTTTTTAAAAATGTATTTTAAATATAAATTATAAATTAGTAAATTAAAAAAACTCATACCTAAAAAGTAAAAACCTAACCTAATCTCCCCCATTCCATTCCCTATTTCCTTGCTGCCCCGCCGCCCCCTTCCTTCTTAGTTCTTCCATCCCCTCTGCAAAATACAAATGTTGCAATTGTCCAGATCTTCGCCACCACTACCCCCCCATAAGTCATAACACATCATCCTGTTGACTTGCTATTGTTAACTGGTGAATGCTCTTGTATATCAATAGTGACAACCACTCTTAGTTGAATTTAGCAACTTCTGCATCTAGAAGTTCGTCATCTCTAATGTTCAAATATTGGAGTCTTCTGTGCTGGCATAATTGTAACTACACTCTGTTTCTCACCCCTACAACTTTCTTTTGGGCGTTGAACCTGATTTACTCTTATTATATGCATATCAACTATTAGCGCAGAACATCATGACGATCGAGTATGCATTGTTGTCATTGCATATTGGTTTACTTGATTATCCAAAAGTAGATTCTCGAATATAGCAAGAAATCATGATAAAAATTTTCACTTAGTCTCTTCTACATGTATGGTTAGGTACATAAATCATGTACTAAATTGAGCTTGCTATAAGAGTTTCGTGGGTACCAAGCTGGCCAGACTGGTCCTTGTCTAAGATATAATGTGATCTTAACAAATATCTGTTTGAATTTTTTGCTGGGGAAAATGCCCGTGAGTCTCATATTTTTCATATAAATCGGTATATTTAGCTCTATAACAATTTTTGAAAAATACACGAAACCTGAAAAACACATGAAATGATCCGTATACAACCTAGAATATTTGTACTTTTCAAGTTCATGGGTATACTTAATGTTAGAAAGTTTCCATATCAGAAAGAGGAAAATTAGCGATGATTGATTGAGCAATAATTAGACTGTACAAAGTTAGATATTTGATTAGCGTAATTAGCGTAATTAGATATTTGGCTATTAATTGTAAATGATTAGAGTTTCCTTGTGTAGAGAAAAATACTTGTATATAAACACCATCATACTGTACTGATTGAAATTGAGAAAGAAATACAAAAAACTTCCCGTAAAGAAATCTGCTTATAGCATTCTTGTGTTTTAACATGGTATCAGAGACTCTAATCCAGTAAACACGTTGTGAATTGCTTTGTCTTTGGCTCAGAAAGTAACTCATCATTGCCAGTATACCTCTCCCAGATCAAATATCCTTATACCTGTTTGTAACTTCTTGGCTCAGAGATACTCTCATCACAGCCACGTAACCTTCCAAGTATCCATCCATCAGTTTGTATCCTATTGGCTCAGAGTTTAACTCATCACAGCCACGTACCTGTCCCAACCAAGAAAACCAGTATCAAGCGTGTCCATATACCATTCTGATCAGACGCGTCTGCACGAAATAAGATGTCAAAAGGCACCGAAACTACCCCAGAACCGTCAAAACCTGCACTTAACTTACCAGAAATATTTGATTTGAATGAACAGTTTGCACTGTTCTTACAAAGCCGGATAACCCCAAAACCCGGAAAATTATCATTACCATGAACTGTGTCTTCGTTGAAACAGAATACTATTATGACACCCATACTAGGGAACATGGGGAGTCCTTAGCCAATGATTCCCAAGTATGGCTTCCGGGATCGATTGAGCCAACAGGGCAAGTAGGTGGCGCTGACTATGCTACCCAAGCAACAGACGTACAGGTCAGTAATCCAGCACCAGACAATACTCCTTCGGTGAATACTCTACAACAAACAAATGGTAACACCCTTGAGTCCCCTGATTTTTCTCATGATTCTTCAGCTGATAGTCCCGAATTAGTCTCTTCTAATCCTGATTTTTCCTCTGAAATGTATCCCTTGAATGATAATGAAACTGTGGAAGGCAACTCTAACCATATTATGCAGGAACAGGTGCGTACTTTGCCCCCGAGAGAAAACAGAGGAGTCCCGCGAACAGGTACTCGCCTACAAAAATTGTAAAGTCCTTCAACTACCCACTGAATCTCCACAGGGGGAGCATTTCAGAAAGGGCAAAAAGTCTATTTACATCATTACGTTCAGAGACAGTGCCACGTAATGCTGAGGAGGCTGCGAAATTACCTAAATGGAAGGCCGTAATGATAACTGAAATGGATGCGCTACAAAAAAACCAAACATGGGAAAAATGCTCTCTGCCTCAAGGAAAGAGAACTGTAGAGTGTAAATGGGTATTCACAATAAAGTACAAGGCGGATGGAAGTATCGAGCGTCGAAAGGCGAGACTAGTGGCTAAGGGGTACACGCAGACTTATGGCATTGATTACTCTGAGACCTTCTCTCCAGTAGCTCGAAGTGATACAATCAGAGTCTTGCTTTCAGTAGCAGCGACGGAGAATTGGCCATTACAACAATTCGATGTTAAAAATGCATTTCTATATGGATATATCTCAGAAAAAGTATACATGAACCTCCACCAGGATTCTCATCAGAGTTTTGTAACGGGGAAGTATGCAGGTTACATAAAGCGCTGTATGGACTAAAGCAATCTCCACGTGCCTGGTTTGGGAGATTTACCAATGTAATGAAACAAGACGGATATCAACAAAGTAATGCTGATCATACCTTGTTCTTCAAATGAAGGGGGGAAACTTGTGACGTGCCTGATAATCTATGTGGACGACATGATAATCACTGGAAGCGACAAAGAAGAAATTGCCAGGCTCAGGAAGTATCTGTTCACAAAGTTTGAAATGAAAGACTTGGGAGGACTGAAGTATTTCTTAGGGATTGAAGTGCTGAGGTCGCCGACATGTATTTATATATCTCAGAAAAAGTATATCCTGGATCTGTTAGCTGAAATGGGGATGCTAGACTGTAAGCCTGCTGCCACACCAATGGTGGTCAACCATAAGCTCGATGTGATAAAGGGGGCATCAAGTGCAAACATAGAAAAGTATTAGAAGCTAGTGGGAAAACTAATCTACTTGTCTCATACTCGACCTGATATCGCTTACCCAGTAAGTGCCGTTAGCCAGTTTATGCACAATCCTCAAAAACATCATTATGAAGCAGTCATTCGGATTCTTCGATATTTGAAAGGTACACCAGGGCGAGGTTTAGTGTTTAAAAATCATGGCCATCTAGACATAGAGGCCTATACTGATGCTGATTGGGCAGGAAGTCAGAGTGATCGACGGTCCACATCTGGGTATTTCGCACTAGTCGGAGGGAACGCAGTAACGTGAAAAAGTAAAAAACAGAAGGTCGTTTCATTGTCGAGTGCAGAGGCAGAGTTTAGAGGGATTGTTAAAGGTATAACTGAAATACTTTGGTTACATAAGTTAATGACTGAGCTCGGGTTCCAAGTTCGGCAGCCCATTCAGCTGAAATGCGACAATAAGGCGTCCATTAGTATATCAGAAAATCCTGTCTAACATGATTGTACGAAACATGTAGAAGTTGATCGACACTTCATCAAGAAGAAACTTGAGTGTGGACTCATTGAGCTTCCGTTTGTTCACTCTGAAGACCAGTTGACGGATATATTAACCAAGGCTGTAAATTCACACGTTTTTGAAGATTCTCTGTCCAAGTTAAACATTGGCGACCCAACTGTTTAACTTGAGGGGGAGTGCTAGAAAGTTTCCATATCAAAAAGAGGAAAATTAGCGGTGATTGATTGAGCAATAATTAGAATGTACAAAGATAGATATTTGATTAGCGTAATTAGCATAATTAGATATTTGGCTATTAATTGTAAATGATTAGAGTTTCCTTGTGTAGAGAAAAATGTATATAAATACCATCATACTGTACTGATTGAAAGTGAGAAAGAAATACAAAAAACTTTCCGTAAAGAAATCTGCTTATAGCATTCTTGTGTTTTAACACTTGATACACAATAGAGACCTGACATGTACACATTTGGGTATCTATTTTTATACACTCGAAGCAAATGAGTAAGATATGTGTCTGATACTTTGATTTCCGAAACCCAAAAAACACGAAACACGAATCACGACCTGTTTGACACCCCTATTTTTTATCAACAAAATATTCTTATTTTAGGAAACGCAAATGTACTTCTAGAATATCAAGAACTCATAAGATAATGGACTGATAGAAAGTAGCCGTAAAACAGAGCCGTAAACACAGCCGTAGTCAAGATCTTGAGTATCTTGACTTTAGTAGAGAATATTGACTAAATCATAGTAATAGATTTGTTAGTAGAAAAAGAAGATTTTGTAATATTATAAATAGCAACGATTGTACTCATACAAATCAATGAAGAAAATATTTTTCATTCAAACCATTGTTCAATTCTTCATGGTATCAGAGCAGTGTTGATTCTTGGACTCAGAAATTCCAAGGTTCATCACAGTCCGAATTCACTGATTGTAATTGCAATCAGTTACCAGTTGAGAAGAATATCCATCCTCAAACACAAAAGGAAACCAACCGAAAGAAGAAAAAAAAAATTTTGTGTTTCTTTTGGAACTCAGAAACAATTTCATCATTGTTCCATAGAACCTTTCTCAAACCTTTCGCCAAGACCAGCACCTGCACACAAAAGAAAACACCATGTCAGGAAGCGAAGAACCAAAGCCAGACAACAACAGTGAGTTGGCCCTTCAATTGGTCAACTTGCTCAGAAATAGCCTAAATATACAGATACCAAACACAAATCCTGACAATCTGTCTCTAGGCATCAAATTAAGCGGAGACAATTATTCACTCTGGGCCACGTTGATTAGCAAAGCAATTGGAGGCAGGGGCCAGAGTCAGCATCTCACGGGAAATCCTCCTCCTCCGGCAACCACTGACCCAAAGTTTGCACAGTGGGAAACAAATGATCACTGTGTATTTACTTGGCTCATACAAAATATCGAACCCAATCTGATCAATAACGTATCACAATATCCAACAGCTAAAGCACTATGGGACGGGTTGGCAATCACATACGGTACAGGGACTGACTCACTGATAGTCTATGACTTGCACAAACGTGCTGGTTCGGTCAAGCAAGGGGGAAACACGTTAGAAGATTTGTGGAATAAACTCCACAATCTATGGATGGAAATCGACAGAAGAGAACCAAACCCCATGAAGGACCCTGAAGATATCACAATATACAACAACAAGGTCCAAGAACAGAGGCTCTATCAACTTCTGATGGCAGTTGATGACAGATTTGAAACTGTCAAACGCGATTTGCTCAAGAGAGAGCCACTGCCCTCTCCAGAGACAGCGTACTCAGCCATAAAAAGGGAAGAAACTAGGATGAGTATACTGAGGAGTGGCCTTCCCTCAGAATCTGGAGATTCATCACTGGGAATAGGGACTGGGTTACGCGCAAGGGGCAGCGGCCGAAGAACTGACCCTCCTCGCTCACAGTCATCATTGCGAGGAGGGGAAAAAGAAGATAAGACGAAACTTGTGTGCTCCCATTGTGGGAAACGCAAGCACACAAAAGATGGTTGCTTTGAGCTTATCGGGTACCCCGACTGGTGGGGTGTGAATCAAGAAGGAAGACGAACAGAGACTGGGAGAAAGGATGCAGGAGGGGTTGGACGAGGTGCAGTTGCGGTGGGCAACAGCAAAGCTGCCGCCATCACCCTTGGAGCAACTGCAGATTTAGAAGCCAAACCAGCAGAATGCAAAGAGGAGGGTTTCCCAAACCAGAGCATTCTAGAAGCCAGGAGAACAGAAGGAGGCGGGCAGCAAATGAACCCAGCGGCGGCTGAGAAAGGTAGGGTTGGGGAATTTATATTCCCCAACCCAAATGGTGAAATTCCACAAATACCCCTCAGTTTTCCCTCTCCCATTTTCAGCACATTCCTTAATTCCCAAAATACCACTCATACATCTCCCGACCATTATAACCCTGCCTATTCCGCTCTAGGTCATTATACACGGCCAGTCGTCCAATCCTCGTCGTCTAAACATTCTCGGTGGATACTCGATTGTGGGGCCACCGACACAATGACATTCGACCCCCAAGATTTTACAACCTTTTCCACTAATCCGATCCATAAAACGCATATTGAAACAGCCAATGGTGAATTACTACCAGTTCACGGCAGTGGCACTATTACACTTTATCCCGACCTACACATAACACAATGTCTCTATGTACCTGCCTTGTCTTCAAAGTTACTATCCCTCAGTCAAATTACAAAACAACTTAACTGCGTAGTACTTATTTATCCTGATTTCTGCCTTTTGCAGGATATTCATACGAGGGAGATCGTTGGGCGTGGCACTGAGAGCGGAGGCCTGTATTACATGGAGGAGGTTGCTCAAACGGGTCAGTCCATGCTTGTCCATGGGTTAGCTAACAGACAACTGTGGTTATGGCACCGGAGGCTCGGTCATCCCTCCTTTGGTTACCTACGTATCCTATTTCCCTCTTTATTTACACATACTGCTACGTCCCTTTCCTGTGACACATGTATCCTCGCTAAACATCATAAGGGCACGTTCCGCCCAAATAATACCAGAGTTGATCATTGTTTTTCACTTATTCACTCCGACGTCTGGGGACCCGCACCTGTTCACACACCTCAAGGTTATAAATACTTTGTCTTATTTATCGATGATTATTCTCGAATGACGTGGGTCTACTTCTTAAAAAATAAATCGGATGTCTATACTCAATTCGTGGATTTCTCACGCATGATTGAAACTCAGTTCGATCGAAAAATTCAAATTCTTCGTTCTGACAACGGGGGGAATATATGTCTCAACAGTTAAACGAATTTCTAACAGAACGTGGCATACTTCACCAGACATCATGTTCTAATACCCCTCAGCAAAACGGCGTGGCTGAACGAAAAAACCGTTTAATTCTTGAAATGGCACGGGCTATGATGTTTGAAGCCAATGTTCCAAAATATTTCTGGCCCGAGGCAGTCTCTACTTCAGTCTACTTACTCAATCGTTTGCCCACTCGGACTCTCCAACAACAAACTCCCATTTATACTCTCTCTCTCCAAGTCAACATTCCCTCTATCATGACTCTTACGCCGAAGGTCTTTGGTTGTACTGTCTATATTCATGTTCCTAAACATGAACGCACCAAATTAGATCCATGCGCTGAAAAATGTGTCTTCGTTGGGTATGCCACTCACCAAAAAGGCTACCGGTGTTACAATCCCCATACCCATCGTCTCCATATCACTCTTGACTGTATCTTTCTTGAAACCCAATACTTCTACTCTCACCATACTCAGGCCCAGGGGGAGAATGATCGTGAGCCTTTCGATTGGTTACATAACCTCAGGGGGATTGAGACTGACCAACAAGGACAGGCAGGCGGCGCCGCTGAACATACCCAGTCTGATGTAGATAACAGGTCTGATGCCCTAGTCCCACTGTCTGAAGAGACTCCCTCCTTGAATGTCCTACCAGAGGTAAGTAATCTATCTCCTGAGATGTCCAAATATCTATCCGATGATCCTGATATTTCTAATCCATCAAGTGAGTCACAGGTACGGATACTCCCACCAAGAAAGAATCGAGGAGTCCCACCACAGAAGTACTCTCCTGACCGGATATCCAGAAACTCTAGGTACCCAGTAAATGTGGAAGTATCAAGTGAATCAAGAGCATTCTTCACCGAGAGTCTTCCAAGAAATGCTGATGATGCAAATAAACAAAGGAAATGGAGAGAAGCCATGGAAGCAGAAATGGAGGCTCTAAAGAAAAACAACACTTGGGAAATCTGTGCATTACCAAAGGGAAAGAAACCAGTGGGATGTCGTTGGGTGTTTACAGTAAAATATAAGGCAAATGGAATGGTGGAGCGGTATAAGGCCAGACTGGTGGCAAAGGGGTACACACAGACATATGGTATTGACTACTCAGAGACCTTCTCTCCAGTTGCAAAAATTGATACTATTCGAGTTCTGTTTTCTATTGCTGTAAATAAGGAGTGGCCATTGTATCAATATGATGTAAAGAATGCATTCCTACATGGAGAATTAAGAGAGGAGGTGTATATGGAGGCTCCACCAGGATTTACAGATGAGTTTCAAAAAGACGAAGTTTGCAGACTTAAACGGGCCCTCTATGGATTGAAACAATCACCGAGAGCGTGGTTTGGAAGGTTTACCCTAGTCATGAGGGAAAATGGGTATCGGCAAAGTAATGCAGATCATACGCTATTCCTAAAGCAAAGAGGCGATTTGATTACATGTCTTATCATTTATGTAGATGATATGGTAATTACAGGAAACGATAACGAAGAAATGGCCCAACTCAAAAGGAGTCTGTTTACTGAGTTCGAGATGAAGGATCTAGGAGAGTTGAGGTATTTTCTGGGAATTGAAGTTCTTCGGACAGAGACAGGTTTGTTTATTTCTCAAAGAAAATATATCTTGGATTTATTGACCGAAGTAGGAATGATGGATTGTAAGCCAAGTGACACTCCAATCGCAACCAATCTGAAATTACAAGTTAAAGAAGGAGCCCCAGTAGTAGATAAAGAACAGTATCAAAAGTTGGTAGGAAAACTCATCTATTTGTCTCATACACGTCCAGACATTGCATATGCAGTAGGGGTGGTTAGTCAATTTATGCATCAACCACAAAAGGAACATATGGAAGTAGTAAAGCGAGTTTTGAGGTATTTAAAAGGAACACCCGATAAAGGAATCTGGTATAGAAAACATGGACATCTGGAGGTGGAAGTCTTTACTGATGCTGATTGGGCAGGAAACTTGAATGATCGACGATCAACATCTGGTTATTTTTCATTGGTAGGAGGCAACTTGGTTACGTGGAGGAGCAAGAAACAGAAAGTAGTGGCCTTATCGAGTGCCGAAGCTGAGTTCAGAGGAATATCCAAGGGGATCGTGGAAGTCTTATGGCTCAACAAGTTATTAACAGAATTGGGGTTTCCAATTCAATGCCCAGCAAGATTAAAGTGCGACAACAAAGCAGCAATCAGCATCTCCGAAAATCCAGTTCAGCATGACAGAACTAAACATGTCGAAATTGATAGACACTTCATCAAAGAGAAACTAGATGCAGGGGTAGTGGAAATTCCACATGTTCGATCCGAAGATCAGCTCGCGGACATTCTCACAAAAGCGGTTATTGGAAAAATGTTTGAAGACACGTTACACAAGTTGGGCATTGATAGTCCCAATGCTCAACTTGAGGGGGAGTGATAGAAAGTAGCCGTAAAACAGAGCCGTAAACACAGCCGTAGTCAAGATCTTGAGTATCTTGACTTTAGTAGAGAATATTGACTAAATCATAGTAATAGATTTGTTAGTAGAAAAAGAAGATTTTGTAATATTATAAATAGCAACGATTGTACTCATACAAATCAATGAAGAAAATATTTTTCATTCAAACCATTGTTCAATTCTTCATGGACCTCAACGCGTTATGTACGCAAACAACACCTATTGTTCGTCTGTCCAAAACCTGGCCTTATGATGGACAAACAAGTTAAATCTCTCTCTCTTTCTCTCTCTATATCATAATAATAATAATTATTATTATTATAATAACTACAACAACGACATAATTAAAGATGGTGCGGGAAAAAGCCAAATGCGTGTTGTAAAACTTAATTCGCAACAAAGGTTGCTGTCAAAATCTCTTGGTCATATCACCCACCCTATTTGATAAAGGTGGTGCTGAGGAGGAGGAGGCAGCTAAAACTATGAGTTGAATTTTGCATCCTGCAGCTAGAGAGAGAAAAAAAAAAGAAATCTAGAAAATTCTTCCCCCTTGGATTTCCTTTTGTCCCAACCTTCATTCTATAACCTTTAAATACAAAGCTCACAATTTAGAGCAGAACCCTCAAACATTGAGAGTTTTTGAGCAATATACTATTTGATCAAGACATTAGCTGCAGATTACTGGGGAAAGAAATTTCTTTCAGCTGATTCTTTCTTGCTTGAGAGCTTCATGGAAGATGATGGATTCTTTCGATTGTCTACATTTTCCCTATGCCAGAACTCAACGGTAAGTGCTACATCTCATGCATGTTTATTCGATACGCGTTTTGTTATATGGTAAGTACTATATCTTATGCATGTTTATTCGATACGCATTTTGTTATACGGTAAGTGCTAAATCTTATTCATGTTTATTTGAGATTATATGTCAATTGCTTTAGTTAGTATTGAAGGATAGAGGAAAAAGGAGAGAGAAAGGAAGAAAAAGTAGGAGGCAAAAAATGCATATGCCTGCATGTCTATTTATCCCCCTTCAGCTTCAGTTCACTGCCTGAAGTATTTCTTTGTTATATACTACAACAACATTACCCATTGCCTTTGAAGCTTCCTCATATAACGTGGTATAAAGGGTTGGATGTACGTAACCATATCTATGTGTTAGAAACATACAGAATTTGTTTTCCGATGATCCATAATGATGCGTCAAGTTGTATCGATCAACTGCTACTTCACAATATAAGAAGCCCAACTAATTTAGTGAGTCATTTTGCTTTATATCATCATATTTTAAAGTCAATGAAGATTTATGAATAAAATCTTCATTGAAACCTACATATTCACATTCTCATTATTCAATTTTAAGTGCCACATCTTGTTCATATTCATCCAAAATAAGTGTTGTTATATAAGTCTTCTCCACTTCTTCATTATCATCATCCGTACCCAATATATCCCAGCGAAACAAAAGCTATCGCTAGTGTCTGGAGAAGGTAAGTGGTAGACAAACAATACATCTGTCTCAAAGGATAGAAAGACTGCTTCCAGTGAGACCCCGGCTCTATAGAGTCTTATTCAGTTATATATATATATAAAACTCTATCCATAATGTTTGGAAAAAACTGTTGTTGAGTCTTTCACTGTAGTTGTCTGATTTTGCTGTCTGTCTCTGATCACATAACTGAATTCATCTTTCTATTTTGCTTTGGAAATAATGTAATATATATATTTGTAGTTATAACTGCTTGAATTAAAATAAATGAAGAATTGTTCCAAGCTTCTTGTTGATGAATTTAGTATTTCCTTATCCAAAGATTCATGAACGTTGATACTTTCTTTCTTTGCCTTGTTCCGACGGAAGTTTTTCTGTATACAACCTTTTTCTTACTCATGATCTATGTGGTTTAGTATTCAAATTATCCTCATTTTGCTTTTGTCTATGAGTGGTAAGAAGAGAACGTACCTTGAAACAATCGGTAAGGTTGTTGTTTTGTGATATTGAAGTTACGGATTCGAGCCGCAAAAACAGTCTCTTACACAAAAAATGCAAGACAAAACTGCGTAAATCAGATTGCGAAGCGGTCCGAGCCTCTCTCCAGACCCTGCACAAACGTCGGAATCTAGTACACCGGGAACGCTTTTTACGAGTGCCACGATGATGTTTTTCCAACTTAATTTTTTAATATACACATAGAAAGGGAGTGGGTTACTAATCTAGGTTTTTACCAAGAAATGGAGTGGTCTTTTCACTAGCTACCCAGTTCAACTTTTCCAATTTGCCAACTTACATTGTCATCCAGATACGAGGCCTTGAATTGGTAATTTCAGAATTTCCAAGTATTTAGGGCAGAGAAAGGGATTCAAACTGATTTAGTAAAATCAGTGAAAGTATATCTAATATACGGGTATGGTTGTGTACATATTTCCGTATACCGTTATAGACAGGAGATAGAGTAATGTTTTTGTTGTACTGAAAGTGTATCGTTCCGTGTTTAACCTTTACTTACCTAGTGTGTGGCCGTGTGGGTAAAAAAAGAAAAACTGTATTAGGACTGAGAAAAACATGATTTCCCCCAGCGATTACGACGAAGTTCTTTTATGATTTTAATGCTTTTATAAACACTTTGTTTCCAACATTGAAACAACCTAGCCGGTCGAACAATTTTGGACGTAAAGACAATTAGCATTTTTATTATTTTATTATGTTTTGTTTATGTGAATAAACAATTAGCATTGTGTCTTGTCCTTTTTAGCAAATTTGATATTACAACTTGGGAATACCAATCCAAAACCCACAAGATGGAAACTATTGAACCTTTGTGTTAGGTCCGTAACACACTCTAGAGGGAGGGTGAATAGAGTTTTTGCAATTTTGTGGAATTTTTTTTGTGTGGCTCAAATCAAATGGAATTCAAAATCAAATCAAGAATGGGAGATGAGAAACAATGAATGAGTACACTGGATATAGAGTGGTTTGAATCGTAAATGATTCTACTCCACTACCACTTTGTTTCCAAAGTGGATTTTCAACAACTACTCTTCTTATTAAAGCTAATAAGAACAACCACAACAATACTTATACTAACACCTTAGTGTAAGCAACCACAACCTACAGCAACTATAGCTCTAATCGAGAACAATTTTTTGCTACCTTACAACTTCTACAAAGTTCTCTCAAGAACTTTCTCACAGTGGGTTGAAGGAAGTAGTGGATTTCACACTTTATCACTAGTCTAAACACAAGAGATCAAATATTTATGGTTCCTCTTGTGTTAGACTCTCTATCTCTCAATGTATAATAATGAAGAACAAAGAAGAGCTTAACAAGCTTTAAGCACTTATACACATATGAGAGAAATATACAACAATGAATAATGAAGCTTAATGATGGTGAAAGTGTGTATTTGCCTCATCCAAGCTTCATCCATTTATAGAAGATCTTCACCACGTTTTGGTAGCGTCCACCATGTCTTCAACTACATCAAATGTCAAGAAAATGTTCAAATAGTCTTTAGTCACCCTATGAAGTGATTTCATCCTCAATAGTCAACCTAGAATAGCTTAGACATGGATATAATAGTCAAGGAAGCATGTGTGAGGTTAGAGTAAAGTCCACAAGAAATTTGAGCAAGATTGAAAAGAGAAAATACCATGGATCTCCCTTGGATTTTGTTTCAACGTTCATAAAAATTTGAATTCTGGGGGGACATCGATCGATCGAAATGCCTGGCTGAGAGATCGATGTCCTCCAGAAACTTTGCAGTTTTGAATCTGCTTGACATCGATCGATCGAAGTCTCTCCTGGAGAGACTGATGTGACATCGATCGATCGATGTCCCCTGGACTGAGAGATCGATGTTAGACAGAAAATTTTCTGTCTGACATCGATCGATCGAAGTCTCTTTTGGAGAGACTGAAGTGACATCGATCGATCTATGTATAATGGACTGAGAGATCGATGTTGGATAGGAACTTTTCTGCCTGACATAGATAGATCGAAGTCTCTCTTGGAGAGACTGAAGTGACATCGATCGTGTCCTTAGTCTGAGAGATCGATGTTGGACAGTAAAGATCCAATCTTAATCATTTTTGACATAGTGTATTTTTTTCATTTTGCATCAAATCTCAAGTGTGAATGGACTTATTTAAAACATCTTTACATCATCAAAACATTTTATATCTTAACACCTTGTCCTCATTAAGACTAGCCGTACTATTTTTTTTAAATACTATAAACGAATTTAAGCTGCTTTTTGACTTATTATGAGTATCCATAATGAACATTCTAGATTGAATCAATAATTAAAATGTTGAATTCCTAGCAAAGAGGACGGGTTTTGGAACAACTGGTAAAGTTGTTTTGTGACTTTGAGGTTACGGGTTTGAACCGCGAAAACAACCTTTTACATAAAGTGTAATACTGCGTACATCAGATCGCGAAGCGATCCGACCCCTCCCTAGACTGTACAAACGAAGAAGCCTAGTGCACCGAGAACGCCATTTTAATTCCTATCAAAGTCAAACATTTTTTATTTGTAAAACGAATCGTAAAGAAGAAAAAGAGACGGAAAATGATTTCTTTTTTCTCTCTCCAAAATGTATGTATGTTTGTTTCTTCTTCTTATTGTTAGCACTAATACTGCTATTATTACTATTCTTATTTCTAGTTGCAGCATTACTTATTGTTCCATAACCAAAGATGATATCTGCTTGGGATGGGAGGACTAGTTAATGCAATCCCCTATCCCCTTTACTCATATAGTGAAAGTTCAAATCTTGTCAGTAAATTAAATTTAAATATTTTATCAATTTGTTAGTAAACAAGTTATGAAAGTCTCTTTAGTAAACAGATTTCTCGATTTACATTTTTCACAAAACACTACAAAGAAAACATGAGGATTCCAATGTTGAAAATTCAACATTTTGTTTTAGAAAATAGTCTTGCCAAATGGCTAAAATGTTTACCTTTACCATTTATATGTATAGTGAGCAAAAAGCACAGCAATATTCTCACTGCTATGCATCTATTTAGCTATGTTCCAATAGATTTATAGGCTGACTCTTACATTTCTCCTGCCATTTTGCAGAAACTTCATCAACAAATTAGCTACATAAAATCTTGCAATGAAACAATGAGGTCTGCCTGGCTCCCTGGATGCCAACTATAAAAAACATGTCAAACTTTATTGACTGATTCATAATTGGCATCAGCGGAGTCAGGCGGGCTGTACTATTTACAGAGATGGACTCCATGGACAGTTCTCTTTAAAGTTGAGTGTGTTTTCTCCATTTTGCAGATCCCCTTCATCAATAGTAAGTTAAAGACAAAACGGATATTACGGCGAGACCCATATAACAAACATTACATGATTCACCAAATACTAATACATCTTGAAGTGAAAGATGAGATATTTGGACCATTTAATTTCAACATCAACAAAGGTAATTATTTTTAATACAGCACATCATATTTCTATTATTGTGCCATTTATGCAAGTGTATATAGAGATGTAGGGGTCTCACTGAAAGCAAACTCTCTATCCATTGTTTGCATGTCGCTCATCTTCCTCATACTCTAACGATAGTTTTTACTGTCGTTGGAATATAATGTGTATGATTGATTGATTGACTGACTCTTTAAAGAGGCTATGGCTATTGAAAATACTGCCCAAATGGGGTAATTGATAAAGTGATGGCAAGCATATTAGAATATATGTCATTATTGTAATTAGATATGATTGTATATGGTAGATATGTTAGAATATGGTGGATATGGTAGGACATTCATTATGTAATTATGGTATATATCTTGTACCTAATTTGTGGAGGTTGATGAGCTTGATTGTAGGGAATAGAATGATAGATGATATAGTCAATCTTGTAAAACATTTTTCGATAAGGAAATATCATTACGAGATTGCACGTTTTCTTCATGGTATCAGAGCCCTAACACTTTTCTCACCACCACCGCCGCCGTCCTTGTCCTTCCGGCGAAACCATGGCTGTCGCCAACGTGTCCGGCGCCACCACTACTACTGCCACCGTACCTCTCACCACCAACGATCCCAAATCCGCATACTATTTGCATCCCTCTGACCATCCTGGTCTCCTCTTTGTTACTCAACCGTTGGGAGAGAATGGCGAGAACTATTTTGTTTGGAAGAAGTCATTTGTCAATGCTTTGCGATCTAAGAACAAAGCTGGCTTCGTCGACGGCACTATCCAACGTCCGGATATTGCCTCTGCCAACTATTCTGTTTGGCAGCAATGTAATGCGCTAGTGTTGGCGTGGTTATCTAACGCACTTGTGAAGGAGCTCCAAGGGACTGCTGCGCATGCAGAGTCTGCCCGGGAGGTGTGGCTTGACTTGGAAAAACGTTTCACACAAGGTGTTGATGCTCGTGTGTATGAACTACGTCGTGCCATAGCCTCGCTTCGTCAGGACAAGAGCACAGTGTCCGTGTATTATAGCCGCCTCAAGGCTCTCTGGGGAGAGCTTCAATGTTTCGATGAAATTCCCGTTTGCAGCTGTGGGTTGTGCACGTGTGGGATGTCCAAAGTAATGGAAAAGATTCGTGAGAAAGAAATGGTCTTTGATTTTCTCATGGGTCTGGACGAAATTTTTGGTACGGTACGCTCACATATTTTAAGTATTGATCCTCTTCCATCTCTTGGTCGTGCATATGCAATTGTGGCGCAGGAAGAGAAGCAACGAACTGTGGCTCAAAGTCTTGTGCCACAGTTCGATGCAGCGGCCCTAGCCACCTGGCAGGCACCACAGGACGGCCGACCGTCCAAGTTCAAGGGAAAGGGGGAGCGGCCACGGTGCCAGCATTGTGGTAAAATTGGTCACCTACGTAAAACCTGTTTTGATTTAATTGGTTATCCTGCTGATTGGAATCGTAGTCGTCAGAGTAAGGTTTCTGCAGGTTCCGGATCATATCCAACTATGGCGAAAGGAATGGCAGCCTCTGCTGTCTCCAATGCTCAGGCCGCACCACCCACATTCGCCGGCCTCACTCTCGCTTAACAACATCAGTTGGCGCAATTTATTGATCAACTGAATGGAGGTAATTTTGACCCCTCTTTGCCGCCCACAACGAAGCAGGATACGGGTATTGTCTCTTCTTCTCTTGATTCAAGGTTTGGTTAGATATTGGACAGTGGCGCTAATGCGCACATTGTCAATGATTTGTCCATATTTACATCTATCACTACTGATAAGTTGACTGCAACTGTTCAAATTCCGAATGGTGCGCATGTAGCGGTCGGCGCGGTTGGGACCGTCCGATTATCAAACACCTTGGTTCTTCATGGTGTCTTGGGTGTTCCAGAATTTGCGTTTAATCTTATTTATGTCAGTAAATTGGTGAAGGATTCGAATTGTACACTGACATTTGGTTCGAATTTTTGTGCTCTGCAGGAGATGCCCTCGAGGAAGCTGATTGGAGTGGGTAAGCAGCGTGATGGCCTCTACCACCTCATAAACCATTCGGCCATTGCAGCGCCTGCAGTGACCCAATCCTCTGGATCTCTTTGGCATGGTCGCATGGGTCATCTCACTGTGTCTAAATTTCGTTTCATTCCGTCCATTTTATTTACAAATAAAGATGTTCTTTATGATGCTTGTAATCGAGCCAAGCAAACTCGTTTACCTTTTCCTGTCAGCACTAGCATTACTAGTCATGTTTTTGAGTTGATACATTGTGATATTTGGGGGCCGTATAAAACACCTAGTCTTTCTGGAGCACGTTATTTCTTAACAATTGTTGATGACTACTGTCGTAGTACTTGGGTGTATTTGATGCAACCTAAATCTGATACTTGTCGTTTTCTGTTGCATTTTTTACGTTGGGCACATACACAATTTGGTCATCCGGTACAAAGAGTTCGCATTGATAATGGGTTAGAATTTACTAGTCATGACATTCGCACTTATTTTGATGAACATGGCATTGATGCGCAGACTTCTTGCGTTCACACACCCCAACAGAATGGTGTGGTTGAACGCAAACATCGACACATTTTAGAAGTTGCTCGTGCTCTTTGTTTCCATGCAAATTTGCCTGTGTCATTTTGGGGGGAATGTATCTTGACTGCTGTGTATCTCATTAATCGCATGCCTACTATATCTCTTCAAAATAAGACACCATATGAACTTCTACTTGGTCGTGTGCCTTCTTATAATCATCTTCGTGTCTTTGGGTGTCTCTGCTATGGGTATATTTATCATGGTACCCGAGACAAGTTTGCTCCGCGCTCTGCGCCTGGCATATTTCTTGGGTATCCTCATACACAAAAGGGTTACAAAATATTTGATCTTTCAAGTCGTCAAATCTATGTTAGCCGTGATGTTACATTTTATGAGGATATCTTTCCGTTTTCTGTGTCTACTCACAATATTCCTATCACAAAATCTGTTCTCGTTCATTCCCCTTCGGCTGACTGGGATGTCGCCACCCCAGCCGAGCCTGACGAACATGCCCCAGCCGCAGCACCTTCGGCTTCGTTGGGTGATCCCGAGGGGATTCCGCGATGGCACCACCCTCACCGTCGGCACCTTCCTTGTCATCGCCTGCCGTGCTACCTCCAACTCGTAGCACGCGCTCCCGTCAGTTATCTCGTCGTCTTACGGATTTTGATATGGCTTTACCCCCTTCTCTCGTGCCATCCGAGGCTTCCCCCGCTCCCACAGCGAACTCCACGGTATTTCTCTTATCTAGTTATCTTTCATACGCTCGGTTATCGCCGTCTTATTATGGTTTGATTGCGGCTATCATTGATGGCGATGAGCCAGTTTCCTTTAAGCAGGCAGTTAAACATGCTCATTGGCGTGAAGCAATGCAACGTGAAATTGCCGCACTAGAGGCCAATGATACTTGGACAGTTGTTCCTCTCCCTCCAGGTAAACGCACCATTGACTCTAAATGGATTTATAAAGTCAAGTATCACCCTCATAGTTCTGTTGAGCTTTATAAGGCTCGTTTAGTGGCGCGTGGTTATACCCAAGTTGAGGGTATTGACTTTCATAAAACGTTTGCTCCTGTGGCTAAGTTAGTCACAGTTCGGTGTCTTTTGGCTATTGCTGTTGCACGTGGTTGGCACATTCACCAACTAGATGTTAACAATGCTTTCTTACATGGTGATCTTACTGAGGATGTATATATGCGCATTCCGTCTGGTTTTACTCGTAAGGGGAGACATGTGTCTTCAAATTACAAAAGTCTCTATATGGTTTGAAACAGGCTTCACGGAATTGGTATGCCAAGTTTACGTATTCCTTACTTGCACTTGGTTATACTCAGTCTAATGCGGATCCGTCTATGTTTCTTTTGACCACATCATCTTCCATGGTTGTTGTTTTGATTTATGTTGATGATGTTATTGTTGCTGGTAATGATCTTTCTCGTATTGAGGCTCTCAAATCTTATCTTGATCACAAGTTTAAGATCAAGAACCTGGGTCCTCTTAAATATTTTCTTGGGATTGAGGTTGCTCGTTCGCCTACTGGCATGGTCTTAAATCAGCACAAGTATGTTCTCGACATCCTGACAGAATGCGGAATGCTTGGGAGCCGCCCAGCCGCCGCGCCCATGGATCAAAAAGGGCAGTTTTCTGACACTGATCCCCTTTTAGATGATCCTGTTTTTTATCGTCGCATTATTGGTCGTTTACTCTACCTCACTGTTACTCGTCCTGACATCTGTTTTGCGGTTAACATGCTTAGTCAGTTTATGCATGCCCCGCGCAAATGTCATTTACGTGCTGTGTTCTATTTACTTCGTTATCTTAAGCGTGCTCCAGGCCAAGGTTTATTTTTTCCTGCTCAATCTCAGCTACATCTACATGCTTATTGTGATGCTGATTGGGCTGGATGTCCGATTACGCGTCGTTCTACCTCTGGTTATATGGTTTTTCTTGGTGATGCTCTTATATCTTGGCGTTCCAAGAAACAGCCCATTGTCTCTAGGTCTTCTGCTGAAGCTGAGTATCGTGCCATGACACATGCTACTAGTGAGATTGTTTGGCTCCGACAGCTTTTGACTGATCTCAGTTTTTGCTCCACGCGTCCGGTTCCCTTGCGTTGTGATAATCAAGCCGCCTTGCACATTGTGGCTAACCCTGTTTTTCACGAGCGCACTAAACATATCGAGATCGACTGTCATTTCGTTCGCCAGCACTACACCGCCGGTCTCATTTGTCCATGCAAAGTTCTCGGGGCACACCAATTGGCTGATGGGTTCACTAAACCTCTTGGACCCGACCTCTTTTGCCGTTTTTGCAGCAAGTTGGGCATGCTCGATATCCATGCGCTAACTTGAGGGAGAGTATTAGAATATATGTCATTATTGTAATTAGATATGATTGTATATGGTAGATATGTTAGAATATGGTGGATATGGTAGGACATTCATTATGTAATTATGGTATATATCTTGTACCTAATTTGTGGAGGTTGATGAGCTTGATTGTATGGAATAGAATGATAGATGATATAGTCAATCTTGTAAAACTTTTTTCGATAATGAAATATCATTACGTGATTGCACGTTTTCTTCAAAGCACGCCGGACGTGGAAAGGCAATTTGAATGAAAACTACAGGGTTATAGCGGGGTTTTATCTCAAATGGGCTCTTCCAATCTCCATGATTGATTTCTAGACATTAATTTCAGCTACATGAATTGCCACAATTTCTTTCCCGTTTGCTTTCCCTCGCAAACTCGTTTATATAGACAGACTGGCGGATTGCTTTCGGACATCAACAATATAGGTTAGGAACTTTGTCCATACCTTATTATATTAATGGAAATGCAATGGCCGGTTGATTCTTCCGTTAACCCAAGGAAGATATGCGCTCGTAGCACGATGGAAGCCCAATCAACGAAGATCAATCCTGAAGTTGAAGTTACATATATAAATGAAAATCTTCAAAGTTTGTCATTATCTTTGAGGTGCAAATGAGCTGAATAACTCTTGAGCTTCGTTATTGGTTAGAAAAGGTTGTCTGAATTCGGTTTTTAGTACTTGAACCAAGTCATTTTTAAAAGAGCGTTCGCGGTACACTATACTCACGCATTTGGCTAGGGTTCGGAGAAAGGTCGGATCATTTGGCGATCTGATATATGCAGCCTTACCTTAGACTTTGTGCACGAGGCTGTTCTGCGGCTCGAACTCGTGACCTCAAGGTCATAAACATCAATCTTACCAGTTGCTTCAAGACATGCTCTCAAAAAACGTTTTTGGTACACTAGACTCATATGTTTACGCTGAAATTGATATATTTGGATCATTAGAACATTGCGAAATCAGTTCTCGTTTCAAATTTAAGGTGAAAATAAACTGAATAACTCTAGAGTTCTTCTGTTTATTTTTCGAGAAGAAAGTAGAGAAGAGAGACTATTTTCATAACTAAATATGTTTATCAATGCCCTTTCAACCCATGTACGGGTGCAGTTTTCAACTTGTTTGGAGCTCGGTCTGCAATGTTTGAATTTTATGTAGAGGTTAAATTTGAATTTGAACAAGCTAGAATAGCTACAATTGGGTTCGAGCATTCAGGAAGCAACTCGTTTATGGTTAACTTTATTCAATCATACAACTGATTAGTTACATATTCAATTACATTTGCAACTAATAGCCTTAAATAAAATAGAGATTTAACTGAATATAAACCTTAACCAAATTTGGAAAAAATTGATTTCGAATCATATTAGTTCGAGAAGAATATCTATTTAGAATTTGATCAATACTAAAAAGAAAAAGGAAAAAACTCAAAACCAAGTTAAAACTCAATATTATTTGTTTGCATATAACTTGTTGGCATGCCTATACACAGGTAAACCAAGTATTTACATCAAACTATATTTCTGTAAATGCTTCAAGCCGTCAACTGTCGCTGAATACTTCTCTTTCCCCCACCATTTCAACTACGACTCACAATACAAGCATAGCAGGCTTGGACAAGGGGAATAGGACCCCTCACCGCAAGAGGGGTGCGGTGACGCGTGACCTCGCGACACGTGACAGCAAGGGGGGATGGTGAGGCTAGATGCAAGTGATCCTCATCTAGCCTCACCACCCTCCCTTGCTGCCACGTGTCGCGTGGTCACAAAGGGGTGAGGAAAGTAGGGGTGAGGAGATCCCAACCCTGGACAAGGGAAAGGGGTATCAAAAAAGAGGCGGAAAATGTTAGAAAAGTATCATATGAATGAAATTCGTATTCATTGATTTGAATATGTTACAATAGGGCTTATTTATAGTTGAAATTTACTCACTATCTATGGTATATACCAATTACAATAAATACAATTGATACGATTAGATTCTAGATATGATTGTGATGTGATTAGACTAAATCCTTGATTTGATACTTTCCATCACTCCCCCTCAAGTTGGGCAGTGAGATTGCGAACGCCTAACTTGCAAAGTACTGAGTCAAAGATCCTTCTGGTGACGGCTTTTGTGAGGATATCAGCTAATTGATCCTCAGACTTTACAAATGGGAGCTCAATGAGACCTTGCTCAAGCTTCTCTTTGATAGAATGTCGATCCACTTCCACATGTTTGGTTCGATCATGCTGCACTGGGTTCTCGGATATACTTATCGCCGCCTCATGATCCCGGGATTGACTGGATGCTTGTAGCCCGTACACTACAATCCACTCTTACGGATGTCCGTGGCTCGTATACCACAATCCACCCAATCGATGCCCGTGGCCCGTACACCACGATCCACCATAACCGATGCCCATGGCCTGTACACCATGATCCACCATAACCGAGTATCCATGGCCCATACATCATGATCCACTCCACTCGAGCGTCTGAGACCCGTACATCTCAACCCACTCCAAATGCAAATGCACGTGCCATGAATGCAACAACAAAGTCGTCTGGGGCCCGTACGCCTATCCTCACTAACTCCGGCACTCGACAACAAAGTCGCCTGGGACCCGTACGCCCATCCTCACCATCTCAGGCACTCAATATTTAGTTTTATAAATTTTACAAACATTGAAAAGTTGTTATTTAGCATCCCCCTCATTTTTCCTTAGCTTGTATTAATTTTCTAGAATTTTCTATTAATTTTTCTTTATTTAATTACATTTATTTCTAATTATTTTTAATTATTTACTGTTATCAAAATTCAGAAATTAAGTGAGAATATTTAATTTTAACCTTTTATAGTTTTTGCAATTTATTTAGAATTTTCTGATAATTAAATATATTTGTTTGGAATTTTAAACTAATTTTAATTAATTATTTATCATTTATTCATTTCAGAAAATAATTTTCAGATTTTTTTAATTTCCGGTTTGGGCCGGTCCGCTGGACTGGTCCGGTCCGCCGGCCATCCGGTCCGGCAGCCTGGCCGGTCCAAAAGGCTTTTCCTTTTTTTCTTTTTTAATTAAATTCTATTTCCTTCTAACCTCAATAAAATCTTCATTTTAACTCCGATTGACCTCAAATCAGTTGCGTTGGACTCGTTATAACGAGACACATCTTTTGGAAGTGGACACGTTATCACGTGTCCGGACACACTATCAGGGGCCGCGCGTGGGCCCCACGCGCCATCCCCTGAAACGCGTCCGTCAGACCCGTTTTTTCGACTTTCAATCCAATTTCAATCTATTCCGGGCTAGATGAACCTATTCTAAGGCCAAAACACTCTTTTAAGGAGTCTAATCTTGTACAATTTTGATTCCAATCCTAACCCTTTTTATCAATTCATGAACACATATATAGAAAACAACTTCTACGTATGCAAAGATCATGCCTTTTCAACAAATCCAATCATACCTTCATATAAACAATTTAAATCCCACCAAACACATGCAAAATCAATTAACATGCCCTCATTTAAACAATTAAAGGCAACAGAACACATAGTATATACATTAGGTCATGCTTGAATCGTATTCCTTTGAGGGGGAAGAGGCACCTACCTGATTAACGCTAAAACGAACAATTTAGACGGGTCGAAACTCGGATTTGGAGACCGCGTTAGCCTTCTTCTTCTCTCCTTTTTTTTCTTTCTTTTTCCTCTCTTTTCCTCCCTCTCCCTCACAGTCGTTCTCCTCTCTTTTTTTTAAAGTATGCGTTGATTTTAGGGTATGGGGGTTGGGGGATTTTATTTTGATTATGGGAGAGATTTTAGGTATTTTGATGGAATAATTTATGGAGATAAGATAGTGTAGTTATCTTGAATATTTTAGATTAGGTAATTTCCCTTTCTTTTCTTTTATCTTTATCCTTCTATTATTATTATTATATTTTTTTTCACGGCTGTAACATGGCGCCACCGAGGAGACCTCTCTCAATGAAGGAACGACCGACGAGCCAGTTCCCACTACTGATGAGTCTCCTTTGGTGAATGTACAACAAGAGGTAAGTGATCCACTCTCTAATGAAGAACTCTCTGTTGTGACCAATTTAGTGAATACTGATAATCCGATTGAGAGACAGGTACGGGTCCTTCCTGAAAGAAAGGACAGGGGTATACCTTCGGATAGGTACTCAACAGAACTGGTGTTCCGAACGTCTCGACCTGTCATGGTAGCCAGGGAAGAGTTGCAGAATGTGCTAAGGTGTTCTTTTCTACTCTGTGCTCTGAGACTATTCCGCATACAGTTCAGGAGGCGAGCAAAAATGATGAGTGAAGATAGGCAATGAAAGCAGAAATGGACGCCCTGGAGAAGAATGAGACATGGAAAAAATGTGAGCCGCCGAAAGGAAAGAAACCGGTGGGCTGTAGGTGGGTGTTCACCATCAAATACAGGCAGATGAGACGGTTAAACGGTATAAGGCCAGACTTATAGCGAAAAGATACACATAGACGTATGAAATAGACTACTCAGAGACATTTTCTTTGGTTGCAAAGATTGACACTATCAGAGTATTGTTTTCAGTCGCAGCCAATAAAGATTGGCCTCTTAATCAGTTTGAGGTTAAAAATGCATTCCTACATGGGGAGTTAGAAGAAAAGGTATATTTGGAAGCTCCACCAGGTTTTCGTGATTAGTTTCGAAAGGGTGAAGTCTTCTGGCTCAGAAAAGCTCTCTATGGTTTAAAACAGTTGCCACAAGCATGGTTCGGAAGGTTCACTGTGGTCATGAAAAAGAATGGATACAAACAAAGTAACACCGATCATACTTTGTTCTTTAAGAAAAGAGGAGATATAATCACACGTCTAATTGTATATGTGGGCGATATGATCATCACAGGTAATGATAAAGAAGAAATCACACGGCTTCGGAAGAACCTTTTTACAGAATTCGAGATGAAAGACTTAGGTGGACTGAAGTACTTTCTTGGGATTGAAGTTCTCTGGTCGAAGAAGGGAATCTTTGCGTCGCGGCAGAAGTACATTCTTGACTTGCTAGCTGAGGTTAGGATGATTGATTGCAAACCAAGTGAGACGCCGATATGCGTGAATCACAAACTGCAGATAAAGGAAGGGGCACCAGAAGCAAATCGAGAACAGTATTAGAGACTTGTAGGAAAAATAATTTATCTCTCTCACACCAGACCAGATATAGCATATGCTGTGGGAGTTGTGAGCCAGTTTATGCATCAACCACAACAAGAACATGTGGAAGCAGTAATGAGGATAGTACGATATTTGAAGGGAACACCAGGCAAGGGAATAGTGTTTCAAAAATATGGACACTTAGACGTGGAAGTATATACTGATGCTGACTGGGCAGGTAGACCGAATGACAAGAGGTCCTCTTCCGGGTACTTTGCCATGGTCGGAGGAAATTTAGTTACATGGAGAAGCAAGAAACAGAAGGTAGTGGCATTATCAAGTGCAGAAGCAGAATTCAGAGGAATTGCGAAGGGTGTTATGGAGGTACTTTGGCTAAAGAAATTAATGCACGAGATCGGTTTTCTCCTAAGGCTACCTACTAAGCTGATGTGGTACTTTGGCTAGAACACTTTAAGATGTATGACATATGTAAAAAGTGTCTAGATACGTGTCGTATGATGTGCCAAAAATATTCCATGTGTTGTGTACGTAGAAAACCGAATTTTCGATGTTTATCGATTACCTGATTTTTCTCCAATTAAATTCCAACTTTTGCACATGTTATATATATTATGTTACACATAATATATATAATATAAACTTTAATTCTCAGCACTTGGCTGGTCTAAAGTAGCGCCATTAACATGTGACAAAATTAAAATTGGAATCTCCACAATTTGGCCTTAATGTGGGGTGATTTGTGTGTGCCAACATGGAATGATTTTATGGATGATAATATCACCATTCGCACGAAATTTTTGAGCATTTTTGAAGTGTAGGGGCTGGCCATTTATTTATGGCAAGTACATGACACGTTGGCGAAGTTTCGGTATTCGTCCGATACGACAATTTTTGGTTTAGAACCTTTTAACGTGTAGTATTTAATTTATCATCACCATGACTTATATCATATGATATAAGACCTGAATATACTCATAAATATGAGTTAAGTATGATGGTGTGATGTTAACGTACGTACGTAAAATATATAACGTGTCGGTAGTACGTTGGAATACATGTGTATGTGCCTTTTTCAAAAAATCTAAAAATATATATAACTATATATATGTAGGCATGTATATGTGATGTAAATGAGGAGGAGGAGACTTTCCTTTCTTAGCCTTGTTGCCTTTGTGCCTTGTTCAAATGTAGCTTCCTTTAATGAACTACTTAGTTTAATTAACTAAGTACTTCACTTAATGAACTAGTTTAGTTCATTAATGGTGACACCTGAAAATAGTATAAACACAACAAATGTTTGCCATATGATGTAAGCTTTAACGCTTCATGGCTCGTTAGTACGGCAACATAATATATGAACTATATAAGGCAAGTAATAAGCAATATATCATGCACATTTATCTTATGCTTGTTTTTGTGCACATTTAAATCATGTATTTGAAAATCACTCAAACCCCTTTTTCTCTACAATCTCCCCCTTTTGATGATTTTCAAAATAACCTATACTCATGATTTAAATCCTATCGCTCCCCCTTCAATCATGCATAAAATCAAAACTTGAATTTTAAATTCCGAGTCGCTCCCCCTTAATTTATGTAATTAGTATCTCTCTCCCCCTTAAATCATGCTATCTCTCCCCCTTTATTTTGAAAAGTAAATCAAAAGATGCATGTAAAGATGAAGAAAAAATCATGCATTTCATATAACGTGCGTTCGTAAGGGTTATTTATTCAACCCTTTGAAAATGTCCCTTTTGGTACCCAAATTTGGGTGACCCATCTAGGTCTTCCAAAAGGTGAGAAAGGTGATGAAAGTACATAATATACTTTAGGTGCAACTGTATCTGGCCTTTGGCCAAGAACTCCTTTATATGCATTATATGTAGGATGTTTTCGATATGTCCTTGTGTTTGTGTGCGTAGTGCGTGGATGGAATGAATGCCGTGTATGCATCACTCTTTTTTTTTCATATCTATATGGTACAAAATTGTATTTCGCATGATATGATAAAGAAGTGGGGCGTGATGAGGGAAGAGGTCTTTGCGTCATCTTAGACGCTGTTTTTGGCTTTGGGGTGTCTACTTTCTTAGACACAACAAACTTAGTTGGTTTGGTGGATACTTCATTATTATCAACGTATCCCAAACCCGTTTTGTCACTGTCATGCTTTTGTGATAATATAATGTGATGCAGCATGTTGGATCCCGTATCAAACTGTTTCATCATTTTCTCTAGATCTATATTCCTTGATTTCAAATTTCGGATTTCATTTCATTATTTTGAGTGGTCAATGATGAAATCTCTGTCTTTAATGCAGTAATGACACATGATGACTCTTTCTTTGAATCGCTTAATTGAGCGATAAGATTCTCGTTAGAAGATTCTAACAGTTTTTTGTCTTCAATTAATCGCTTCTTTTCCTTAGCGAGAGTCTTAGTGAATTTGTGCAATTCTAAATACTTACTAAAAAGATCATCATAAGAAGGTTCAGAGTCAGAATCAGAATCAGATGATACCTCATTAGATGCTATGGATGCAAAGCATACTTGTGCAGTTTCCTCTTCGGTCTCAGTTTCAGAATCCGATGAATCACTCCAGGTGGAGGCCTTTAGAGCACGTTTCCATTGCTTGGGTTCTGAGAAGGGTCTATTTTTGTTCCGTTCCTTGTCAGGGTATTTAGTCGTTTGCTTTTATTTATTGGGGCAGTCATATGATAAGTGTCCGAGTTTGCCACATTCATAACATTTAACATCTTTATCATTTGACTTGTTCTTATTTCTCTTAGTTGTATTACCCTTATTTTTGTTTCTAAATGACCTTCTCATAAATTTTCTTAAGCCTTTAGCCAATAGAATTAGGTCATCGTTATCCGATTCAGAATCACTATCTTCTACGTGATCGGAAGGAGAAGAGACGTGTTCATTTGTTTTAAAAGCAATAGATTTACCTTGTTTAGATGATTCCGATTTCCGTATGGTGAGTTTATTCTCATAGACCTTAAGTGATCCGATTAATTCTTCCATCTTTATTGACTTAGTTTCCTTGCTTTCTTCTATTGCGGTCACTTTAGGGTCCCACTCGGATGGAAGGCTTCGTAAGACTTTCTGTACCTTTTCCTACGTGGTAAAAGCTTTACCAAAAGACTCAAGAGAGTTGTAGATGTTAGTCAAACGAAGATCCATATCAACAATAGACTCATTAGGCAACAATTTAAACGACTCAAGTGTGGACATAAGCATGTTTATTTTTGACTCTTTTACTTGACTCGTGCCTTCGTGTTTCATTTCTAGTATCCTCCACATTTCTTGTGCACTTGAACAGTTTGAGACATAACTAGACTCACTTTTACTTAATCCGTTTAGAAGCAATTGCATAGCCCTAGCATTCATACTAAGTTTCTTTTTATCATCACTCGTATATTCTTGTCTAGATTTAACAACTTCTAATGTGACTCCGTCTACGGTGGATAACTTAGATGGGACAAAAGGACCATCTTCAATAATCGACCAAGGATCTATATCTATAGCCATAAGAAAAAGCTTCAATCTAAGTTTCCACTGAATAAACGACTCACAGTCAAAAAGTGGAGGCCTTTGGCTCGACATATCTTCTTGCTCGGTTTTGAGATTTGTGGTTGCCATCTCACTGAATCGTTGGATTCTTTGAAGTGAGTGTTCCTGTGCTCTGATACCAATTGTAGGATCTGCAAGGCACCACTAGAATGGGGGGAGGTTGAGTGGGTGCGGAAAATGTGGTTTTTAAAATTGTTTAAAACCAAAAACCCAACTTCTGAAAACAATTTCTGTTTTCAGGACCAGTTTTAAAACGTTTTAAAAACTAGGTTGAAGGTCTTCAAAAATTCTGAAATTTGAAGAGAACTTAAACTCAGATGTTATTAGTATCTACTAAAAATTTCGGATTAAAATTCAACCTCTAACCCATTGAAAAATCGTTGGTGGTCAGATTGTGCAAATCTGCCAGAAACGATACACTGATTTGAAAAATTTATTCCTATTTGTACGTAACTCCAAATGCTCTGAAATTTTAACCACTAACCCCTTATATGTTATATTTAAAAGGGTTGAAACAGTTTTGAAAAATTCTTTTGGGAAGTTAGTCAAATACGATCAAAGTCTCAACCTTTGCAAGCCTGAAAATCAGACTGCACCAGTCTCAGAATATTGGATGTTTGAATGACTTATACTTATCCAAAAGGTTTAAAACCTGTTCCAAATTAACCCTAAGACGTGTGGGTTTGTTTATGGAAATTTTTGTAATTTTTGAAAGTCGTTTACTATTTTTACATACGCAAACAACAAAAGTAAACTGTGCAGAAACAGAATGTAAATGCTGAAAGTAGATGACACCGAGAATTTTATACTGGTTCGGTTATCAACAACCTACTCCAGTCTTCAAGGAACACCTTCCTTGGTTCACACTAGTCACACAACAAAAATATACCTTACCACAGGGTTGATGGAGTTACACACCAACTCCAACCCTTTACAAACCTTGTACGATGAATACAATTCGCACGAACACCACCACCTTGCAAGAATGAAGATTGATCACACCTTGATAAATCTTTTACAAAGATAAAGAGTATGTGGTGGTATATTACAAGCCTATTCAAGGATAAGAATATAAATACAATAGGCTTTCAAGAAGAAGAAAGAAAGAGAGTGTAGAAGAAGAAGGCTAGAACACTTTTTATCTTTTGAATTTTCTACTCTTGGTCTTGTCTTGTTTTTGCTCATCTTCTTTCCTTTTAATGCCTTGTAGCCGTCCCCCTTAGTGTCTCCCCCTCTTGAAAATTGTCTTCTAAGTCCTTGGGAGAATGTAAGACATCATTGTGACATGGTCTTGCTTACTTGGCATCTTCTCATTGGATGATCATTTAAGCTTTGCTAACTTGGCACTTCATGATAGGTTGAATGTTGTCATCATTTGATGACTTGGAAAATCTGAATATTTCACTCAAAACATGTGCCAAAAATCAACATAGAATAATTTCCATAATCCACAAGATTGTCACATAAATTTAGCAAGACAAAATTCCTACCACACAAATTAAGAAATCGGCCATTAAGAGGTTTTAGCATGCTGAAATTTCAGCATGTGTTACTTAGTGTGATAATTCAAATAACTTCCATTTTTCTTTGATTTTTCTTTGTAAAATATATCATCAATTGATGGCAAATATCCTTATCACATTGGAAATGAATTTGGACACCCTTATGACCATAAATTTGGCCAAGACATATTGTACACATGCTGAAATTTTCAGCATGTGTGATATTCAATAATATCACTTTCTTTATTCCATAAAATATTTAAAACACTTCCAAATTGTCTTTTAATTAATCACATGTTTCAAGACACAAAATATAGCTCTTTTAAAGTGATAAAATTCGGCCATAATGCAACATACATGCTGAATTTTCAGCATGTGTCATATATGTGACATAGTTTGAAATGTTACCTTTTGTAGCTCCTTTCTTTATGTCACCAACATTATATGCTTCATTCTTGACCAATAAAAATGCCAACAAGGCTCCACATATGCTCCAAATCAGCTGTTATAGGCGTTGGTAATGTGTTTGGCATGTGCTGAATTTTATTTTTGCTAACTTTGTAAAATAGTGCACATTTAATAATACACACATGCTATATTCCAATCAGCCCTTAATTTAATTTTCTAGAACACTTTAAGATGTATGACATATGTAAAAAGTGTCTAGATACGTGTCGTATGATGTGCCAAAAATATTCCATGTGTTGTGTACGTAGAAAACCGAATTTTCGATGTTTATCGATTACCTGATTTTTCTCCAATTAAATTCCAACTTTTGCACATGTTATATATATTATGTTACACATAATATATATAATATAAACTTTAATTCTCAGCACTTGGCTGGTCTAAAGTGGCGCCATTAACATGTGACAAAATTAAAATTAGAATCTCCACAATTTGGCCTTAACGTGGGGTGATTTGTGTGTGCCAACATGAAATGATTTTATGTCTGATAATATCACCATTAGCACGAAATTTTTGAGCATTTTTGAAGTGTAGGGGCTGGCCATTTATTTATGGCAAGTACGTGACACGTTGGCGAAGTTTCGGTATTCGCCCGATACGACAATTTTTTGTTTAGAACCTTTTAACGTGTAGTATTTAAGTTGTCATCGCCATGACTTATATCATATGATATAAGACCTGAATATACTCATAAATATGAGTTAATTATGATGGTGTGACGTTAACGTACGTACGTAAAATATATAACGTGTCGGTAGTACGTTGGAATACATGTGTATGTGCCTTTTTCAAAAAACCTGAAAATATATATAACTATATATATGTAGGCATGTATATGTGATGTAAATGAGGAGGAGGAGACTTTCCTTTCTTAGCCTTGTTGCCTTTGTGCCTTGTTCAAATGTAGCTTCCTTTAATGAACTACTTAGTTTAATTAACTAAGTACTTCACTTAATGAACTAGTTTAGTTCATTAATGGTGGCACCTGAAAATAGTATAAACACAACAAATGTTTGCCATATGATGTAAGCTTTAACGCTTCATGGCTCGTTAGTACGACAACATAATATATGAACTATATAGGACAAGTAATAAGCAATATATCATGCACATTTATCTTATGCTTGTTTTTGTGCACATTTAAATCATGTATTTGAAAATCACTCAAACCCCTTTTTCTCTACAGAAAAGACTTTGATAATTGTTTGTATAGGTCTATGATTGGTTCTTTTCTTTATCTTACTACAAGTAGACCCGATATCATGTTTATTATTTATATGTGTGCTAGTTTTCAAAGCAACCCTAAAGTGTCACACTATAATGCTGTGAAAAGGATATTTCAATATATTAAGCATGCACCCACGTTAGGAAGTTGGTATGATAAAAATTGTGAATTTAACTTGAATGCTTATACTGATGCAGATTATGGCGGATGTAAAATAGATAGAAAAAGCACACGTGGTACATGTCAATTCATTGGCAATTTATTGATATCTTGGTTTTCGAAAAAGCAAGCAAATGTAGCATTATCTACCACTGAAACATAATACATGGCACCTAGTTTTTGTTGCACACAACTTTTATGGCTAAAACAGCAACTACTTGATTTTGGAATAACTTTTAATCGCATCCGTATATATTGTTATAGTATGAGTGCTATAAGTTTGTCTAAGAACTCCGTATTACACTCTAAGGCAAAACACATAGTGGTACGATATCACGTTCTTCGTAATCATGTAAACTGTGGTGATATCGTTGTAGAACATGTCCGTACCGAAGCACAAGTAGCCGACATATTCACCAAAGCACTTAATCAAGCCACGTATGAAAATTTAAGCTCAAAATTAGGCATGATTTCGGTTGATATGTTATAAACTGCTATTTCTTTCCATTCTTACTTGTACTTTTGATGACATTTACAAAATAAAGGGGGAGAAAATTTTAAAGGGGAGAGAGAAGCATGATTTAAGGGGGAGCACGACATGAAATTCAAAATTTAAATTTGCGCATAAGTGTATGGGGAGCAATCAAATTTAAATCATGAACCAATGTTATTTTGCAAATCATCAAAAAGGCGAGATTGTTGAGATAAAGGGTTTGAGCGATTTACAAATTCATGATTTAAATGTTACGTACTTACAAAATGCATGAATAAATTGCTACTTGACATGCTTGTATGATAAACATGCTTTACATGCTTATATATATTATTACCGTACTAATGAGCCATGAAGCATTAAAGCTTACATCATATGGGAAACATTTGTTGTCTTTATACTATTTTCAGGTGCCATGATTAATAACTAAACTAGTTCATTAAGTGCTTAAGTTAATGAACTAGCAATTCATTAAATGAAGACACATTTGGAGAGAGCTATATGGCAACAAATTTGAAAATAGAAATTCTTCTCCTCATTTCATTTACACGCCATTTTCATATTTAATATATGTATCCACAATTTTTTAAAAAGGCACTATATACTTATATTCCTACGTACTGCTGACACGTCACATATATTATAAATGTACGTTGATGTCACACCACTATATACACCTAATTTTTATGAGTATATTCAGGTCTTATATCATATGTTATAAGTCATTATGACATCAAAATTATAACGACATGTTACAAGGTCATAAACCGAAAATTGTCGTATCGGGTGACTACCGAAACTTCACCGACATATCACATACTTTCCATACAAAGATGGCCATCCTATATATATCGAAACTACTCACAAATTTCGTGATCCACATGTTACAATCATCCACAAAGTCATACTATGTTAGCACACACAAATCACCCACAATTTAGCCTAGAATTGTGAAGAATTCAAACTTCAGCCTATTTTGTCACATGGGATGTTTTATTCTCAGCCATTAGAGCTGAATCTACGCCCCATTTTATGTATATTATGTGTGACATAATATATTGCATGTGTAAGAAGTTTGTAATTAATCAGGGAAAAATCGTGTAATCCACGAAAGTCAAAAATTCGATTTTCTACGAACGTACACACATGGAACATTTTTGGCATAGATGCAACATGTATCTAGATACTTTTTACACATTCAAGAAATGTTAAAGTGTTCTAGAAAATTCAAATTAAGAATGATTATAATTTACCATATATGTGTGAATATTGTGCATTATTTTACAAAGCTTGCCAAAAGAAAATTTTAGCACATGTGCAGTCTTCTTTACACGCCATTTCAAGCATGTTGGAGCCAAGGTGGAGCTTATTTGGTACTTCAATTGGTGGAGGACATGACAAACAAGATTGGTGACATTGAAGAGGGCAACCCATAAGGAAAGAACTTAAAGAAAACATATGCTGAAAATTTTCAGCACATGGTGCAAAGCTGTCCGATTTTCTTCCTTGTTTTGTCTTTAATTTGTCATCCAAAATTTAAGGGATTGAATTGTGATGATATGATAATTATTCACCTCGGTTTTGTGCACATTTTTTCAGATTTTTTCAATAAATTCCAGCTCATTTAAAGTGTGCCAAGGTGGATTAATGATGGCCAATCAACAAGTGAAAACTAGGCCAAGGTGGATTAATGATGGCCAATCAACAAGTGACAACTAGGGAAAGACAAGTCATCCCTCCAATCATATTGCACCAAGTAAGCAAGGTTGTGTCATCTTTTACACAAGGCAATCTTACAAGGGCATTAAAGACAATTCTCAAGGAGGAAGAGGAATCCTAGAGGGGCGGCCATGCTACTATGAAAAGAAGAAGATTGTGCAAGACAAGGCTATGCAACAATTGATATTCTTACAAGAGCAAAAAGCAAGACTACTCTCTTCTTCTTCTTTTCTTTCTGTTCTTCTTAGCCTCAAGCCTATCATTCATATGTTCCACATATTATTAGGCTTTGATGATACCACCTTCACTTGTTCATTTCTTGTAAAAGGTTGATAAATGTGTGACCAAACCTTCATTCAATCTGTGGTGGTGTTCGTGATTGGATTGTTTGATTGTTTTAATTGTAAAATGGTGGAGTTGGTGTTTAACTCCAGTCACTCTTGTGGTAAGATATTTTTGTTTAGTGATAACCGAGGAAGGTGTCATCGAAGACAGGAGTAGATTGTTTTAACCGAACCAGTATAAAATTCTTGGCGTTCTTACTTTTCAGCACTTTACTTTCAGTTTTTAGTTTTTTGCATTATTTTAATTTCAACGGTAAAATAGAAAAAGATTCTCAAAAATTATAAAATTTTTCAAAAACATTGCCACACGTCCTGGATTTTATTTGGCACAAGTTTTACCTCATTTGGATAAGTATAAGTCAATCAAACTTTAATAGTTCTGTGACTAGTGCAATCTGATTCTTAGATTTGCAAAGGTTGAGAACATCAACGTGGTTGGCATACTTCCCAAGTGAATTTTCAAAAACTGTTTCAAACCATTAAAATAAACATCTTTGGGTCAAACCATAAAATTTTCAAGTCATTTAGAGTTCCCTATTAATAGGAATAAAATTTTCATTTCGGAGTACAGTTTCTTATAGATTGACGCAATCTGACCAAAAACGTATTTTCAAGGGGTTAGGCTTGCAATTTGAATTTGAAAGTTTTGTGAGTTAATCATAATATCGGACAACACATCTTCACAAAATTTCATAATTTTTGGAGGTCTAAAACTAGGTCATTTACATAAATCAAATCAGGATCTGAAACCAGAAACTGTTTTCAGAAGTGAGTAATTTGGTCCAAAAAGTTTTAAAAACCAAATTTTTTGCACTCGCTATTTAACTCTCCCCTCCCCTTCTAGTGGTGCTATGCAGGTCCTACACCAAATTTTATCAAATCCAGCAAAATAATCTCACTGGTTCAAACATTTATGCAAGAGAGTAATTTTGTATTCATTTCAATAAATTTAGTATCCAGTTCTTGGAGGCAAAAAATATGTCAACTATCAAGGCGTTTATACATATCTTTTTTATTTTTTTATTTTTTTTGCTTATGATACTTCATGAGCCATTTTAGAACACCTTTATCTGTCTGGCAAAGTCTGTCTCTTTAACTACATTTTTTTATTAGTGACGCAAGTACTATTTATTCAAAATAGTATAGGTGTTAAATAAAATTATAAGAGAAGTATTACGCCCTGAAAATTTTGTTACATCATAACGCGTTTCAATATCTCATTTAGTAATGTTTGAAATATGTTCGAATGTTAAATTACTCGGTAAAACGGTGTACTAGTAAAGTCGATAACAAACACTTTTGAGTATATGATAAAATTTAAACAAGACGAGTATGTAACAACTTAAGTTATTAGGATAATTTAATCAAAACAAAAACACATGACACAAGAATTTAGCACTACTTAAAT
This sequence comes from Eustoma russellianum, assembly GCA_036186865.1. NCBI lineage: Eukaryota > Viridiplantae > Streptophyta > Magnoliopsida > Gentianales > Gentianaceae > Eustoma > Eustoma russellianum. The sequence continues at coordinate 7,067,254 of AP025061.1, read as the reverse complement.
AAAAGAAAAAATAAATGAGACATAGGGAGATATTTCGGAAAAGAAGAAAAGAAAAAATATATATAATACAATATACGCTGGCCCTTAGGTGGAAAAAGGAAGAAGAAATTTTGGTTATACTAATACCCAATAAAATGTCAAGTGTAGAAAATTGTGTAGAAACCAAATGATGAACTTTTTCGTATTATAACCACCCCAACCCCTCATAGGCTGGCCACTTATGCAAGAAAGACGACAAGATTTTTGTTGGTTTTTATCCACAAGAAACAATCATTTCCATCTGCCCAAAAGCTTCCATCTCTTACCCCATTCTTACACATTCAACAAATCAAACAACTTCCCATTTTCAACCCCCCTACTTGGCCAATTCCTTAAGGAAGCAAGACAAATTTTGTTTGTCTTCAACCCACATGCAATATTCATTTTTCTGCTAAAAAGCCTTCCACCCTCTTACACATTTCTTACACTCTTCTTACTCCTTTCAATCAAGGGGCATATTGCATGACATGATTCTTGTTGCGTGTGACACGTTGATTGAGCATGCATCACGTACTTGCGCATTTTTATGTGGAGTGCTTACTTACCGCATTTACTTTATCTTATGCATGTTATCTTATATTTATGTGCTATGTGGTTTTATCTTATATTTATGTGCTATGTGGTTATATCATATCTATGTGCTATGTGGCTATATCATTTCGGTATGTACGTTTTGTATTTGTTTGAGGCGGGCATCTACTGGGTGATTTTTGTCACTCACCCTTACTTCCCAAGTGAGCCGGATGAGGACTACGAGCGCATCTTCGTTGAGGACGGGAATGACATAGTAGAGTGGGCTGGTTGATAGCTGCATCTAGGATACGATGAGACTCTTCAGCTGACTATTCTTAGTTATCTTTGGGGATTTTCACAGACTTCTTTATTGTTATATTATCAGACTTCTTTTTATTTAGCGATGTAATAACAATTATTCGAGTTTAATTTAAGTAATGATCTATGTTTCCGCAAAAAATTTCTACGTCATTTCTGACAAGTTGGAGATTGATTAGACGCTTTGTATTCTCCTTAGCGAGATACAGCGGGTGCACTGTTCCCGAGGCTAAGGATCAGAAGCGGGGCACTACAGGTGGTATTAGAGCCGAGGCTTCAGATCCGCCTCGAAAAAGCAGGATTAACTAGATCACTAGATGTAAGTTACGATCTTTTGTAAAATGACGATTTTACCCCTAATAAACAAAGTAGACTTAAGAGATGATTTAGACCTAAGTTATGATCGGGTTATGGGAGGTGTGTGCCGATGGTGAACTTTTCTTGTCTAATTATCGATTTATCCGCGTTCCACCTTTCAACTTATTATCGACAATCTTTATTCGTTTCATGAACTCAAATTCTGGATAAGGGCCTCCACAACGCGAGCCGGCAGCTGGAAACGGAGGACACGATGGCGATGATTAGCAGGGTCAGGGGACCATTTCCTCAGGTCCTTTCAGATACCCTAGCACGCTGACTACATTGATGGCCAGCAGCAGCAGATACAGATGGCTCACCTACAGCAGCAGCAGCAGCCACCACCATCACTACCACCCCAGGGGTCTTTGATTTTTCTACCGGAAGATGCAGAACTGCCAGATACCTATGTTCAGAGGTACAACACGACCGAGGAGCAGAAATCTGGCTCAAGAATGTGTATAAGCAGTTGAGGTTGATTGCAGGTTCCAGATGACCTAAAGGTTGATTTGGTTGTACCATTCTTAGAGGGTGATACCGAGCAATGGTAGCAGTGTGTGACATGCAGGCTGACTCCACCGCCGACATGGACCCAGTTTAAGGAGGAGTACCAGAAGCACTATATTCCAGAGAGTTCCCTACACTAGCACAAGCACCCCCTCTATCATCAAGTCAGATGCAATAGAAAGTAAAGGGGCGGACCAACGCTCGTGTGCATGTTATAACGGACACTGAGATAGAGGAGGTTGGGGACGTAGTTATAGGTGAGATGTTAATTAACAAAGTCTCAGTCTATGTCCTATTTGATAGTGGTGTCAGCCACTCGTTCGTTTCCAGTAGATTTGCCAAGAACATGAGTATTCTATCAGAACATCTTGAGATCCTTTATCGTGTTCAAGTCGCCAACGACCAGATGCTTGTATCCCACTATCAGTACAAGAAATGTCACTTGGAGATTAATGAGCTTGAGTTCTCTAAAACCCTGATCCCGATCCAGATGCAGTATTTCGACATCATTCTGGGCATGGATTTCATGGCAAGATATAATGTTACCATCGGACTGCCGTCAGAGAACAGGCCAGTATGCAGACAGCCGATAAGTCGAGAGACTATCTTCCAGGGGTTGTGTCAAATTGAAAAAGTCATCCCAGAAAAAAATCTACTTGACTGCAGCACAAGCCTCTCGGGTATTGAAGAAAGGAGCCGGGGGTTTCCTTGTGTATGTTCTAAATGCTAGTGTTGAGACTCCATCGATTGAGGATATTCCAGTGGTACGAAATTTTAAGGATGTCTTCTTCTTGACGAGCTGTCAGGTTTACCACCGAGTAGGGAAAGTAGAGTTCAAGACCGACCTCATACCCGGAGCTGAGCCGATCTTGAAGGCGCCTATACAGGATGGCAACAGTAGAGTTAAAAAGAGCTTAAGGAGCAGTTGCAGGAATTGCTGGACAGGAAGTTTATCATGACTAGTGTTTTCTCCCTGAGGAGCCCAGTGTTGTTTCGTGAAAAAGAAGGACGACAGTACAAAGGTTTATGTATCGACTATCGTGAGCTAAATAGATCATGATAAAGAATAAATACCACTACCGATGATGACGATCCATTTGATCAGTTGAAGGGTTGCCAGAATGTTTTCTCGAAGATTGACCTCCGATCAGGCTAACCATCAGCTGAGGATTAAGGCAGAAAACATAGCAAAGACTACGTTCCGCACTCGATATGGGCATTATGAGTTTCTTGTGATGCCTTTTGGACTGACGAATGCACCTATGACCTTCATGGACTTGATGAACACAGTATTCAGGAAGCAGTATAACCATTGTGTAGTAGTGTTCATCGACGACATCTTGGTGTATTCACCTGATGAGGAGACGCATATTGAACACTGGCAGGAGGTATTGGAGACTCTTAGGAAGGAAAGGTTGTATGCAAAATTTAGCGAGTGCGAGTTCTGGTTAGAGAGTTTGACTTTCTTAGGCCGCATGATTTCTGAGGAGTGCATTTCTGTTGACCCAAAGAAAATAGATACAGAATGGCTCCGACCTACTAATGTCACTGAGGTATGTAGTTTTCCTGGCATTGTCGGTTATCATCGCAAATTCGTGGAGAGATTTTCGAAGATTACAGCACCACTGAGTCGATTGACTCAGAAAAAAGACTAAGTTTGTATAGACCTCTGAGTGTGAGGTAAGCTTTATATAGTTGAAGCGGACGTTGACGACCGCACCAGTATTGGCACAGCCCTCAGGCACTAAAGTGTTTGTCATCTACAACGACGCCTCGAAGAATGGGCTAGGGTGCGTGTTAATGCAGAGAGATAGGGTAGTGCATACGCTTCAAGGCAGTTGAAGCAATATGAACAAAATTCCCTGACTCATGATCTGGAGCTGGCAGCGGTGATGTTTGCATTAAAGATTTGGCGCCATTATCTATATGGTGTAAAGTTCGAATTCTTCACAGATCATAAGAGCTTGAAGTATTTATTCACGTAGAAAGAGTCGAATATGCGTTAGAGGAGATAGCTTGAGCTACTGAAAGACTATGACCTGACCATTAATTATCATCTGGGGGAAGGCAAACTGAGTTACAGATGCCTTGAGTAGAAAGTCTAATCACGCCAGGTGAACGCTACTGGAGAAGGAGATGGCCAAATTTGATATTGACATTGTTGATTCCACTGCTAATGTTTTGGCGGCCTTGGTTATTACACCATCTTGGATTGAGCGGATTAAGGAGGCGCAAAAGGAGGATGTGACGCTCAGAGATATCCGAGAGAGGATGTTGACCAGTCTGATTGAGGGTTTCCAGATTCATGACGATGGCAGTATCTGGTACCAAGAAAGGTTATGTGTGCCTGATGTTGAGGACCTGAGGAAGGAGCTATTGAAAGAAGCGCACAATTCGAAATTGTCGATTCATCCAGGTGCTACGAAGATGTATAATGATCTAAAGAAACACTATGGGTGGAGTGGGATGAAGAGACACATCGCTGAGTTCATTGAGAGATGCCTCTTTTGTCAGCAGATTAAGGCAGAGCATCAAAGGCTGGGAGGTTTGATGTTGCCATTGGAGATACCAGAATAGAAATGTGAGCATGTGACAATAGATTTTGTTGTAGGGCACCCTAAAACAAAACGAAACGACGAAGATAGATGTGATTGTTGATCAATTCACGAAGTCTGCTCAATTTCTACCTGTGCCGAGTGACATGACCTTGGAGAGATTAGTGACGCTGTACGTCGATGATATTGTCAGTCTTCATGGGGTCCGAGTTAGTATCGTTTCAGACCTTGATCGGAGATTCACCTCTCGATTCTGGTCAGCTTGTCAGAGAAGGTTAGGGACAGAGCTGCAATTGAGTACCGCTTTTCATCCGCAGATAGACAGACAGTCTGAGAGGACCATTCAGACCTTAGAGGACATGTTGAGAGTGTGCGCATTGGACTTCAAGGGGAACTGAGACGGTATGATCAAACTAATTGAGTTCTCCTACAACAACAGTCACCACAGTGCCATCGACATGGCACCCTTTGAGGCGCTCTATGGACGTAAGTGCAGGTCCCCTGTTCATTGGGATGAGGTCGGTGAGCTCGTTATTACCGGTCCTGAGTTGGTTGAGCAGACTAGAGAGAAAGTGAAGTTGATACGTGATAGACTCAAGATTGCTCAAGACAGAAGCAGAGCTGGGCTGATTCGAAGCGACGTCCTCTAGAGTTTGATATGGGCGAGAAGGTTTACTTGAGGGTGTCGTATACGAAGTGGGTTTCACGATTTGGTTTGAAGGGTAAGCTGAGGTCTCGCTACATTGGCCCTTATGAGATACTCGATAGGGTCGGTACCTTAGCCTACCAGATACCGTTACCCATGTCTTGGCTCAGGTACATAGCGTATTTCATGTTTCTCAGTTGAGGAGATATGTTCCGGATCTGAGCCATGTACTAGACGCGCCACCATTGAGGATACGGCTAGACACGATATATGAGGAGACCCCTATCAGGATCGTGGATCGCAAAGACCAGGTGTTGAGACACCGAGTCATTTCTTATGTCAAAGTCCAGTGGACTAACCATACAGAGCACGAAGCGACTTGGGAACTCGAGGAGCAGATTGAAGAGAGATATCCACAGCTCTTCAAATAAGGTACGTCATGTTTCGAGGACGAAACTTTTTATAAGGTGGGTAGGATGTTACAGCCGTGAAAAATAAATAAATATAATAATAATAATAATAATAATAATATAATAATAATAATAATAATAATAATAATAATAATAATAATAATAATAGGAGGATAAAATAAAGAAAAGAAAGAGAAATTACCTAATCTATATTCAAGATAACTACACTATCTTATCTCCATAAATTATTCCATCAAAATGCCTAAAATCTCTCCCCTAATCAAAATAAAATCCCCCAAACCCCATACCCTAAAAGCAACGCATACTTTAAAAAAAGAGAGGAGAACGGATGTGAGGGAGAGGGAGGAAAAGAGAGGAAAAAGAAAAAAAAAAAGGGAGAGAAGAAGAAGGCTAACGCGGTCTCCAAATCCGAGTTTCAACCCGTCTAAATTATTCGTTTTAGCGTCAATCAGGTAGGTGCCTCTTCTCCCTCAAAGGAATACGATTCAAGCACGGCTTAATGTATATACTATATGTTCTGTTGCCTTTAATTGTTTAAATGAGAGCATGTTAATTGATTTTGCATGTGTTTGGTGGGATTTAAATTGTTTATATGAAGGTATGATTGGATTTGTTGAAAAGGCATGATCTTTGCATACGTGGAAGTTGTTTTCTATATATGTGTTCTTGAATTGATAAAAAGGGTTAGGATTAGAATCAAAATTGTACAAGATTAGACTCCTTAAAAGTGTGTTTTGACCTTAGAATAGGTTCATCTAGATCGGAATAGGTTGAGATTGGATTGAAATTCGAAAAAATAGGTCTGATGGACGCGTTTCAGGGGGTAGCGTGGGGCCCACGCGCGGCCACTCACGGCGCATCCGGACACGTGATGATGTGTCCACTTTTAAAAGATGCGTCTCATTATAACAAGTCCAACGCAACTGATTTGAGGTCAATCGGAGTTAAAAAACGATTTATTGAGGTTAGAAGGAAATATAATTTAATTAAAAAGGAAAAAAAAGGAAAGCCTATTGGACCGGCCAGGCTGCCGGACCGGATGGCCAGCGGACCGGCCCAAACCAGAAATTAAAAAAATCTGAAACTTAATTTTTGAAATGAATAAATGAGAAATAATTAATCAAAATTAGTTTAAAATTCCAAAAAATATATTTAATTATCAAAAAATTCTAGATAATTTGCAGAAAATATAAAAGATTAAAATTAAATTATTTCCACTTAATTTTTGAATTTTGATAACTTTAAGTAATTAAAAATAATTAGTAATGAATGGAATTAAATAAGGGAAAATTAGTAAACAATTCTAGAAAATTAATACATGCTAAGGAAAATAAGGGTGATGCTAAATAACAACTTTTCAATATTCGAAAAATTTATAAAAACTAAATATTGAGTGCGAGAGATGGTGAGGATGGGCGTACGGGCCCCAGGTGACTTTGCTGTTGAGTGCCGGAGTTAGTGAGGATGGGCGTACGGGCCCAGACGACTTTGTTGTTGCATTCATGGCACGTGCATTTGCATTTGGAGTGGGTTGAGATGTACGGGTCTCAGACGCTCGAGTGGAGTGGATCATGGTGTACAGACCATGGATACTCGGTTATGGTGGATCATGGTGTACGGGCCATAGGCATCGGTTATGGTGGATCGTGGTGTACGGGCCATGGGTATCGGTTGGGGTGGATCGTGGTGTACGGGCCACGGGCATCCGTAAGGGTGGATTGTAGTGTATGGGCTACAGGTATCCAGTCAATCCCGGGATCATGCATTGCATATAGGTCTAGGGGCATATTGCATGACATGATTCTTATTGCGTGTGACACGTTGATTGAGCATTACATCACGTACTTGCGCATTTTTATGTGGAGTGCTTTACTTACCGCATTTACTTTATCTTATGCATGTTATCTTATATTTATGTGCTATGTGGCTATATCATTTCTGTTGTACGTTTTGTATTTGTTTGAGGCGGGCATTTACTGGGTGATTTCTGTCACTCACATCTACTTCCCAAGTGAGACGGATGAGGACTACGAGCGCATCTTCGTTGAGGACGGGAAGGATATAGTAGAGTGGGCTGGTTGATAGCTGCATCTAGGATACGATGGGACTCTGCAGCTGACTGTTCTTAGTTATCTTTGGGGATTTTCACAGACTTCTTTATTGTTTTATTGTCAAGACTTCTTTTATTTAGTGATGTAATAACAATTATTCAAGTTTAATTTAAGTTATGATTTACATTTCCGCGAAAAAATTTGTACGTCATTTTTGACAAGTAAGAGATTGATTCTACGCTTTGTATTCTCCTTAGCAAGATACGGCGGGTGCACTGTTCCTGAGGTTAGGGCTCGGGAGCGGGGTGCTACACGCCATCTGCTCGTTCTTTTTGGTCAGTCTCTAGACTGCCAAAGCTGTGTAACCAGTTTAAGGACTCATTCAATTCCTCTCTCTGAGGGCTAGGGTGGTTATCAAAAAAATACCTTGATTCAAGGAATACACAATCCATTGTGACATGGATTCGTTGGGTAGTAGGATTACAACAGCGGTAGCCCTTCTGGTGAACAACATACCCGACAAACTCACATTTCTTGGCACAGGAGTCCAGGTTAGAGCATTTGGTTTTTGGGACATGTACAAACACGGAGCAACTAAAAACACGCGGGGGAAGAGTCAGGGATGACAAAATGCTTGTTTGAGATGCTAACGTTTTCAACAGAGACTTAAGGTCAAGAATTTTTGTGGGTAGTTGGTTCATAAGATAGACTGAAGTAGCGACTGCTTCGGGACAGAAGTGTTTGGGGGCATGTGACTCGAGTAACATAGCTCGTGTCATTTCGAGGATAATGCGGTTTTTTCTTTCGGCTACACCATTTTGTTGTGGTGTATTTGGGCAAGTTGTTTGATGTATCAATCCGTTATCTCAGAAGAACAATTTCACGCATTCATTCATATATTCACGGCATTATCTGAACATATGATCTGAATTTTGGTATTGTATTGTGTTTGGACCATGTGAAAGAAATGGACAAACTTTTCTGGGACTTGAGATTTGTGTTTTAGAAAGTATACTCACATCACCCGGGAGAAATCATCAATGAATAATAAGAAATTCTGAAACTTGTTATAACTAGGTGTATGTGTTGTTTCCCATATGTCAGAATGCACCAATGAAAAAATATTGTCGACTCGAGTATTATTTGGTGAAAAGGTAGCACGGTGACTTTTTACACGAATACACGTCTCACAAGGCATATGAACAGTCTTATTGGTAAATAAACTAGGAAATATGAGTTTAAGGTAACTGAACAAAGATGACCTAGACGTCGCTGCCATTGGCATAGTTGCCTATTGACTGTCCCGTGAGCGAGCATAGACCGATCCTGTTGAGCGACCTCGCCGACATAGTACAAGCCTTCTCGCTCAGTCCCACGTCCAATTATCTCCTTCATATGTATGTCCTGCAAGAGGCAAAAATGAGGATACAAGAGAGCCACACAATTGAGCTCTTTGGTAGCATGACTAACAGATAATAATTTTGAGGATAAAGCAGGAACATAAAGACAGTTATTAAGTTGCATGTGCGGATAAACCATAATGGGGCCTTCACCGTGTACAGAAATTAATTCACCGCTAGCACTTTCAATGTCTTTTTGAGGGTTTTAGATGTGTAGAAAATTGTTTGGGTCATTGGTCATAGTGTCAGTGGCTCCGCAGTCGAAGATCCACTCATGACTTTTGTCTAAGCGAATACGAGCGGTTGAGTTCGTGTGATGGTCTTTTGATAATTTTCTAGGTTCTAGGGTCATTTTCAGAACTTTGGTAAAGTTGCAGGGTCTGTCTGTATTTTTATAAAACTCACAGGTCAAATCTGTAAATTCACAAAAGTTAAAGATTGAATTTGCAATTTTAAAAACTTGGGGTTGGGGATAAAAATCTCTAACCCGTGTACCTCCCTCTATAATCACATCATCATCACTCCACGCCTTTGGCAGTCTGCCTTTCTCGTCGGTGCAACTTTCCTCTTTCAAGACCAGCATAATATCCGGCGGCTGCACCAAAGGGTGTTTCAACTTCTGGATCGTGTCGTTGGCATCAGTTTCAACGGCGGTCGGTTGCGAGGTGGGTAAGTTGGTTGGAAAGTGAAGCACCTATTCTTGCGACAGGGAGGATTCATCATTTCTCGACGAGAAAATCGACAGAATTCTTGATTGATTAAAGATGGAGGAATCATGAGAAATCGGGATGTTTTTGGCGTTTTTGGATTTTTTCTGTGATTTCGGTGTCAAAGTGGCCACTTTCCATGGAGAAATGGTTGCCTTTGATGGGATAGGGATATGCTTTCTCCTTTTTTTTCTTTTTGAATTCTTTGTTGGATTTGATTGCCAGTGGATGTGCATTGACAGGTTGAGGTGTTTTTTTCGTTTTTGTTGGTGTGATTTCAAGACTTAGGTTTTATGGTGTGAATGTGCTTGAATCAACTATGTTGGAGGTGGTTGTTACCGGGGGGTTGTGGCTGAATTTCGATGGACTATTTTTTTGGGTTCCACGTATTAGGCGCACTGCTCTGATAACATGTGTAGAAAAGTATACATATTGAATGAAATTCGTATTGATTGATTTGAATATGTTACAATTGTGGCTTATCTATAGTTGAATTTTACTCACTAATCTATGGTATATACCAATTACACATAAATACAAATTGATACAATTAGATTCTAGATTAGATTGTGAGGTGATTAGACTAAATTCCTTGATTTGATACTTTCCATCAGAAAATTTAGTGTCTATAGAGTGTTGGAAGAATCGTCTGCGGAATTAAGTAATAGTGACTAGCCAAGATGCCATACTGAACAAGTGTCCTAACTGAAATAAAGAAGTAACCAAAGTGACATACCGAGGTGAGGATCAGAGATATAAGGCGTGTAGAGCTGAGGTGTCAAGCTGAAGTGAGGCAGAAATAAGGAGTACCGAACCGAGGTACCAAGCCGAAGTGAGGACAGAAGGAAAGTGCTCAAGCCAAGGAGATGAAGTGCCAAGCTTGAAATGCAGTCCCGTGCTGAAAGGATGGAATGCCGATGTGACGTGATAAAGCGCCGAGATGAAGTATGCAGAGCCGAAGCGAAGAAGAGTGAAGCTAAAATAAGAAAGTGCCGAGGTGAACTAAAAAAGAAAACAATCACAACTTGTTTTTATTATTTATGCCATTTCCCCAAATGCATGTGTGTTCAGATACAAAGCATGTTTATCCTAGCTATCTGTTGGGCGCGGTGGGGCCTAATACACCATGATCTACATTCGTGCCCGACCCATTATTCCGTCTTAGACTCTTTTAAAATGCATATACTTAAATATGGGAGCGAAAGCAGGTGGAATATTGGTGCATGTATTACGGGTAAACTCTACATATTCTCTAGAATTTCTCTGTATAGAAAAGAGTTTGAGTGATTTACCAAATGCATGATTTAAATGCTACGTGCTTACGAAATGCATGAATAAATTATGACTTGACACGTTATGTTATAACACATGGTTTATATAACTTATATATATTGTTGCTGTACTAACAAGCCATGGAGCGTTTTAAAACTTACATCATATGGCAAACATTTGTTGTATTTGTACTATTTTTAGGTGTCACAATTAATGAACTAAACTAGTTCATAAGTGGAGTTCTTAAGTAATGAACTAATTAGTTCATTAAATAAAGACATATTTGGAGAAAGATTTATAGAAACAAATTTGAGAAAGGAAAGTCTTCTCCCCATTTCCATTTACACGCCTTATATATATATATATGTGTGTGTGTATATATATATATATATATATATCTATATATATATATATAATATATCCATATTTTTTCAAAGGTACTATACACATATATTCTGACGTATCACCGACATGTCACTATATATAAACGTACGTCGACGTCACACCACTATATACACCTCATATTTACGAGTATATTCAGGTCTTATATCACATGATATAAGTCATGGTGACGTCAAAATTATAACGACATGTTACAAGGTCATAAACCGAAAAATTGTCGTATCGGGCGACTACGAAACTTCACCGACGTGTCACGTACTTGCCATATTAAGATGGCCAGCCCATATACATAAAAAATGCTCAAAACATTTCGTGGCTCACAATGTTACAGACAGCCACTAAGTCATACTATGTTGGTAAACACAAATCACCCACAATTTAGGCTAGATTTGTGGAGAATTCAAATTCAACCTTATCTTCTACACATGTGACATTTTTCTTTGGCCATTAGAGCTGAATATACGCTTCATTTTATGTATATATGTGTGACATAACATATATTACATGTGTAAGAAGTTTGAAATTAATCAGAGAAAAATCGCATAATCGACGAAAGTCGAAAATTCGGTTTTTCTACGAGCATACACACATGGAACGTTTTTGGCATAGGTGTAACCATGTATCTAGACACTTTTTACACATTCAAGACATGTTAAAGTGTTCTAGAAAATTCAAATGGGCTGATTATTATTTACCATCTATGTGTAAATATTGTGCAATTATTTGACAAAGCTTGCCAAAATAAAATTTCAGCACATGTGCAGCTCTCATACACGCCTGCTGCATCCATGTTGGAGCCAAGGTGGAGCTTATTTGGAACTTCAATTGGTGGAGGATATGCCACATAAGATTGGTGACATTGAAGATGGCACCACATATGGAAAGAATTCAAAATAGACACATGCTGAAAATTTCATCACATGTCTACTAGGTTGGGCGATTTTTTTTCATCTTAATAACCTTCAATTGTCTTCCAAATTGAAGGGGGATTAATAGTGTGATTGTTTGATAATGATTTGGCTAGAATTTGAGCACGTATTTTCAGTTTTTTTATAGAATTTGCAGCTCACTACAAGAGTGTTAAGGTGGACCAATCAACAAGTGACAACTAGGCAAGGACAAGTCATCCTTCCAATCATATTGTACCAAGTAAGCAAGATTGTGTCATCTTCTACACAAGGCAATCTTCCAAGGATATTAAAGACAATTCTCAAGAAGGAAGAGAGCCCTAGGGGGGCAGCCAAAAGGAAATAAAAAGGAGAAGATAGTGCCAGATAAGGCCAATCAACGATTCATATTCTCACAAGTGCAAAAAGCAAGACTACTCTCTTCTTCTTCCTTTGTTTCTTCTTCTTCTTATTCTCAAGCCTTTTGTATATATATTTCAAATATTATAGGCTTTTAATACACCACCCCATACACGTTCATGTTTGTAAGAGGTTGATCAAGGTGTGATCAAACCTTCATTCTATTGGTGGTGGTGTTCGTGATTGATTTGCTCGATTGTTTTGATTGTAAAAGAGTGGAGTTAGTGTTTAAATTCAGTCAACTTTGTGGTAAGGTGTTTGTTGTGTTTAGTGATAACTGAAGATGGTGTCCTCGAAGACTGGAGTAGGTTGTGTTAACCGAAACCAGTATAACATTCTCGGTGTTCTTACTTTTCAGCACTTACTTTTAGTTAACAGTTTTCTGCAACGTTTTCATTAGCCACAGTAAAATATAAAACGATTTTCAAAAATCACAAAATTTTGCAGAAATATACCCACAAGTCTTAGCTTTCATTTGGAACAAGTTTCACCTCATTTGGATAAGTATAAGTCAGACAAACTTTAATAGTTCTGAGACCAGTGCAATCTGATTCTCAGATTTGGAAAGGTTGAGAACATCAACATAGTTGACATACTTACCAAGGAATTTTGAAAACTATTTCAAACCTTCAAAGTACATATCTCAAGGGTCGTATCATAAAATTTTCAGATCATTTAGAGTTGTAAATTAATAGGAATAAATTTTTCATTTTGAGGAACAGTTTTTTGAACAATTTGAGTAAAACGCTTTTTCAAGACCTTATACTTTGAATTTTAATCTGAAATTCTTATGACATATACATAACATCTGAAGTGCTTTGCCATCAAATTTCGTGATTTTTAGAGATCTATAACATGATCATCTAGTTAATCAAATACCGGGTCTGAAACAGAATCTGTTTTCAGAAGTGGGTAATTGGTAACAAAAAGTTTTGAGAACCAATTTTTTTCGCACCTACTATTCAAACCCCCCTCTAGTGGTGCTATACAGGTCTTACATTCTCAAGTGCATACAAAAGCGGGTTCGCCTTTTGAAATGTAGCAAAAGCTCGGCATGCCTGTCTATCGTTGTCATTATGTTGCCTGCATTAGTGAGATCGTTTGCTCACTTATAGATATGCTGAGCTGGGCTCATCTACCATCACTGCCATATCTAATTGCGTTACTAAGAAAATTCCCTCAGATGTAGTTGTGCTCGGCAGGGGCTCGTTTATTATCATTATCGCTGTTCTTATCATCTTACTGCGATATCTTTTTTTTTTGCCTATTTCATTATTGAGCCTACCGCAGCTCGCCGAGTCAGCAATATCTTCATTTGCCTATTTCATTATTGAGACTACCAGAGCTCGGCGAATCCGCCGATTGATGACCAACGCTCAAATATCTTCATCTCATCTTTCTTCCTCGACACCCCATTATATCGGACATTTACTTCTTCATGCTTGATAAACCATAACTGAATCGTCCGTTAGTCAACAACAGTCAACGGCTCAATTCCAGTAGCCCAGCATACAAAGTACTGCAGATCAGCAGTTCAGCATCTAAGTATGGCTGTTCAGCCTCAGCAGCACCTCAGCAGGGCATCATGGCATCCTTATAACATCGAAGAATGTGCTGAGGTATGCACCTCGGCATCAACGTCATCCTATGTCTAGATACCGCACTTCAGACCACTTACACGGGATAAGGCCAAATCTTGCACTTTGGCAGAGTTCAGCTGTGTACCACAGCAAGTCACGCACTTCGGCAGAGTTAAGCTGTGTACCACAGCAAGTCATACACTTCGGCAGGGTTCAGCTGTGTACTACAGCAAATGAACCCATTACGATAAGACTTCGTAGGACCCTCGGACAGAGATGCAACTCAAATATAATCACTACAGCTGGTGAATCTTTCTGAACACGCCAAGGTCACAAAAGCCGGCCTATAGTCACATCAGTCAGACTACTGATCAACATCAGTAGACCTGCGGCACTATAGGCTTTCTGCCCCAAGTAAGCGTCCTATCCACAATCTACTATCAGAAGTTAAAGGCGGGAAAAGGTCTATAAGGCAAGCCAACCAAGACAAAGAAGGGGACCAAGATCTGAATCCAGAATTAAAACATTCATACTCTAAAGCGAGCTGATACCCTTTGCTCTTCGGCATACACTGTGAGAAATTCCTAACTCACCCTTTAAATTATAAATCTTAGTGAGAAATGGCCCAAACTGACTGAGCGTCGGAGGGTTTTCCCCGGGGCCAACCCCCCGGGACCTCTGACCCGTACTTACTTGTGCAGAATATTTGGCGCTATTCCAGCTACACACTTTTGATCCCAGTTAACAACTCTTCAAGTTAACTGACGAAGCTATTTTGAGGTCATATAGACCCTTGGTGAAGATCCGGTTTCATCATTTGGCGCTAGAGGAAGGGCCTCCTTAGTCCCTTAACCCAGAAAACAGTTAATCAACGCTTTTCTAACGGCTGCTCAGAGCTTTTATAATTATCTTAGGAAGCTATTGAGAGAAAGATGAGTAAAAAAGATAGTCAAGGGTCCAAGCAACCTATGACATCCAGGAGGAGCCAAAGGTCTTCTCAGCAACAGACTGATCAATGCTCTACGAGCCGGGAGAATCCTCAACTCCCATTGCCTTCATATATGAAGAGCACAGGCGAGCCATTCACTATGTGGCTCAGAACCCAGAGGTCTTCCAAGCAGTAGTGAGGGAGACGAAGGGAAAGCTTATGCAGCAAAGTCTAGTGGCTCCCATTCCGGTAACTCTCACTCACTGGAACATCTGGAGTATTCCCCCACTCGGCCTGGTTATTCCCCCAGGCCTCAGGCCGAATTAATGGCCGACGCAAGACGGCCAGAAAGAAAGTACAGTTACCAGAGTTTAAAATGTACTTGGAAAGCCTCCTTGCCATTTAAACATGGCAGAAAAGTTGACAAGAAATGCAAAGCACCGTTGCAGGAGAGGTGCTCTGTCAAGATCCGGTTAGGAGGCCGAGGAAAGGAAAGGAACTGTCTGCTGGCTTCAAAAGCCCATATTCTTTCCTACATGAGGAAAAAATCTCTTGAAAAAGAACCCCAGCCCCTGGCTGAACCAATCCACAAAAGAAACCATCGACTGTACTGCCTTTATCATCATGATATCGGGCATGATATAGAAGATTGTAGGCAGCTCGGACAAGAGATTGGGCATCTTATTGAGCTGGGTCACCTGCAACGTTTCTATAATCCGAGGTCTAGGCTCCACAACAGGCTAGACTTTGGTAAATCCCCTCCAGATGAGAGTTGAAAACTCGGGCCTTATCAAGGTTTTCTTAGTGATGAGGATTCAGATCCTGATGAAATGGGGTCGGGTTCCCGAGCATATAAGGCTGATATAATGGCAACAGTCCTTGATTCAATCGAATCATGGTTTATCTCTTCTTAGGCTCATCCGGTATCTTCTGGCTCAGCCTTATGTTATTAATGGATCAGTTTATTCAACTGGATATTTTTATTTGGCATTCAGCAAGGAAAAGTTAAGTCACCTTATGGTGCATGGAGCAATAATTTATGCCTATCTATCACTCACAACGAAAGTGGGGGCATATATATCTTTACCCCAACATGTCTGGGAGGTTGAGCAGGTCTCAACATTATCTTTATCCCAGCAGGTATGGGAGGTTGAGCAGGTCTCAACATTATCTTTACCCCAGCAGGACTGGGAGGTTGAGCAAGTCTCAACATTATCTTTACCCCAGCAGGTCTGAGAGGTTGATCAGGTCTCAACAGCGGGATAAATTCCCTATATCTTTCAACTCAGCAGGACTGAGAGGTTGAGCAGGTCTCAACAACAGGATAAGTTCTCATATTTTTTCCTCAGCAAGACTGAGAGGTTGAACAAGTCTCAACAGCAGGATAAGATCCTTGTATCTGTACCTCAGCAATACTAAGAGGCTTGACAAAAAGGGGATAAAGGTTTTCCCACCTCTCAATATTTAAGGCACAGCAGAGCTGAAGAGCCAAGTACAAAAGCTGCAGATATTACTTCAGCGAAGAGCCAGCATACAAAAGATATTCTTTTGGCAAAGCTGAAGACAAATACTTGCAAACTATCGAAATAGAACAAGTAAAGTCTCTTAAGCTGAAGACAAATACATGCAAGTTATCAGCATAGAGCAAGTTGAAGGCAAATATTGGCATAAAGCAAACTTTGCATTACTGAAACACTTGCGACTATGGAAAAAAGAGTAAGGCTTTGCAGAGCTGAGGTCAAATATTTGTATTCAAGACGAAGCAAGCACAACTTCACATATTGTGGATAAAAACAGTAAAAGAAGCTAAAAGAAGCCGAAGAGCAGAAGTTGGATTTTTCATTGAAATACAAAATCTATTACAACTACAGAAAATCCTATTCTACTTTACAACTTCTTCATCTTCTCTGAGATCAATTCCACTTTGGGACTAAACACTTCGGTTTTCAACTACAGCTTCATTCTTAGGACTATGGAGGTCAGCAAGCTCAGAATGCTCCTTATCCAGATCTGGACAGATTCCTTGACATGCATCAGTCACACAAATCCCTCTTCTTCCAATGAAGCAAGAAACAATTGCGATTACATTCTTCGCAGACCATCTTCAAGATATGGAAGCAGTAAAGTTTTGCTCTGCCATGTAACCATAGAGCGGGATGCTTGTTTATTTGACCTATCCATGTTTGAAGTACAGCAAAATGAATCCTTTGCTGGAAAGAGATATGTTAAAGGAGGACTCGTACCAAGAGATGGCAGGGGTGCTAAAACGAAGGATATGGCAGTAACCAAAGAGGATCCGCCAGTAAGGCATGATCTCCTTGAAGGACGGTTGTCTCCATCAGAGCCAAATTTTTCATAGAAGGATTGGACCTCACGGTCATCCTCCAGATCCTTTGAGTAAGAGGGAGTATACATGTTTTGGAACGTTTACATAAAAATGAAGGGCTGGATTGAAAGGAAAAACACTACAGAAGACAAAGATAGGCTTCAAAGACAAAGAAGATAAGTGGAGAATGCGGAATGAATGGAAGAAATTGTCTCTATTTATAAGTAAAAGAAGGCGAAAAGTTGCTCCTATGCATTTTCCCTCCATCGGGGAATGGAATTGCCAAAAAAATAATGATAAGGCACCGAAATTAGCGCTTACATTAAAGACGGAAATTATTGCACAAGGAAAAGGATATCCGCGTAATTAATGAAGGACTGCCACGTCACGGGTCTATTAAAGCAAGATTTGTCGCCTTCGCAGTTCAGCTCAGCCACACAAAATCTGGGGGCAAATGATAAACCATAACTGAATCGTCCGTTAGTCAACAACAGTCAACGGCTCAATTCCAGTAGCCCAGCATACAAAGTACTGCAGATCAGCAGTTCAGCGCCTAAGTATGGCTGTTCAGCCTCAGCGGCACCTCAGTAGGGCATCATGGCGTCCTTATAACATCGAAGAATGTGCTTAGGTATGCACCTCGTCATCAACGTCATCCTATGTCTAGATACCGCACTTCAGACCACTTCCACGGGATAAGGCCAAATCACGCACTTTGGCAGAGTTCAGCTGTGTACCACAGCAAGTCACGCACTTCGACATAGTTCAGCTGTGTACCACAACAAGTCATACACTTCGGCAGTGTTCAGCTGTGTACCATAGCAAATGAACCCATTACGATAATACTTCGTGGGACCCTTAGACAGAGATGCAACTCAAATATAATGACTACAGCTGGTGAATCTTTCTGAACACGTCAAGGTCACAACAGCCGGCCTATTTGTCACATCAGTCAGACTACTGATCACATCAGCAGACCTGCGGCACTATAGGCTTTCTGCCCCAAGTAAGCGTCCTATCCACAATCTACTATCAGAAGTTAAAGGCGGGAAAAGGTCTATAAAGGCAAGCCAACCAAGACAAAGAAGGGGACCAAGATCTGAATCCAGAATTAAAGCATTCATACTCTAAAGCGAGCTCATACCCTTTGCTCTTCGGCATACACTGTGAGAAATTCGTAACTCACCCTTTAAATTATAAATCTCAGTGAGATATGGCCCAAACTGACTTGAGCGTCGGAGGGTTTTTCCCGAGGCCAACCCCCCGGGACCTCTGACCTGTGCTTACTTGCGCAGGATATTTGGCGCTATTCCAGCTACACACTTTCGATCCCAGTTAACAACTTTTCAAGTTAATTGACGAAGCTATTTTGAGGTCATCTAGACCCTTGGTGAAGATCCGTCTTCATCAATGCTCAATATTATGTCTTCTATCAACATTCTGCCCCGACGTAGGGGTGCTAGGTCCAAAAATTGATCCTCTGTCTTATAGTTTACAAGAGGATTCACCTCGGCCGACCTCAAAAAAAAAAGGTGCAAATTGGTGACGGCTCTCCTTTTGCGTCATCTTTCAAAGATTTATCCTATGCGGTTTGCTGGATGTTATTTGTATTGAAAGTTAAACTTCAAGAGCTGTTGGTTTTTGTTTTGCTGGATGTTGTGTAATGGAAGTACAACTTTGATGCTTGGCCTTTGGGTTGTTGGATGTTATTCAGATATTTTGTAATGGGTCTTTTTAACTTTCCAATTCTTTGCTTTTTATTTGATACTGGCTTTTTCTAATGTTAACATTTCTGGGCAGTTTATGCTTTTTTTTTTTCAAGTAATTTGAGCTTGGTGAAAGTGCGTTGAATGACAGAAAGAATTTCCTGGAGCAACAATTCATGAGAAACCAGATAGAGCAATTACATTCCAGCATGATCATATCACTTTAGCGCCCCCCCCCCCCCCCCCCCCCCCCCGGTCGAGCCAAGGCAGCCTGCAACCCCAAGGACTTGTCTTGTGGGTTGTAAGTAGAAAGGTATTTATAACAAACTCAAAAAGATTGTATCTAGTGTGTGAATTTTCATGTTCATCCGTGAGCCTTTCTACTGCTCCATGGTCCTCCAGATTTTTTTTTTTTTTTTTGAGAGGCAAAGAGTTCTGGATGTTCTTTATAGCATTGGCATGTGGGTCACTTTTTGCAGTTCCATGTGGTAGGCCAATGGTGTTGATTGCCACCATCTCCCCAATCCAAACTAGTAGTTAAAAGACCCAAGAAGCAACGGAGCAATTGATCCGGCAAATTTGATACCACAAAAAACGATTAGTTAAATAAAAACATCGACAAATTCTAACGACTCAGATTTACGCAACCGATTCCAGGCTTGGTGCATGTTCGAATGCGCTGATGTCACTGTGTGTAAGCACTATTGAATTTCAACTATATTAGGCTTCTCGTTTTTGCTGGATCGAAAAGGATTAATCATTGTAGATATTTAACACTTGGGTCATGCTTATATATCATGTCGTCATCTTCATTCTTTCCAATATAAGATTTTTTGGGTTTTTATATTTCAACATCTTAATGTGCCAAAACGTCCTTGCTAGGACCACTAAGTGACCATGATCCCTTTAACGCTAGATTTGGCGTTTTCGTTCCAAGGACGCTAGTTGACTATGTTATTATAATTATAATGAACCCACAAATATTTAGGAGCCTCTTTTTGAAATTTCTTTGAACCTCAATCTTTTCTCATATTCTTTTTTTTTTGTGCTTACATAGGCAGTATACAATAACAACATTATCTCATTGCCTTATATGCTTTCGCCTATGGCGGGATATGAGAGGATCGGATGTACGCAACCATACTCATATATTAGAATTGTTTCCCAATAAACCATAATAAAAATTGCGTCGATCAACTGCTACTTCACAATATACGAAATGCAGCTAATTTAGTGAGTTATTTTGATTTATTACATCATTTCCCAAAGTCAAAGAAGTGTATAACATTGACTCTATTGGAAATGGAAAATTTAGGTAGGCAATATCACATGCCTATACCATTGGACTAACAGTCCCCTGTCTATATAAACAAACTGCTGCACCTCCAAAAGTGGAGTCCTCATTTCTTCCCATTTTCGCCATAGCATCTGCTACTTTATTAGAGTTTTTCTGTTTGTTTCTCCTGCTTGTTAAAGCAGATGTTTACATTGTATGATGATATGTTCCCCTTGATGATCTGGATTATTTGGTTGGTCCAGAAGTTTGACTACATCCACTGGATCAATCTCCACAATGATATTCTGCAATCTTATTCAGAGTTAGAAACATTAGAATCGCATGGCATCATGTGCGAAATGATGCTTAAGATGTAGCTTTTTATTCGTTAATGTGTTGCGGTAGGACCTCTTATACATTTTTTTTGACTCCAGTTTTAATGAAATGATTCTTTCATTAAAAAAAATAAACAAAAAAAAAGTAATGGCAAGTGAGGACAATAAGGACCCCACTAAATCTTTCTTAAATCACTCCCCCACTTTTTTCCCACGCTCGGTCAAACAATATCCACTCTCCTTCGTCGGGTTGGTTGCATTGCTTTTTCCAACTATTGCTCATATATCTTTGCATTAAGTGCGCATCAAAATTGGCAACTCTCAAATTTGACCCTTGCTCTTGCGAAGCAGCATTATTTTGTCAGGCTACCTCTTGTACATTCATCTCGATGTATTATCTTAGCTTGGTAGTTTAATGTAGTCTTCATTTTATTTTGCTACATCATTATCTGTACGGGTAGCATCCCTTAGATGCGTTGACATTCGCCACGATCGATTAGATCGTATGCTTTTCTGGGTATATGATATTTGCATTTTCCCAAAAATATCCACTCTCCTTAAAAAAAAATTACATTACATCTTCACCTTTTAATAGCCCTCCACTCGGCCAAACACACACACACTCACGTTGTCATCCCGGAAGCAAGAAAAGAGTAAGAAAGAAAGAAGAAGAGAGAGGAAAAAGAAAAGGAAAAGAAATTTAGTCAACCCTACAATCCGAGGTAAGTATCTCTCCCTTCTACTTAGAGTTGTATTACACTTTTTATTAGCATGTTCTATGTGAATTATGCATGAAATTTCTTGGTGGAATGGTTGATTTTTTTTTTGAGTTTTGGATTTATATAATATAGTATTTGATAATAATTGTTTTTTTTTTTTTTGGGTTATGAAGCCACCGATGGAAGAGTATATACATATATTATTATAGTTATTACGATGATAGTATATGCATTCATATATATAAACTCGGTTCCCAGAATTTTGGGGTATTAAATATTCACGGTTTTGGAAATGGTTAAATTTAGGTATATGCATGGTTTTTGTTTTTTTTTTTTTTACAAATATATATATTCATACAAACATGTTCTGCCGCATACATATTTTTATATCTTCAGAATTTGAACAATACATATATTGATATATATGTAGGTTGTTTTAGACAAACATTCCAAATGTGTATATACATATTTTCGGAGATTCTGCATTAATTATTTATGCATATACTAAAACTGTTCTTAAAAAACTAATTCTGTTTATATAATCTGTTTTTTAGAATTGTACACACTTCTCGATTTTAGAATTATGTAATTGCTTCTGATTTTAGAATTGCAAATATATAATTGCTCCTGCATATCCAATAAAATAACCATTTTTTGTTCGTTCATCCAGTTTCTTTATGATTGGGTTGTATATCCTAACTTCAACTGAGCAACCACATATGTATAAGTGTTTTAAACTTGGTTTCCAACTATTCCACAGCCCGAAAGGTGTTTTAGAAACGGTCTTAAATGTAACCCTATTTAAAACATACACAACGGTTTTTAAAGCTTCACTCCAAAAGGATATAGGCAAATTTGTTGTGTTAATCATGCTCCTGACCATGTCCATAAGAGTCCGATTCTTTCTTTTAGAAACACCATTTTGTTGTCGTATGTCAGGCATGGTGTATTGAGCAATAATACCCTCCTTTTGAAGAAATTCGGCAAATGGACCAATCATTTGTTCTTTTTCTGTGTAACGTCCATAATATTCACCACCTCTGTCAGATCGGTCAATTTTAATTGTCTTCTTCTTTTGTTTCTCTACTTCTAACTTGAAAGTTTTGAACGCATCAAGTACTTCAGATTTATCAAATAGAAGATAGAAATACATAAATCTTGAATAGTCGTTGAAAAATGAAATAAAGTATTTTTGACCATTCAAACAAGGCGTGTGAAACGGTCCACAGATGTCTGTGTGTATGATTTCAAGAGGATGAGAACTTCTTTTGGCACCCTTAATGGTCTTGTTGGTTTGCTTGCCTTTATGCATCCAACACAAGTACCTAAATCGGTGAAGTCTAGAGTTTGCAAAACTCCTTCAGTCACCAATCTTTTCATTCGATCGATTGAGATATGTCCCAATCTTTTGTGCCAAAGACTTGATGAATTCTCATTGATAATACAACACTTTGTACCAATTTGTCTTAAAAGAATATGCTCATAAATGGGATCTAACTCAATTTGAAACAAAAAAATCATTCAATTTCGCGAATCAATAATTTTATTATCTTTCAAAAGATTCATGACAAGAAGATGAGGATTGGAATCATATCTAATAATTGAAATTCTTGAAGGAGAAACTAAATTTCTGAAAAAAGATGGTATATAAAAAGTGTTTTCTAAATCAAGTTGAAAACCAATATTCAAAATGAGTCTATAAGATCCCGCTCCTTCAACAGTGGAGCGTATCCGGTTTGTAGAATAGATACATTGTTCACTTTTCTTTGGCTTCTTCAGGTTTAGAAAGCACTACATGGTTCTCGCAATGTAAATTATAGAACCATAATAAATCCACCATGTCTTATCAGAAACCTCAGTAAAATTTGATTTATGACACACAAAGAAAAAATTATCTTTCTTCTCCAGCTTTCCCTTATACTTCAAGCAATCTTTCTTCCAGTGTCCCTTTTTATTGCAAAACCGGCATTTGTCTTTATCCCCAGTTTACTTTATTGGAACACCTTTGACCTTTTTCGCATTTCTCTTCAAATGAGTCGCAAGATACACAATCTCAATTGACTCATTCTTCAACCTCTGCTTCTCTTGAACACACATGATCATAAGTTCATTAATTAACCACTTTTCTTTATGTGTGTTATACGAGATCTTGAATGGAGTGAACTCCGAAGGAAAAGAGTTGAGTATGAAATGCACCAGGAATGGCTCTGAGATTTCAACCTTAAGAGAGCTCAACTAAGCAGCAAATCCCTTATCTCCATAATATGCTCGCGCACACCACGACTTCTGTCATGGGTCATATTTGAAAGCATCTTCATAAGGGTGTTGTCCTTAGACTTGCCAGAGCTTACAAACTGTTTGTCAATGGCTTTCATGTAAGCTTTGGCATTATCAAAATTAGAGATAAAACCCCTAATACTTGGACTCATTCAAGACTTGATGAGCATTATGCTGAGGCGACCAGATCGCTCCCAATGCTCGTAACTAGAACTCTCAGATGGCGTACTTGATTATGTGGGATTTGGTGGTTTCTCCTCACGGAGTGCCAGGTCTAAGTCCATGCACCTAATGTCAAAAGGATAATATCCTTCCATTCAGTACAATTATCACCAGTTAGCATTGGAGTGCAAGTAGAATCAAATAAAGCAGTAGTGGGAATAACTGCATAATCAAATAAACATAGATCATGCTATGAACATACATAACCAGAATTAATTAATCAAGTTAATTCAAATAGTATATTCTAAATCTTCCCGTGGGTAGAGGATGCATTCATGCATAGAATATACTTAAAACGATATGAAAATTAAACAACCAAAATATTTCCGTACCTGCGGGCATAAAAAATGTTTATGTTTAATTCTCTTGATCAATAGAGCAACCACTTCCTTGTGGGACAGAGTGGTCACCTCATTAATCAAAACCATATTTACAATGACATTTTATTTATAACGTACAATTTTAAGATGTTGTGGCTAATATTAAAATTAAAAAAATAATTCTTTATATGTTATCAACAAATTTATATAGAACATTTAATCAATTTTTGGGCGATTACATAATTGTTCTATGTTAAATTAAACAAATATCTACAATTTTATTCTTTTAAAACCCTTTATATGATATCAACAAAAGATGAAATCATAATAAAAATATGAAGTGAACTGATTAGGTAATACCCAAGAAAGATCGCAATCATTTTCCTAGACAGTATTACCACTTCACGTAAAATCCTAGGCTGTACGATAGGGTCACAGACGGTCCCGCTTATGTACCGACTTTCTAGACAGAAAGTAGGTACGCGGTGTATTTATCACACCTTCATTATATCAATAATTCACCTTTTGCATTTGTCACAAATTTTCTCAATATATATGAAAATCTATTCAATGTACTATGAAAACCAACTGATACATTTTGTTATCACATGAGTCAGGTCCTTTAACTAATGGTAAATAAAATGTAAATTTTCCTGAAATGTGCAAATATTATATTAGCATGACATTTCAGTTTCAACAATCCAGGGCTACTTGAACCAGAAGACGGAAAACAAAACTAAAAGAAGTCACTACTCTGATTGACTTCTACGTCAACAGTGTGCAAATAATCAACTGCTTCAAGAATAGCTCAACAAATGCAACTAAAGCTCTCAGGGCATAGCTTAGTTGATTTCAAAGGGTCAGATTTGTTACAAGGTGCAAGGTTCGAGTCCCGCAGCCTGCAGTGTGGGGTCAACATCTTCAGACTTCAATGGAGGTCTTGAAGGTGAGCTCTTTGTACGTATGTGGGCAATGTGCCTCCCTCTTAACAGGCCGCTGAATACCTGATTTGCATCCTCTCAATTGCCTAATCGGACCAGGGTGTGAGGGGCCCTTGGGATTAGGAAAACAACCTTTTTGATACAACAAATGCAACTAAAAAGCATATCTTAAGAAAATAAGGCGATGTCACTTTCTTTGGGTACATGGGAAGCATATGGGGAAAAAGTGACTGCAACCTATAAAAAATATTGGGGATAGGATCTCCTCACCGCAAAACCCCTCACCGTCCTGTTCATCTCACGATACGTGACAGCAGGATGGGATGGTGAGGCTTGAGCCAAAACTACCATTATATCATAATCCTTTCAGCATACCAATACAAAATTCCTGATTCTGTACCTTTCTGTCAAAACTATAAAAAGTCCTCTGATGAACCATAACTGAATCGTCTGTTAGTCAGCAACAGTCAATGGCGGGGTTTCAGTAGCTTAGCGCTCAAAGTATTGCAGTTCAGCAAGAACCCCCAGTTCAGTGGTTCAGTACCCAAGCACGGTTTTTCAGCCTCGGCTGCACCTCAGCGGGGCAACGTGACGCCTTTATAACATCGAAGAATATGCCAAGGTTTGCACTTCGGCATCAACTTCAGTTTATGTTCAAATGCCGCACTTCAGACCACTTCAGCGGGATAAGGCTATGCACTTCGGCAGAGTTCAGCTGTGTACCACAGAAAATGAACCAAGTACGATATTACCTTGTGGGACCCTCGAACAGAGGTGCAATTTGAATATAGTGACTGATAAACCACAATTGAACCATCTGTTAGTCAATAACAGTCAACTTCAGTAGGCTTGGCGTTTGAGATATTATGGTACAGCAATTCAGCAGCTCAGCAGCCCAGCAGCTCGGCTGCTCAGTGTCTAAATATGGCAGTTCAGCTTCAGCCGCACTTTAGTAGAACAACCCAACACCCTCACTAAAAAATATGCCAAGGTTTTCACCTCGGCGCCAACTTCAGCATATGGCTCAAATACTACACCTCGGGCCACTTCATCCAGACACTATTTAATCATATTCTACAACAAAACTTAGCTGTGTACCACAGCAAGCCGAGTCCTTCGGGATTTGTCAAAAGTCAGCTGTGTACCACAGCAAGTTACGCACTTCAGCAAGGTTTGACTGTGTACCACAGCAAACCTACCTTGCCAAGATATTATGTCGTGGGACCCTCAGACAGATACTCTTTAAACATAGTGACTACAGCTGGCTATTCTTATATAACACGCCAAGGTCACAATAGCCGGACTACTAGTTACATCAATCAGGCCGACCTATTGATTACATCAGACAGGCCATTGATCACATCAGCAGACCTACAACATCCTAGGCTTTCTGCCCCAAGCAAAGATCTTATCCTATTATCTACTATCAGAAGAAAAAGGTGGGAAAGTCTATAAAAGCGGGGGGAACCAAGACAAAGCGAAGGGAGAGAGCGGTTCAGACATTCTTACTTCATAATATACCTATATTTTCTGCTCCTCGGCAAATACTGTGAGAAAATCCTAACTCATCCCTTTACATTATAATCTCATTGAGATATGGCCCAAACTGACTTGATCGTCGGAGGGTTTTTCCCGGGGTCATCCTCCCGGGACCTCTGACCTGTGCTATTTTTTACAGGATATTTGGCGCTATTCCAGCTACACATTTTTAATTCCAGTTGACAAATTCTTTACGTTAACTGACGGACCTGAATCGAGGTCATCTAGACCCTTGGTGAAGATCCGGCTTCATCATTTGGCGCTAGAAGGAGGACATCTTTAGTCCCTTAATCAAATTCAAAACAGCCAGCAATCACTTATGACAAAAGGCGGACGAGAGGGTTTGGGTGAATCATCCAACCCACCACGACGTATGGTTACGCGTTCGGCCGCCATAGAACAGGTTTCTCGGGTACCTGAATCGCCTATGCCCAACCCTGATCCTGTCCCTGAAGCTTCAAAGGAAATAAGAGAGAAAGCGATGAAATACGTTGCTGAGAACATGGAAATGTTCGAAGCCATGGTACGGCATCTCAAAGGCAAGCAGCCGGAGGTGCAAAACATGGAGGTTGACCCACCCCCTCCTCAGAGAGAAGTATCACAAGGTCACTCTTCTAGGCCGCATAAAGGATTCATGGCGGATGCTAGAAGACATAGTTTCAAGGCTCCGGCTGGGGAGTCAGAGCATACGTCCAGGCCTCACCTAAGTGTGAGGTCAAAATCGTTTAAAAGCGTTCCTAGGGATGAGGAAGTTCCTCGCAGGCCGAGGGTTTACTATGAAGAGCACAGGCAGGAATTTGTGCAGGCAGTCCAGGACAGTCCCTTTTCCTAGGATATAGCTGAATACTTGACACCCGACAGTTTTAAGGTGCCAAAGATGGACACCTATGATGGAACCACAGACCCAATGGACCATCTCTTTCAGTTTCAAACTGCAATGAGTCTCAAAAACATCCCAGACCCGTTGCGTTGCAAGACTTTCCCTCTGTATTTGAGGGGAAAGGCCAGGAGATGGTTCCAGGAGCTTCCATCAAAGTCTGTGAAGTCTTTCAAACAGATGGCACAAAAGTTTAAGTCGCAGTTTGTGTCCAGCACCCCATTCGTAAAGAATTCATCCCATCTAATGACCCTGAGGCAAGGACCAGATGAATCCGTGTTACAATACATGCAACGTTTTTCGGACGAGTCACTACAGGTTAGTGACAGAAACGAAGGCGTTAAAGCTGTGGCTTTTATTAATGGATTACGGGCAGGTCGCCTCTTCTCACAATTAGCTGAAGAAGGACCTACCACCTTAAGAGAGTGCCTGGAGAAGGCTCATCAGTTTGCCCGAGGAGAAGAGGCAAACAGATTAAAAAGAGATACCGAGCATTCAGCCCGACAAGAAAGCCGACCCAGCTCGAAGAAGGAGGATCGGCGTCATGAGGGAAAAAATCGGGATCGACACAGCACGTATGATCGTATGGGCGGTAAAGATAAAGGTGGTAGGGAGGGCTTGCCACTGTTGGCTTCACAACAATATATTTTGACCGTCATGGAAAAAGAAGGTCTGGAAACAGAGCCAGAACCTATGAACGGGCCAAGATGAAGAGAAATCCTAAATATTATTACCACTATCATAGAGATATCGGGCATGATACTGAGGAATGCAGGCAGCTGGCTCAGGCTATCAAACGACTTATCGAACAGGGGCATTTAAAACAATTTTATGACCCCCGACTGCGCATGAACAACTGCCAGGATTACCACAGAGATCCCCAGAAGGACAAATGCCGCCCAGAATCTCCACCCCGGCACCGCCGAAATGAGGATGATGGAGAGCAAGGGAGGCGTGTGGCTGCAGGACAGCCCCAGGTCAACGCTATTATATATACAATTTCTGGAGGCCCACCTCATTCCGGCCAGGGAGCACCTAGTTCCTCGGGAACCTCGTCAGAGCCACCAGCCAAAAGGGCCAAGATGGCGAGAGAGCTGACTTATGGTCCAGAAGACCCCATTCCCCTGGACTCCAACAACACAGGTTTGGTGGTTGAGTTATGTGTGCACCTTCCTCCGGATAGAGTGGTGCAGGTCCGACGCGTTTATGTGGACATTGGCAGTGCTGTAAACATAATGTTTTATCGAGTCTATCAGCAGCTTGGTTTACCTGATTCCTTGATGAAATCAGTTACCTCGTCATTGTATGGTTTCACTGGAGCTGCGGTACGACCGGCAGGTTTGGTCACGCTCAGCTACAGTTTTGGTAAACCTCCCGCTTATCGATGCATATGGATAGACTTTCTGGTTGTCAAGGACGTATCCCCATACAACATCATATTGGGCCGCCCAGCCTTGGTGGCATTAGAGGCCATTGTGTCACCCTTGCACGTTAGCATGAAGTTTTCCACCCCAGGGGGAGTGGCTACAATCCAAGGAGACACACAAGTAGCACAGAGTTGCTACGCCATTGCCACTAAGGGGGATGAATCAGTTCAGCAGGTCAATCTTGATGAACTGATACCCTCAGACGAGGAACGTTTACAATCGGATGATGCAGTGCAGGACTTCATCCTTGATCCAAGCAGACCTGAAAACGTCATAAAAATTGGGACTTGGATGCCATCCGAATTGCTAGCTCAGCTACAGGATCTGTTGAGAGAATTTGCAATTATCTTCGCATGGACTGCAGAAGATATGTCTGGGATACCTCGACATTTAGCTGAGCATAAGCTAAATGTTGATCCTCTGGCAAAGCCAATAAAGCAGAAGAAGAGGCATTTTGCACCAGAATGGAACAAAGTCATTGAAGAGGAAGTTAAGAAATTGCTGACCATAAAGTTCATTATGGAAGTGCTTTTTCCAATCTCGTTGGCTAACCCAGTGGTGGTCCCCAAACAAGACGAGTCCTGGAGGATGTGTATAGATTACACCGATCTTAACAAAGCATGCCCAAAAGATTGTTATCCACTCACAAAAATTGACAGGCTAGTTGATTCAACACTCGGGCATGAAATCTTTGATTTCTTGGACGCCTTCAAAGGCTATCATCAGATCCTCATGGCATTGAAGGATCAAGAAAAGACTGCTTTTATAACCGAGTCAATGACTTACTGTTATGTAACTATGCCTTTTGGGTTGAAGAACGCGGGGGCCACGTATCAACGTCTAGTCAATTCCCTGTTCAGTGAACAAATTGGCCGGATAATGAAAGTTTATATCGACGATATGCTGATCAAGACTAGGACGTTTGATCAATATACCGGAAATTTAAGAGAAGTTTTCACTGTGCTGAGAAACTCACGCATGAGATTAAACCCGAAAAAATGCACTTTTGGGGTACGCACTTGGAAGTTCTTGGGGTATATGGTCTCCAAGGATGGGGTACAGGCAAACCCTGCTAAAATTGAGGCTTTACAAAACAGGCATCCACCTAGGAACGTAAAGGAAGTGCAAAGGTTAACTGGTCGAATAGCTGCACTGAGCAGATTCCTGTCCAAATCTGCCAAGAGATCCCTTCCTTTCTTCCAGGTCCTGAAGAAAAAGACAGCTTTCCAGTGGGATGAACAATGTCAGAAAGCCTTTGACGAGTTGAAATCCCATTTGGCTGAAGTGCCAATGCTTACCTCACCTCTACCCGGAGAAGAGTTATATATATATCTATCAACGTGCAAAGAAGCAGTGAGTGCGGTGCTGCTCAGGAAGCAGGATAATGTACAAAGGCCCATATATTTTACCAGTAAAATTTTACATGGGCCCGAAGTAAGATATCCCAACGCCAAGAAGATAGTTTTGGCACTCGTAGTGGCAGCAAGGAAGTTCAGGCCTTATTTGCAGGCTCATCCCATCATAGTGGTCACTGATCAGCCTTTGAAGCAAATCTTATCAAGACCAGACACATCTGGCCGAGCTGCTAAATGGGCTGTGGAGCTCGCAGAATATGACATCCAATACAAATCAAGGACGTCCATCAAAGCCCAAGCTCTAGCTGATTTCTTGACTGAAGGGATATCCGTGGAGTAAGAAATCGAGCCAATCGTTAAATGGACGTTGTACGTGGATGGGTCTTCCTCTAAAGATGGTTGTGGAGCAGGACTCCTGATCATCAACCCCAACCAAGAAGAATTTGAGTACGCCTTGCGGTTTGACTTTGAATCAACCAACAACGAGGCGGAATATGAAGCCCTCATAGCAGGGCTAGGCCTTGCGAGAAAGTTGGGGGCAGAACGAATCATCTCACGAAGTGATTCGCAGCTAATTGTGTCACAGGTCAATGGAGACTACGAAGCCAAAGAGGAAAATATGAAAATATATTTGGCTAAAGTACTGCAGCTCGGACAGGCATTCGAACACTTCAGCATAGAGCATATTCCCAGGTCTGCCAATAAGAGGGCTGACGCGTTGTCTCGATTAGCATCATCCACTTCAACCACTTTGGGGAAGAAGATAGTTGTGGAGTTGGTAAAGCACTGCGCTTATGATGCAAATGAAGTACTGCAAATAGATTACCGCAGCACGTGGATGGACGAACTTGTTAATTTCTTACAGCATGGAGTCCAGCCCGAAGACAAGCGTGCAGCCCGACGCCTTCGACTGCAGGCTACCGGATACGCCCTTTTCAATAACCACTTATATAAAAAATCATTTTCACAGCCTTGGTTAAAATGTGTGCCCAATGAGGAAGGAGATTACATCCTCCAAGAGATACACCAAGGAATCTATGGAAATCATTCCGGTGCTCGGTCGTTGGCAAGGAAATGCTATCTAGCTGGATACTACTGGCCCACTCTGC
Organism: Eustoma russellianum; assembly: GCA_036186865.1. Classification (NCBI taxonomy): domain Eukaryota; kingdom Viridiplantae; phylum Streptophyta; class Magnoliopsida; order Gentianales; family Gentianaceae; genus Eustoma; species Eustoma russellianum. The sequence continues at coordinate 7,035,812 of AP025061.1, read as the reverse complement.
GGCGGGATGCAGAGGAATTAGTCAAAAAATGTCCAGTATGCCAAGTCAATGCAACTATGACGCATTTGCCGAGTCAGGAGCTCTCCTCTATTTCAAGTCCCTGGCCGTTCGCACAGTGGGGAATAGATCTTGTTGGTCCTTTGCCCCAAGCTCCAGGATCAGTCAAATTCTTGGTCGTTGCCATTGATTACTTCACCAAATGGGTGGAAGCGGAACCCTTAGCTACGGTAACGGGAAATCAGGTTAAAAAGTTCTTATGGAAGAACATCATATGTCGCTTTGGCCTCCCAAAGATCCTTATATCAGATAACGAGAAGCAATTCGCTGATGACCCTGTTAAGAGCTGGTGCGCCGAGCTCAAGATTGAACAACGATTCACTTCGGTAGCGCATCCTCAAGCTAATAGACAAGTTGAGTTAGCCAACAGAACGATTAAGGATGGGCTGCGTAAACGTTTATATCAGATTGGAGCGAGTTGGGTAGAGGAACTTCCTAGTGTACTATGGGCATATCGAACTACCCCATACACCTCCACCAAGGAAACACCATTTTCCTTGGTATATGGCACTGAGGCAGTTATCCCAGCCGAGATTGGCTCCAGCTCTACCCGAACAAATTGATACTCTGCCGGAATCAACAACCAAGAATTACGAATAAATTTGGACGAACTGGAAGAAAAAAGAGATCGGGCCCGTATCCGAATGGCTCAATACAAAATTTTAATTGCGCAATATTACAACTCCCGAGTACGACCAAGATCTTATCAAGTGGGGGGACTTGGTATTACGTAACAACAAGGCAAGCCGTGCGGCACCCATGGGGGCTCTCAACCCTAGATGGGAAGGGCCTTATCGAATAGAAGAAGTGTGCTCGAATGGGGCTTATAAGTTGCAAACCTTGGCAGGCAAAACTCTACCAAGGACTTGGCATTCCACCCACTTGAGGCTCCTACATCAGTGAAAAGTTCCACCTCAGCAGGCCTGAGTGGTTTTCTCAAAAAAGGCCTTAGTGGAAATCTTCTTCATCAGCGACAGGAAAATGTAAATTATTGCCAGTGATACTTAATATCGAGTAAGGCAATGTTCATAGCAGAGCTAGTTCGCGGTTCGTTTGTTTCTTTTAAACAGATTAAGTAACAGGTTTTACTTTATCTAAAAAATTATTGTCGTCAGCAAACTAAAGCATGGATAAGCTACATTCAAATCATGCAAGTATCTGGGCGAAGCCAAAATTCGAAGACAAATACTTGCGCAACTATTGAAGTAGCAAACTACTGACATAGAGCAAGTCGAAGACAAATACTTGCGCAACTATTGAAGTAGCAAACAACTGACATAGAGCAAGTCGAAGACAAATACTTGCGCAACTATTGAAGTAGCAAACTACTGACATAGAGCAAGTCGAAGACAAATACTTACGCTACTATTGAAGTAGCAAACTACTAACATAGAGCAAGTCGAAGACAAATACTTGCACAACTATTGAAGTAGAAAACTACTGACATAGAGCAAGTCGAAGACAAATACTTGCGCAACTATTGAAGTAGCAAGCTACTGACATAGAGTAAGTCGACGACAAATACTTGCGCAACTATTGAAGTAGCAAACTACTGACATAGAGCAAGTCGAAGACAAATACTTGTGCAACTATTAAAGTAGCAAACAACTGACATAGAGCAAGTCGAAGACAAATACTTGCGCAACTATTGAAGTAGCAAACTACTGACATAGAGCAAGTCGAAGACAAATACTTGCGTAACTATTGAAGTAGCAAACTACTGACATAGAGCAAGTCGAAGACAAATACTTGCGCAACTATTGAAGTAGCAAACTACTGACATAGAGCAAGTCGAAGACAAATACTTGCGCAACTATTGAAGTAGCAAACTACTGACATAGAGCAAGTTAAAGACAAATACTTGCGCAACTATTGAAGTAGCAAACTACTTGCGCAACTATTGAAGTAGCAAACTACTGACATAGAGCAAGTCGAAGACAAATACTTGCGCAACTATTGAAGTAGCAAACTACTGACATAGAGCAAGTCGAAGACAAATACTTGCGTAACTATTGAAGTAGCAAACTACTGACATAGAGCAAGTCGAAGACAAATACTTGCGCAACTATTGAAGTAGCAAACTACTGACATAGAGCAAGTCAAAGATAAATACTTGTGCAACTATTGAAGTAGCAAACTACTGACATAGAGCAAGTCGAAGATAAATACTCATATTCACCATCAAGACAAAAGGATTATCATTAAGTGGGTAATCTATTACGATCATAAAAGTACAAGAAGGACCCTATACTACTGCTTCTCTCCCTGATCAGCTCCTCTGAGGTCAATACCTTCTTGAAATTGATCAAGGAGCCTTTCGAATATAGCTTCTGCTTCAGGGTTATGAAGTGCAGCAAGCTCAGGATGAACTTTAACTAAGTCTGGATAAAACTTCCGGCAGGCGTCAATTGCACAAGTCTGTCCCATGGCTAAAACTGCAGCTTGCATCCTCATCACATTCTCTTCAAAATACTCAGATTTCCTGAACTCAGCTACTGCGGACGTCTTGATTTCTTCGGTTCGGGATTCAAATTGAGAGATGAGCTCAGTTTTGCTTTTCTTCTCTGCCTCGAGTTGATGAGTCAGGACATCTTTGATCTGTTTCTCTGCTGCAAGCTGCTGGGCCAGATCTTCTTTTATCTTCTGATCTACTTCAGTCTGGCTTCTCTGCTAGGACATCTCTTGTTTAGCAGTGTGGAGTCCCTCCTGAGAGGACACCAACTCAGCCTTGGTTTTGGCAAATCCCAGCTCTAAGTCAGAGATTGTTTTCTTCAGTTCATCCACCTGCGAATTAACTGCGGCCAGCTGAGCATCGGACTCCTCTTTTCCTTTCTTCAGATTGGAATTTTCAGACTTCAGGGAGTCCAACTCCGATTGCGTTAAGTCTATTGTTGACCTCAACGACTTCAGCTCAACCTCCATCTCATCCAGTTTAGAATCATTGGGCTTTTCCGATTCAGCAAATGTATCATTGGCCCTCTTCAGCCTAGCATTATCCTCCGAAAGTTTTACCACCGACCTGCGCAGCTCCTCAGCTCTGTGCAGTATATCGCATTCTTGAGCGCGATACTACAACAATCATTATTATCAGTTTATCAGCCAAATAATAAGTGGAAAAGGATTATGAAGCTCAAATGTATGAAACAAAAGAACTTACCAAGGACATGTTCGTATAAAATGTGTCAAAAGCAGTATCCAAGTCCTGGCGAGCAAAAAGGTCCCCATCCACATGCAGAACAGGTAAATCTGATATTTTCCTTGCCACACAAGGGTGACCAGCAGAATCTGTGATCCCAAACACCAAATTTTTCCATCTTCGATGGAACTGATGTGAAGGCTCCCCCTTATAGGGCATTTTCCCAAAAGGATTACGGGGGGAGGCCTCTCCTGAAGTAACCTCCACTCCCCCAATAGGGACATCCTTAAGATCCTGGATGAACACCCCTCTTGGGAGAGAGATTGGGACTGATGAAGTTCGTATGGTACGTGGCGCTGCAGGGGATGAGTCATTAGCCTGAGTAGCCGTGGTTAAATCAGGAATAGGTGCTTGAGGGGTGGGGACATCTTTGGTTGGTACTGTTGATGGAATCCCTTTGGCCTGAGGAGCCTTGATGATGACCTTTGGACTGGGGGTAGTCTTTTTGGTATTTCCCCCAGCCTTTGTCCCAGATTTGGGAGGTAGGGCTAGAACCCCTGGAGCTTTCTTCTTTGAAGATTGAGTTTCATGTGGAAGGGACTTTTGGGAGGAAGCGGAGGCGTCAACAGAAGTTTTGGCTGCAGTGAAAGAACTTGATTTAGAAGCAGGGAAATCAAATAAGCTGAATAACAACCACCACAAAGAAATGTTTTTCCCTTACCTTGTTTTAGGGAAGAAACAACGGAGGGGGCAGGCAAAGCCTTAAAAGAAGGCTGATCAGAGGAAGAAGTTGATTCGTCTCCTCTCTTCCTCTTCTTGGGATCCGATTTCTTGAGACTCTCAGATACCATGGTTCCTGAAAAACGCAGACAACAAATTATTTAGAAAATATCCATAACATCAAAAACAGTCGGTACGCGAACAAAACTGTAAGCATACCCAAGATTGAGGCCAAGGCTGAGGAGCCCAGAGTTTCATATTGATGAAGGGACCCCATGTGGTATGGATCAGCCGCCCCTCATGACTGACCTGTTTACCCTTTTCTAGTCTACGGCCTGAGGAAGACGCAACAGCTTATTGGCTTCCTTGCAAAACTTCTCGCTTGACCTCTTATTATTCGCTGGGCCAGATCTCCATAGGGTTCTCTCAGGTAACACTGTGGCCTTGATAAAAAAGAACCTCCCTTTCCAGTTCTTAACAGAGGAAGGGATATTTATGGCATGGTTTATTACCTTATTAGGATGTATCCTGCTAAAGTAATACCAGCTCTCTTTGTGCTTACACACGAACATCCCCCTAAAAACATTTAAATCAAAATCGACCTCAGCTGCTCTCAAGTAGAGTAAATAGCTAGCGATGAATTTCAGTCCGTTAGGCATGATCTGTGGAAGTCTGAGTTGGAAAAAGTCAAGAATTTCAAAAAGGAGGCCGGGAACAGGGAGGTCGAACCCTGTCCTGAAGTATTCATCGTAAACTGTCTCATACCCAACAGGTGGGTCGTACGCAGATTGATGAGAAAGAGGCAGAATTGGGGAAAATATATCTATGTCAACGTTAAATTCGTTGCAGAGAAGAGGGATGTCTTCAATAGTTAAAGTGCAGGATGAAGATTGCACCTGAGGTGAAGGAGAACCCCTGTCGAGGGATGGTAGGGGTACTAGGACAGAGGATAAGGAGCCCACTGAAGAAGGTCCGCTAGTAAGGCGTAACCTCCGTAAAGGACGGTTATCCCTGTCAGAGTCAGATATCTCATGGAAGGATTGAACCTCATGGTCATCCTCCACGCCCTCTGGACAAGAAGGAGTGTATTTGTTCTGGGAGTCTGAAGAAGACGGGGTGGTAACAACAGAAGCCATGAGCAAACTGGAGCTTACAGAAAAATGAAGAGTCGAACTGAAAGGAAGAAGCTTCAGAGAAGAAGAAGAAGAAGTAGTTCAACAAAACAGCAGAATAACTGGTTAAGCAAAATAAGGAAAGAAGAAAAATTGAAGCAGAAAAATTGTTGCTATTTATTAGTGAAGAAAAACAAGAAGCCACAGCTTTTCATTTGAAATACGAAGAGGCAGAAGTTCACGCATTTCCCTCCCTCGGGGAATGAAACCGCCGGAAAAGTAATAATGAGGTGTCGGAATTGGCGCTCACCTTGAAAACGAAAATTACCGCGGTTAATAAAGGATGGACACGTCATGGGTCTATTAAAGCAAAGATTTGTCTGCCTTCACAGCTCAGATCAGCCACACAAAATCTGGGGGCAAATGATGAACCATAACTGAATCGTCTGTTAGTCAGCAACAGTCAACGGCGGGGTTTCAGTAGCTTAGCGCTCAAAGTATTGCAGTTCAGCAAGAACCCCGGTTCAGTGGTTCAGTACCCAAGCACGGTTGTTCAGCCTCGGCCGCACCTCAGCGGGGCAACGTGATGCCTTTATAACATCGAAGAATATGCCAAGGTTTGCACTTCGGCATCAACTTCAGTTTATGTTCAAATGCCACACTTCAGACCACTTCAGCGGGATAAGGCTATGCACTTCGGCAGAGTTCAGCTGTGTACCACAACAAATGAACCAAGTACGATATTATCTTGTGGGACCCTCGAACAGAGGTGCAATTTGAATATAGTGACTGATAAACCACAATTGAACCATCTGTTAGTCAATAACAGTCAACTTCAGTAGGCTTGGCGTTTGAGATATTATGGTACAGCAATTCAGCAGCTCAGCAGGCCAGCAGCTCGGCCGCTCAGTGCCTAAATATGGCAGTTCAGCTTCAGCCGCACTTTAGTAGAACAACCCAATACCCTCACTAAAAAATATGCCAAGGTTTTCACCTCGGCGCCAACTTCAGCATATGGCTCAAATACTACACCTCGGGCCACTTCATCCAGACACTATTTAATCATATTCTACAACAAAACTTAGCTGTGTACCACAACAAGCCGAGTGCTTCGGGATTTATCAAAAGTCAGCTGTGTACCACAGCAAGTTACGCACTTCAGTAAGGTTCGACTGTGTACCACAGCAAATCTACCTTGCCAAGATATTATGTCGTGGGACCCTCAGACAGATACTCTTTAAACATAGTGACTACGGCTGACTATTCTTATATAACACGCCAAGGTCACAATAGCCGGACTACTAGTTACATCAATCAGGCCGACCTATTGATTACATCAGACATGCCATTGATCACATCAGAAGACCTACAGCATCCTAGGTTTTCTGCCCCAAGCAAAGATCTTATCCTATTATCTACTATCAGAAGAAAAAGGCGGGAAAGTCTATAAAAGCGGGGTAACCAAGACGAAGCGAAGGGAGAGAGCGGTTCAGACATTCTTACTTCATAATATACCTATATTTTCTGCTCCTCGGCAAATACTGTGAGAAAACCCTAACTTATCCCTTTACATTATAATCTCATTGAGATATGGCCCAAACTGACTTGATCGTCGGAGGGTTTTTCCCGGAGTCATCCCCCCGAGACCTCTGATCTGTGCTATTTTGTGCAGGATATTTGGCGCTATTCCAGCTACACATTTTCAATTCCAGTTGACAAATTCTTTACGTTAACTGACGGAGCTGAATCGGGGTCATCTAGACCCTTGGTGAAGATCCGGCTTCATCATCCTCCTAAGAATCCTCCCAGGAATGATATGTCAAACATCTCCATCATATCAAAGCAGGAAAAATGATCAGCAAAAGCAAATCTAAAAGGACAATCTCCAAGAATGCCCTTACAAGTTGGAGTTTCAAATAGAAACAAAAAGAACGATAATCATGTGCAAAATATTACAGCAACGCCATTGGTTCTCAATTGTAACGAACAAGTCGGCAGAAGCAACATTCATCAATACATTTCTCTATTCAATGGCATAAGTATGCTCTATAATTAGCTTAACAATAAATTTGTAACCTTGAATGATTAAATTGTATTAAAGGGTACGAAAGTAAGTTTTTTTAAATACAAACGATATGGTCAGAGGTGGCTCTGATACCAAATGTAAAACCAAAATAAATAGCCGAAGCATAAAAGTTACCTCTTGCCATTATCGTTTAGTTGTTGCATTCGAACATTATTGTTTAGTCGTTGCCTTCGAACTGATTGCATGATGCAGAGATGAATCCCTGTGAGAAATGGAGCCTTCTAGCCTATGTCTATCTGAATGCAGTATTGTTTGGATTTATGGAATATCACAGTCCCTTTATTTATAGACTAAGCCATGGAGCTCTTTCCATATTTAACCAACAATTAATTCCTTTCATCAAAAAATTATGTTAATTGTCAATCAGAATCAGAATCAAATATTATCATTAATGCAGTCAATAAATGTAACGTATCTAGCCAATAAAATATACGGATACATTTATATATGTGATCCATGATTTAGAAATAAATGAGGAGATTATTGCATTCTTAGACAGTCATGTTATTCTCTCTGTCTTCTATAATACCCAGATTCATGCACTTCTTCCTTCCGAAGGTGTTGAGAAAACTCCATCAAAATTTAAAGCTCTACTCATCTTCAGAGCTCTCTTACCATCATCTCGCGTTTCCACCAGTATCGCCATTTCAGGCTTATTCACGAGTAGTAATCTTTAATGTGCCTCCTAAAGAACGAATCTTTTGTGCCCTATTCCATAACATTAGACGCACCAGATCCAATTTTTGGGTTAAGTGAGTTTTGACAAACCTTCAATAGGTTTCAACGATTTCCTGCATGTCGTCTGAGATAGAATGCCCACGATGCATGGAATCAGTTTACTCGGCGATTCCATAACATAACATTTGCCACAGACCACCTATACTGGTTATTCGGACAAGAACTGCACCATTTGAAATAGAATCTGCCACCTTGAGAGTTTGATGTATAACACTTGATATATTAATCTGAAGAGTTAATAAGATTGCCCAACAACTATACTATTTAAGTTATAAAATATAAGTCTATTTTAATTTTTAAAGTTTATATTATATTGAAAAAATTGCTGTATAGTTATATTTTGGGAGTGAAGGTTTAATTAGTGTGGGAAGTGAATGAATAACTTGACTTTCTTGGTTGGTTGGTAGTGGTTGGTGGCCAAACCCACCTCTCTTTTCTGCTCCATAATTTCCAATTTAATGCTCCGCCCCTGTTGTTGGGTTAGAATATTCTCACCCTAAATCTCTCACCCCATGCGTCACCGTGCAACACGTGGTAGCAGGGGTAGATGGCACAAATCTCCCACTCCTCGCGTCACCGTGCAACACGTGGTAGCAGGGGTAGATGGTGAGGCTAGATGAGAATGACCCAAATCCCTCACTCCACGCATCACTGCGTAATACGTGGCAACAGGGGTGGGTGGTGAGGTTAGATGCGGGTCATCCTCATTTAGGCTCACCACCTACCTCTGCTGTCACGTGTCGCACGGTGACGTGTGAGATGAGGGGAAATTGGATGAGGTGATCTATCCCCTGTTGTTTGGGTTTCTTCCGGCAAAAAGCTCAAGTTGAATCCTGCTCCCTTTGTCTGGGTGGATTCATTAAAGTTAATTTCTTGCCTTTTTTTCCCTTTCATTTCAGTTCCCTTTTTGGAATCTTTTATTTATCTTTCAGTTGAAAGTTGATATCTTTCTCATATTGTGTTATTTTGTGTCACTGAAATGGGATGTCTTCAGCTTAAACTGTTACAGTTGGGTAATTGATTGTGGTATTTTTTTTTCTTTGACCTTCCTCCCAGAACACTTGCAGTCCACCCCTTTTGCTTAACGAGTGAAATGGCGAAAGAAGGTTTTAGTCCTGCAGAAGAGGTATTTGTATTTGGACTTGTTACCTTTGGCTCTTGTGTGTGTGTGTGTGTGTTATTTCTGCTTTTTCATTTGCCTGAATCATGGAGAATAAGAAAGAAGTGCATATAAACTATATAATTCACAACGGCTGCTTGAAACAGAGATTTTCTGATTTAGTTGATGAATATGCTGTTTGCCCTAGCGTTTGTACCAAGTGTGATGTTGATTTTGTAAAATATTACTAACTGAACAGGTTGTTCTTAGTGAAGAATTTGGGCATGTGAGATCAATAATCTTGAATCGACCTCGCCAATTGAATGTGATCTCTTCAAGGGTGGTAAGCTAGAGGATATCCAAGTTCATTCCTTTTTTTTGCCTTTTTACCTTAAATCTAAATTTAGATAATTATAATGATTCACCTTTTCTAACTTTCTTTCAAAATGAAAATCTGAAATATGCTCCTAGGTATCTTTGCTGGCAGATTGTCTGGAGAAGTGGGAAAAAGATGATAACGTACAACTTATTTTGGTCAAGGTTAGATTCTTCTTATGTCAATGCATTATTTGTTATTAGAACTAGTTCTGTTTGGGATTCAGTAGATATTATAATTTTGATGAAATTATGACCTCTCTAGACCGCCTCCTTATCTTGCTCCTTTAAGCATAGGGAGCAGGCCGTGCTTTCTCTGCTGGCGGAGATTTGAGGATGTTCTACGAGGGCAGGAACTCAAGTAATCAATTATCTGCTTAACTTATTTGCTCTTTTACACAATTTTTTATAGTTTGTTCCCTTATCATGAATAGGATAACTTTATTGATTATTTATGCTAAAGAATACATGAAAAGAGAGTTATTACTTGTTTTTGCAGCTAATCTTTCCGGTAAAAAGATGCTAGAAAATCCGCTGAGGAAAATTTTAGACTAATAGTCTTAAGTTTACTGTCATTTGTTAGAGGATTCGTGCCTTGAAGTGGTGTACAGATACTATTGGCTTTGCTATCATCTACATACATACAAGAAAACGCAGGTGAGTCTTTTGCTTCAGAGAATATTTTCATGGTAATGGATTGTCATCTTACTCATTATGCCTTTCCTAGGTTGCTCTTGTCCATGGAATTGCAATGGGTGGAGGTGCAGGTCTGATGGTCCCAATGAAGTGCTCAGTTGTCACAGAGAAAACTGTAAGTGAACACGTTACGGCATTTACAGGAAACTCGGCCTAACAGGTTGCAATTTTAGTTGATTTTTTATTCATTTGAAGTAAAGAGCACACTTCATGCAGATTTTTTCTACCCCGGAAGCTAGTATTGGGTTTCATACAGATTGTGGCTTCTCTTACATACTCTCACGGTTACCTGGGCACCTTGGTAAGCTTTGACTCCTCTGTACACCAATTTTTGTTATATGTGCCTTTTCAGGAGTGTTGAAAATTGTCATACACGAGATAAGGAACCTGAGACAAATTAATATGTGGAAACTTCATTTGTAGGGGAATATCTGGCGCTGACTGGTGCAAGACTGACTGGAAAAGAACTGATTGCTGCTGGATTAGCCACATACTTTGTCCCTTCTGAGGTTATTTTCAATTATTTACGTCAAAGAATTAGGATATCAGAAGTATTCGCCTCAATTGAGAACAGAGAATTGCAGTAAACAGTAACTTTTGTTTGGTAATGGGAAAACTGTTGATGATAATATATCCAAAGATAAATGATTTGAAGGGAGCTGTAAAAATTCATTTGAAAGTAAAAATGCTTGTGGTAAATCTATCATTTATGTGTTCCAGAAACTACCTGAGCTTGAGCAACGTTTGGTTAGCTTAAATAATGGTGAAGAAAAGGCTGTCAAATCTGTCATTGAGGAATTCTCGATTGATGTTCAGATCGATGAAGAAAGTATTCTAAATAAGTAAGAGTTATAAATCAGCTTAATGCTTATCCTATTTCAAAATTTCCTGCATGCTGACGTTATGTGTTTGATTCCAGGAAACCAATAATCGATGCCTGTTTCTCGAAAGATTCAGTGGAGGAGATCATAGAGTCATTTGTAAGACGTTTATTTCTGGATTGATCCTTGTAAATGATAATGTGTCAGGGTACAAGTTTTATCCTAACCTCAGGTGGCCGAGGCTAGCAAAGAGGGAAATGATTGGATTGGTCCAGTGCTTAAAGGCCTAAAGAGATCCTCCCCAACAGGATTAAAGATAACACTAAAATCGGTAATGATTTGTGGTATTTTACTTTTGGTGTTGGCGAGTCTTGACCCTATCTAGCTTGTCACCACCTTTTCAGGGTGTACTCACTTTGTAAATTTCTCCTCGGGGCTATATATACAACAACAACATTACCCATTGCCTTAGAGGCTCCCGCCTATGGCAGGGTATGGGGGTCGGATGTATGCAACCATACCCATGTGTTAGAAACCTCTCGGGGCTATATATATGAAATTTAAATTTCCACAAAAAAAAAAAAAAAAAGAGTTCTCATACTATGGTACCAAGTCTGGGATTTTAAGACAAAGCAGAGAAGTTAGTCGAATCCCCTCCAAACTTGAAACCTTAAAAGGCAAATATGGTGAAGATACTGGTTTTTTGCTTTACTCCTTTTTGAGTTGTGACCAAGAACTTTGTTTGTCTCCTAACATTTGTTCCCATTTTACCTGATCTCATCTTAATTAGCTTAGCTGCACCACATTGTCTCAGTTCTCATGCTTATTAGATCAACTATCGCATTCTTGGATAACAATAACGACAACAATATTACCCATTGCTTTAGAGGCTTCCGCCTATGGCGGGATACGGGGGGTCGGATGTACGCAACCATACTCATGTGTTAGAAACACACCGAGATTGTTTCCCGATGACCCATAATGATGCGTCAAGCTGTGTCGATCAACTGCTACTTCACAATATAAGAAGTGCAGCCAATTTAGTGAGTCATTTTGTTTTATTCCATTATATTCCAAAATCAAGGAAGAGAGTGTCATTAACTCCATTGGATAACAATAACTGGAATTATTGTTTTAGCTTTCAGAAATTGTTTCTACATAATGAACCATACTTCTACAGCCGAGATTCATGTTATCATTTCTTACTTTTACACATTTTGCCAAGTCGAGTAATTTCCTTGGTGCTGATGTTGTTGTGCTGAAATTCTTTAAATAAATTTGATCCAAGTTTCATTCAGGTATCTCGCTTGCTAAGTCCTTGTGTAACAAGATATGCAATAGAAATATGCTGCATTATGCATTCGTTTGTATGGGCTGTATGCTTATCAGCTTTTTCATGGTCTTCATGTTCAGATCAGTCTTATATGTAAGTCTGGCAGATTTAATGTCTATTCTCTAGATTTAATCCCTGAATATTTGCAGATCCGAGAAGGAAGAAAGCAGTCACTGGCTGAATGCCTGAAGAAAGAGTTTCGCCTTTCAATAAATATACTTCGTGAGACAATATCTGGTGATGTTTATGAGGTAATGTACCAAGGGCTAACTTAGAAGACCTTGATGTTGAGGTTGCAACCTTTCCATCTCATGGCGTCTTAAGGTTTTTTTCATCTCATTGCTTGCAATAGGGTATTAGAGCTGTGACGGTTGACAAGGATAACTCTCCAAAGGCGAGTTCTCTCTCTTGTTGTATATATTTATTTATACATATATACATACACATAATTGTGAAGTAGCAGTCGATTGACACAACTTGACGCTATTTTCATTATGGGTCATCCGGAAATAAACTCTTTGTATTTTCAATACTTGGATAAAGTTGCTTACGCCTGACCTCCTTACCCCGCCATAGACAGGAGCCTCTAAGGCAATTGGATAATATTATATACACGTACACATACATATATGTGGGTGTGGGTGTGGGTGTGTTTGTTGTGTATTTATGTATCTATGTAGGTGTGTACATTGAATGCAATGAACGTGTGCATGGACATATGTATGTATAAAATGTATCTGTGCGAGAGTTACCAGCAGCACATCAACTTTGACTACTCGTAAAGTGAGTCTTTATACCACCTTTTTTGGCTATATATAATGAATGAGATAAGGCATCTTGAGCGTGCAATAAAAATGCCTTACGCGAAAAATAAGTGGTCAACAAGAATTCACTTGGATTAACTGTATAAACGCAGTGGGAACCTTCATGTCTTGAGAAAGTTGACGATGAAAAAGTTGGCCTCGTGTTCCAGCTATTCCCTGAAGATCTTGAGCTCAACATTCCAGAAAGAGAAGACAACAGGTCCAGCTTTGTTCCTGTGCTTCTCCCTCTTTACAATTCCCACTGTAACATATACTGATGCACTAAACCTTTCATTGATTTAATTTGCACAACAGGTGGGAAAGGAAATATGAATCCTCAGTTTACGCGACTGCGGGCCGGTAAACTGTTCTGCATCTGTGATGGGTTGTGTTTGTAATAATGTACGCGGCTGCATTTAGCTCATTTATGATACAGAAACTTGCGAGCATTCAGCTATGGAAATGTTATAATGGACAAGCGATAACTATTGCGGATCACTGTGTTTCATATAAGCCGCCTTGTTTTAAGTACAACTACACTTTTGACATGATATTCTCCTTGTCGATCACTAGTGTTTCAAAATTCAGACTCTATGGCATAACTCAGTTAATATTCGGATTGAGATATATTTCAAGAGCTCAAGAGTTCGATTTCAGAGACACACACTGTAGCGCCCCGCTTCCGAGCCCTAACCTCGGTAACAGTGCACCCGCCGTATCTCACTAAGGAGAATACAAAGCGTCGCATCAACCTCTTATGCATCAGTGTTGACATAGATTTTTTTTTTCTTTTTGCGGAAATGATTAAACACAATACTAATTTGGATTTAATGAACCTCAATAATATAAAAACATCATTATTAGGCTGATCAGACCCTACAAGTCAAAGTCAAATGTCTAAATGGAACAGTCTGAAAATGTCTCAAAGTAATACTGAAAACTAGAAACGTCCATGTCACCCCAAGAATATCATAAACCACCCGCCTCGGCCCTCGCTGCAATCATATCTACTGGTCACTCAGCTCACTCCACGACATCGGCCCCATCTTCAAGGAAGATATAGTCATACACAGTATCGGTCTCACCTAGAATAGTAGGGGGTCAGTGATGGTAATCACCCAGTAGGCGCCTCTCAAAACAATACGAAGAGTCCATACCAAAAAGATATCAACACATAACACATAAGACAAGATAGCATAGATTGTACGGAAAGGAAAAACACTCCACATAAAAATACGCAACTAAGTGATGCATGCTCACGTCATCATGTCACACGCAACGAAATTATGCCAGGCGATATGCTCAAACCTCCACCGTGCAATGCATGCTCCCGGGTCCTAAACCCAGCGTTGTGGTCTCTAGCCTCCACTTGCCGTTTGGACACCCCCGCCTTACAGATGCGGCCTGTCTCATGACACTCATGCCTATAGACACAGTATATCATCCCGGTACCCACGCCCAATAGACGCAGTATACCTCATGCAAATGCACGTGCCATGAATGCAGGAAAACCACACAACTGCCCCTTAATCCCCTCTGCACCACTTCCGTCACTCAACATTTAGGTTTGTTTATTTTCCGAAAGTAGTATACTAAAACTTAACTAAAACCGATTCTTAACCAAATAAACTGACAAAGATTTAATATTATTATTTTTTTTATTATTTACTTATTATTTATTATTTTTTTAACCACTATTCGGCCAAACCCTTTTTATTTTTTTATTTTATACAAATGCTGCATGCAGAAAAAAAATAGAGAAGCCCCAAAACATCAATACACAATAAAATCAACACAACCAATTTAACACAAAATTAAAATACTCATTCGGGCCCCCCCAAACAATCCAAAATTATTATTTTTTCTTTTCCATGCATATGCCAAAAATCAAGAACTACAATACCCATTAACAACAACACAAACCAATTACTATAGAAAATAGGGTAGGGTTTTCGGCCCCCCTAACACACACATACACTTTCATACATATAGGCTTCATATCATCACAAGGAGAATACATCAAATAGATCATGATCGAATCAAGAATAAAAGAACAATAATAAACACATAAAATACCGTTTTGAGCATGCAATCTTCATACCATTTTGAGAGAATAAATAGTATGCACCTACCTCAATCCTAGCAAGGATTTATATACGAGAGATGATGTAGACACGGTGGTGGTGATGATATGATTGTGATCCCCACTCCTCTTGAAGCCTTGGATCAAATGTCTTTTCTTCTTCTTCTTGGGGCAGAAATTGATGGGGAAAGGGGAAGGGGGATGCCGATTTGAGAGAGAGGGGGAGGGGATTAGGGTTTGTTAGGTTTTAATGAGAGATTTGTGGAATAAACGGTGGGATGATAAGTGAGGAAAATTAGGGATAGAGTTTGTCTAAGGGTTTAGGATAGAATTCGGTTAATTAATAATTTTTTTACACACATAAACCACACGGCACACACTTTTACCTTTTATTTATTATTAAATTCTTTTTTATACGGGTATAACATCTTACCCCTTTACAAAAAGTTTCGACCCCGAAACTTGCCGTACCTTACTCAAAGAGGTGGGGGTAGCGGTTGCGCATTTGCTCTTCTAGTTCCCATGTCGCTTCATTCTCCTGGTGGTTGCTCTATTGAACTTTGACATAGGGGGTAATCCTTCTTCTCAGCTCCTGATCCTTCCGCTCAAGAATTCTGATCGGTACCTCTTCATAGGAAGCATCTGGCCTGATTTTGAGTGGCTGAGTATCTAACACATGACTTGGGTCTGATACGTACCTCCTCAACTGTGAGACGTGAAATTCATTGTGCACCTGAGCCAGCATCGGGGGTAGCGCTAGTCTGTAGGCCAAGTCTCCAACCCTCTCGAGTATCTTATAAGGTCCAATAAAACAAGGCTTCAACTTCCCTTTAACTCCAAAACGTGTCACGCCCTTCATGGGTGACACCTTGAGATAGACTTTTTCTCCCTCCTCCAACTCCAAAGGTTGTCTCTTCATGTCGGTCCAACTCTTGCTTATATTCTGAGCCGTCTTAAGACGTTCACGAATCAGTTTCACCTTCTCTTTGGTTTGCTCAATTATCTCGGGGGCCGTCAACACATGCTCGCCAACCTCGTCCAGTGAACAGGTGACCTACACTTACGTCCATACAAGGCCTCGAAGGGTGCCATGCCTATGGCACTGTGATGGCTGTTATTATAGGAGAACTCAATCAACTTAAGCATGCTGTCCCAGTTCCCCTTGAAATCCAACGCGCAAGCCCTTAGCATGTCCTCCAGGGTCTGAATGGTCCTCTCAGACTGACCATCGGTCTGAGGGTGGAAAGCAGTGCTCAATCGTAACTCAGTCCCCATTTTCTTCTGACAGGCTGCCTAGAACTGAGAAGTAAACTTCGGATCATGATCAGATACTATGCTGACTGACACTCCATGAAGGCAGACAATGTTGTCGATGTACATAGTTACCAAACTCTCCATAGTAAGTCCGGTAGGGATAGGTAGGAAATGAGCAGATTTTGTCAATCGATCCACGATTACCCATATCACATCATTTCCATTTTTTGTCCTCGGAAGTCCAACCATAAAGTCCATTGTCACATGTTCCCACTTCCATTCGGGTATCTCTAGTGGTTGCATCAGTCCGTCCGGCCTCTGATGTTGCCTTAACTTGCTCGCAAACAAGTCACCTTTCCACAAACTCAGCGATGTGTCTCTTCATGCCGCTCCACCAATAATGTTTCTTAAGATCATTATACATTTTCGTAACACCAGGGTGGATAGACATTTTCGAATTATATGTTTCTTTCAACAATTCCCTCCTGAGGTCCTCAACATCCGATACGCACAACCTTCCTTGGTACCACATACTGCTGTCATCGTGAACTAAAATCCATCTACCTGGCTGGTCAACATTCTTTCTCGAATAGCCCTAATTGCAGCATCATCTTTCTGTGCTTCCTTTATCTGATCCACCAGAGTTGGAGTGATAATCAGTGCTGCCAGAACATCTGCAGTAGAATCCACAAGATCCAAGTCAAACTCTACCATTTCCTTTTCTAAAGTCTCCTGCCGAGCATGGCTCGATTTCCTACTTAAGGCATCCGCAACCCAATTGGCCTTTCCTGGATGATAGCTGATGGTCAAATCATAATCTTTCAATAACTCTAACCATCTCCTTTAGCGCATGTTCAACTCCTTTTGCGTGAACAGATACTTAAGGCTTTTATGATCAGTGAACACCTCACACTTCACTCCATATAAATAGTGGCGCCAGATTTTCAGTGCGAACACCACCGCTGATAGATCCAGATCATGAGTCGGATAGTTCTGCTCATAGGGCTTTAGCTGTCGTGAAGCATATGCAATGACCTTGTCGTTTTGCATCAACACGCATCCTGAAATATAAGAGTTAGACCACATCTTTAATTGTATACAAAATCAATTTGAATTATATACATTTACCTAGCCCATTCTTAGAAGCGTCACTGTAAATGATAAACCCTTCTGACGCGGAGGGTGAGTAAGAACAGGGGCTATGGTCAGTTTCCTTTTTAATTTGGCGAAGCTCTACTCGCACTCGGCGGTTCATTCAAACTTCAACTTCTTCTACGTCAATCGGCTCAGAGGCACTGTAATAGATGAGAAGCCCTCGACAAAGTTCTTGTAGTATCCAGCCAGACCGAGGAAACTCCTTACCTCAGTCACATTAGTGGGCCTAGGCTACTCGGTGATCGCCTCTACCTTCTTTGGATCTACAGAAATTCCCTCTCCAGAGACCACGTGACCCAAAAAGGCCACACTCTTCAACCAAAACTCACATTTACTGAACTTGGCGTACAATTTGCTCCTCCGAAGGGTCTCTAGAACCTCCCTCAAATGCTCAGCATGAATCTCTTCATCAGAGAAGTATATCAGGATATCATCGATGAACACAACTACGAACTTATCCAGTTGTTTCCGAAATACTGTGTTCATTAGGCCCATAAAGGCGGCTGAGGCGTTAGTTAATCCAAAAGGCATAACTAGAAATTCGTAGTGGCCATAACATGTTCAGAAAGCGGTCTTTGCTGTATCCCTTGATTTGATCCTTAACTGATGGTAACCGGATCGTAAATCAATTTTGGAAAATACTTTAGCCCCCTGAATGAAATTTTGTTAGTGGTGCAATTTAACAAGTAACCGAAAAGTTGAAATTATAACCCCAAATTTATCATTACCCGTAGCTGATCAAAGAGATCCTCAATTCGAGGTAATGGATACTTGTTCTTGATGGTGATTTTATTGAGCTCCCGATAATCTATGCATAATCTCATGCTTCCATCCTTTTTCTTCACAAATGGGACTGAAGCATCCCAAGGTGATACACTGGGTCGAATAAATTTACGGTCCAGCAGTTTATGTAACTGCTCATTCAACTCCTTGAGTTCTGCTGGTGCCATGCGGTAGGGTGCCCTGGAAATAGGTTCAGCACCGGGTACAAGATTGATCTCGAACTCTACTTCTCTTTCTGAGGGTAGTCCTGGTAACTCCTCAGGGAAAACGTCTGTGAATTCCTTTACTACGGGAATTTGGTCAATCTGCGGAACCTCCTGCTCGACACCCATGAAGAAAATCAGAAATCCCTCTATTCCTTTCTTTAGTGCTCGAAAAGCCTGAGTCGCAGTCAGATAAATCTTCTGGGGTGCCTTCTTCAATTTAGAGTTCCCTTGAAAAGTAGTTTCTCACAACTCTGGTGTCTTAATGCTGACCTAGAGTTGCCGACAATCAATAGTGGCATGATAATTTGCCAAGAAGCCCATGCCCAGAATAATGTCAAAGTTACACATCTGGATCGGTATCAAGGTAGCAGAGAACTGCAGATCGTTATCTCTAATTCACATCCCTTATAATGATGATGGGACATGAGTACTTGGTAGCCAACGGTTTGTATGCGATAGGGAGTCTCAAGCCAGTCGTGGAGAACATCCAGATTCTTGGCAAACCTCTTTGCCATAAACGAGTGACTCGTCCCGCTATCGAACATAACATTGGCTGGTACTTTGTTAATTAAAATCACACCTAACATATTCAAGGTTTAGCACACAACATGCAATAACAATACATAGAATTTAATTCAACTTCGAATTTAAATACTTAAATAAATATACCTGTAACCACGTCGCCTAACTCCTCGACCTCTGCATCTGTCATCGCGTGGACCCAAGCATTGGTCCGGCCTCGTCCTCCCTGCTGTGCCTGAGTCTACGGATTTACCTGAGCTAGTGCAGAGCATTCCCTAGCTAGATGTCATTGTTTCCCACACTTACAGCAAACCCTCTGAGCCTTCCAGCATTGCCCCGGATGAGTACGTCCGCACAGTGTACACTGTGAGGTAGGTGCCACAGCTCTCACTGGCTGCGCATTAGTCGGTACTGGTCCCTCAATCATCAGTTCTGACTCGCTGTACCCTACTGTCGCTCTGGTCGGAAAACTCGCCCGGGCTGAGGGCGTCGGGGCACCTTCAGCCATCTCCCCGATCTGCCAGCATGAAAATCCTCACGAGGTCTCTTAAGTCTATCAAGTGCAGCAGCCCTATCCAAGTTCCTCTCAACACGTCTGCATACCTCTAGTAGTCCCTCAAATGTCGTGGGCTCCGCGCAAACAATAGCCTGCTGGATGCGAAAACTCAAACCGGTCTGGAACTTCAACATCTTGGCATCCTCATTGTCCATGATACATGACATATACTGACCCATCTCGTTAAACTTCTCAGAATACTGATCGACTGTCATGGACCCCTGTGTCAGCATCTGAAACTCTGACATCCTTCTCTGAATAGCGCTGCCCGGAACATAATGCTTCTTGTACTCCTTCACAAACTGCTCCCAAGTCACAGGTGGAGTCAATCTGTGCTTCACTCTATTCCACCATCTTTCAGCTTCCCCTTCCAGAAACGGGGTCGTTGTCTCCACTTTCATATTCGTAGGCACCTGTATAAGCCTTATCTGTTCGGTTACATTCTTGAGCCAGACCTCGGCTTCCTCAGGCCAAGTGGTACCCCTGAACATCAGTATCCGGGAGTTCTGCATCTCCCTGTAGTAGAACCGCAAGCCTTGCTGCGGTGGTGGTTGTTGTTGTTGATGTTGCTGGTGAGTTTGCTGAAGTATCTGAGCGATCTATGCCTGTTGCTGTGCCATATGAGTGTACTGTTGTGCCATCTATGTCTGTTGTTGAGCTATTAAGGCCGTCAGATTGGCCAGCGTATCGGTAAGGTTTTGGGGGATCGCCCCTTGCCTACGATGCTCGTCTCCGTCATGTCCTCCATTCTCTGGTGGTTCACGTCGTGGTGGCATTGTCTGTAGACAGGTTAAAACATGTTATACAAAATTTGAGTTTAAGAGTGTCATAAAGAGATATAAAATTGGAGGGCAAAACGGTAATCTATAACGTATACTCACTAAGGCCACACACCACCCGAAACCCAATCATAGCTTATGTCTACTTCATTTTATTTAAGTTAGAATATCATTTGAAAACAAATCATCACTTATTTCCAGGTGTAGTTAACTAATTTCACGTTCCCGAGGCATATCTGAAGCCTGGGCTTTGATACCACCTGTAGCGCCTCGCTCCCGAGCCCTAGCCTCGGTAGCAGTACACCCGCCGTATCTCACTAAGGAGAATACAATGCGTCGCATCAACCTCTTACACGTCAGTGTTGACATAGATTTTTTTTTCTTTTTGGGAAAACGATTAAACACAATACTAATTTGGATTTAATGAACCTCAATAATATAAAAACATCATTATTAGGCTGACCAGACCCTACAAGTCAAAGTCAAATGTCTAAATGAAAAGGTCTGAAAATGTCTCAAAGTAATACTGAAAACTAGAAATGTCCATGTCACCACAAGAATATCATAAACAGCCCGCCTTGGCCCTCGCTGCAATCATATCTATTGGTCACTCAGCCCACTCCACGACATCTGCCCCATCTTCAAGGAAGATATAGCCATACATAGTATCGGTCTCAATTGGAATAGTAAGGGGTGAGTGATGGTAATCACCCAGTAGGTGCCTCTCAAAACAATACGAAGAGTACATACCAAAAAGATATCAATAGATAACACATAAGACAAGATAGCATAGATTATACGAAAAGGAAAAACACTCCACATAAAAATGCGCAACTAAGTGATGCATGCTCACGTCATCATGTCACACGCAACGAAATTTTGCCATGCAATATGCTAAAACCTCTACCGTGCAATGCATGCTCCCGGGTCCTAAACCCAGCATTGTGGTCTCGAGCCATCACTTGCCGTTTGGACACCCCTGCCCTATAGACGCGGCCTGTCTCATGACACCCATGCCCTATAGACACAGTATATCATCCCGATACCCACGCCCTATAGACGCAGTATACCTCATGCAAATGCATGTGCCATAAATGCAGAAAAACACATAACCGCCCATTACTCCCCTCTGCACCACTTTCGTCACTCAACATTTAGGTTTGTTTATTGTCCGAAAGTAGTATACTAAAACTTAACTAAAACCTATTCTTAACTAAATAAACTGACAAAGATTTATTATTATTATTTTTTATTATTTACTTATTATTTATTTTTTTTAACCACTACCTGTGTTCAGCCGAATGGCCAACCCTCTTTTATTTTTTATTTTTTTATTTTATACAAATGATGCATGCCGGAAAAAAATAGAGAAGCCTCAAAACATCAATACACAGTAAAATCAGCACAACCAATTTAACACAAAATTAAAACACCCATTCGCCCCCCAAACAATCCAAAATTATTATTTTTTTTCTTTTCTATGCATATGCCAAAAATCAAGAACTACCATACCCATTAACAACAACACAAACCAATTACTATAGAAAATAGTGTAGGGTTTTTTGCCCCCCTAACACACACATACACTTTCATACATATAGGCTTCATATCATCACAAGGAGAATACATCAAATAGATCATGATCAAATCAAGAATAAAAGAACAACAATAAACACATAAAATACCATTTTGAACATGCAATCTTCATACCGTTTTGAGGGAATAAATAGAATGCACCTACCCCAATCCTAGCAAGGATTTATATACGAGAGATGATGTAGACACGGTGATGGTGATGATATGGTTGTGATTCTCACTCCTCTTGGAGCATTGGATCAAAGGTCTTTTTTTTCTTCTTGGGGCCGAAATTTGATGGGGCAAAAGGGGAAGGGGGCTGCCGATTTGAGAGAGAGGGAGAGGGGATTAGGGTTTGTTAGGTTTTAATGAGAGATTTGGGGGAATAAAGGGTGAGATGATAAGTGAGGAAAATTAGGCATAGAGTTTGATTAAGGGTTTAGGATAGAATTTGGTTAATTAATAATTTTTTACACACAAACCACACGGCACACACTTTTACCTTATATTTATTATTAAATTCTCTTTTTTTTTATACGGGCATAACACACACAGTGTATGTGTTCCATTGCTGGTAGGCTGAACGCCTAGTTTGTAGGAGACACCTTGTGTGAGTCACTGTGTAAGTGCTCACCTAACTTAGGAGTCCATTGAGCTACTGATTTGCATCCTCTACAATATTCTCCAAATTCTAATGATACTTCCATGTAACGATGTGACGAGGCATTAGCCCCTGCCCTACTATAGAAATAACAGTGACAGAGCTGGTTATTATTGAGCAAGAAAAGAACAAAGGGTACAAAAACAATTAATTTTATTGATCCCACCTTCAATTGACAGCAAGTTCCATACCAAAATAATTTATATTGCAATTGACCAACCAGGTTGTAACATCTGAAAATTTCTAATGATTTATGAGGTTCTGATCAAAGGAAAAAGAAAATAATAACTTCCCATCCATCAAATATATGTATATAATTTCCACCTAAGCATTGGGGTGGGTTATTGTTACCGGATGAGATCTTAGGAGGCTAAAAGTGAGGCCTCCAATCGCGCGTCGCCACGTATACAAAATCAATTTTTTTTTAAAAAAATTGCAACACCCCTTTGCTTTTGTACACGTGGCGACGCATGATTGGAGGCCCCATGTTTAACCTCATTTTTAGCCTCCTAGGATCTCATCCGTATTGCTACTACATTTACTTTGCTTCCCTGAAAGTCAGCGTTAAATTGCGGTACAAGATGATGGTGATACAAGGATGGTGGTACTATCCATTGTTATTTTCATAAATGTGTCACTGATCATAGACATATGTGATTTCCTGTTAACTTTTTACCATTTCCCAATACCATACTACCACAACAACATTACTCCATTTTCTAGAGGCTTCCATCTATAACGGGGTATGATAGGTCGGATGTGCGCAATCATACCCATGTGTTAGAGACACTTGTGTCAAACTGTTTTGATCAACTGCTACTTCATAATATAACATACACAACTAATTTAACGAGTCATTTTGTTTTATTACATCATATTCCAAAATGAAGAAAGAGTGTATTTGAATATGTTGGAAATGGAAAGGTCCCAATATGATACTAATAAGACCAATGTTTTTGGTATTAGAGAACAACGCTTCCTGCGTTACGGATGATTATACCCACAGCAGCAATTTCATCCATCATGGAACCGTCAACATTAACATTTGCATATCCAGGCTGCGACTTCCTTCATTTATCCACATGCGATGGACGTTGGCTAGGGGTGCGATCCATCTGCAAAGATGAGCATAATGTTCCTCTAACAGTAATCTCATTAGCTCACAAAGTATCAACATGAGCCATTCACAAGGCGCGCTTTCAGTAAGTTCAAAAGCAGACACACAAAGTGAGCAGCTGCTGACTTGCCTTCAGCATTGATGATACTAAGCAACGTCGCTGCGAAACTACCTGGCAATTAGGGTTGTTGAACGAACCGAACTGTTCGAGTTCGGTTCGTGTTCCGATCATATCCGTTCGGTAATTATTTGTTAACGAGCCGAATTTGAATAAGTATTCGGGTCCGTTTAGTTAAACGAGCCGAACTGTTGATTGGCCATCATTAATTTAGTCCACCTTGAAACCCTTTAAATGAGCTGTAAATTCTTCAAAAAATCTGAGACATATGCTCAAAATCAAGTTAAATAATTACCATATAATCACAATGCAATCCCCTTCAATTTTGGAAGACGATTGAAGACATTAACCATGCAAAAATCGGCCAACTATACAAACATGTGGTGAAATTTTCAGCATGTGTTTCTTTTGAATTCTTTCCATATGTGTGGCCCTCTTCAAAATGCATGTCCTCCACCAACTGAAGTGCCAAATAAGCTCCACTTTGGCTCCAACATGGCTGAAATGGCGTGTAAAGGAGACTGCACATGTGCTGAAATTTTCTTTTGGCAAGCTTTGTCAAATAATGTACAATATTCTCACATATATGGTAAATTATAATCAGCCTTAATTTGAATTTTCTAGAACACTTTAACATGTCTTGAATGTATAAAAAGTGTCTAGATACACGTTACATCTATGCCAAAAATGTCCCATGTGTGTACGTTCGTAGAAAACCGAATTTTCGACTTTCATCGATTACGCGATTTTTCTCCGATTAATTTCAAACTTCTTACATATGTAATATATATTATGTCACACATAACATACATAAAATGAGGTGTATATTCAGCATGAATGCTGAGTAGAAAAACGCCCCATGTGACAAAATAGGCTTAAGTTTGAATTCTCCATAATTCTAGGCTAAATTGTGGATGATTTGTGTGAGCCAACATGGTATGAATTTGTGGCTGATTGTAACATGTGGATCACGAAATTTGTGAGCAATTTTGATGTATATAGGCTGACCATCTTTATATGGAAAGTACGTGACATGTTGGAGAAGTTTCGGTTGGTACCCCGATACGACAATTTCCGGTTTATGACCTTGTAACATGTCGTTATAATTTTGATGTCATCATGACTTATAACATATGATATAAGACCTGAATATACTCATAAATATGAAGTGTATATATTGGTGTGACGTCGACATACGTTTGTAATATATGTGACGTGTCGGTGGTACGTCGGGATATAAGTATAGAGTGCCTTTTTAAATATATATATATATATATATATATATATATATATATATATTAAATATGAAAATGGCGTGTAGATGAAATGAGGAGAAGACTTCCCATTTTCAAATTTGTTGCCATATAGTTTTCTCCAAATATGTCTTCATTTAATGAACTAGTTAGTTCATTAACTTAAGCACTTTACTTAATGAACTAGTTTAGTTCATTAATCATGTCACCTGAAAATAGTACAAAGGCAATAAATGTTTGTCATATGATGTAATCTTTAATGCTTCATGGCTTGTTAGTACGGCAATAATATATAAGCATGTAAAGCATGTTTTTCACATATTTGTGTCAAGTAACAATTTATTTATGCATTTCGTAAGTACGTAACATTTAAATCATGCATTTGTAAATCACTCAAACCCTTTTTCTCAACAATTAGCACAACAAATTTGTCTATATCGTTTTAGAGTGAAGCTTTAAAAACTTCCGTGTTTGTTTTAAATAAGGTTCCATCTAAGGCTGTTCCTAAAACACCTTTTGAGCTGTGAAATGGTTGGAAACCAAGTTTAAAACATTTACATATATGGGGTTGTCCAGTTGAAGTTAGGGTATACAATCCAAACATAAAGAAGCTGGATGAACGAATGAAAAGTGGTTATTTTATTGGATATTCAGTTAACTCCAAAGGATATAGATTTTATTGTCCCTCGCATATTCTAAAAGTGGTTGAAGCTAGAAATGCTAAGTTTCTATATGATCATGAAGTTAGTGGGGGTGATTCGTATCAACAATTTAAATTTGAGGAAGCAAGGGATGCACATGTTGTACCTTTATATGTGGATAATTCAATTGTTGTTCAACATAATGAAGAGCCACCAATTGTGCAACCTCAAATTGAAGAATCACATCATGTATAATCTGAGCCCGTTATTCCCACATTAATTGAACCAGTGGGAGTCCGAAGATCCTCAAAAACTAAAAGGTTAGTATTTTCTAGCGATTATGTTGTATATCTTCAAGAGTCTGATTATGACACTGGACAGATCATGCGTTAAATGAACTTTTATATGGTACATTTGGTATCAGAGCCACATCTGACCATATTGTTTGTTATGGCCATACTGTTTTCTCATTAAACATTAAAACATGTTAAAAGGAGTAATAAAAGGACGTTTTCGATGTATTAGGCTTTGCGCATGATCCAGGGAGGAGCCGGATCGCTTTGCAATCTGATGTAAGCAGAGCCTTACCCTACACTTTGTGCAAAATGTTATTTCCATAGCTCGAAACCGTTGCCTCAAGGTTACAAAACAGTAAACTTACCAGTTGTTTCAAGCCCGTTCTCTATGTTAAATGAGGACTATAATAGCGTAAATACATGGTATAGTTTCATGTTACATGTTAAAGGAGTACTATAATAGCGTAAATACATGGTATAGTTTCATGTTACATATTATAAGGCAACGACAACATAAAATTTCTATAACCCGCACATGTTGTCGGTTGACTCGCACTTCTGAGTTTTGAGTACGAAAGGCAATTCGACCGTTAGAGCAGGCAGAGCATCTTTTCAAATATTGCCAAAAATATCTCATTTGAATCACACTCATAACCAGAGATCACTCTAACTCTTTCCACTTTAATTCACATTAATCACTCTTATCCCATTCAGTAACACAAAACCCAGCAAATTTCAGGTTTAGCCCTCCTGTTTTCCCTCAGGAGCTCCTTTTCTCTTGCTTTCTTTCTTCACTTTCCTTTCTGGGTCAGGTGAAAAATTAACTAATTTAGAAAATCCAGTTTAACAAGTTCACAAAAGTGGTTTTCTGGGATCTGGGTTTTGTTTTATCAAGTGTAATTTTGCTTGATAATTTGTATGGCAACGGGAAAGAGGGGTACAGAAGAGATGTTGAAGACTGGCGAGGAAGGGGATAAAGCAGTTTCAGAAGCGGAGATCAAAGAAGAAGAAGAAGAAGGGCATCCTTACGCTTTTCATGTCTCAGGACCTCGGAATCTTTCTTTTCCTAACTGGAGGGACAATATTAACTCTAGCTGGTCTTCTTCTTCTTCTTCTTCTTCTTCTTCTTCTTCTTCTTCTTCTTCTTCTTCTTCTTCTTCTTCTTCTTCTTCTTCTTCTTCTTCTTCTTCTTCTTCTTCTTCTTCTTCTTCTTCTTCTTCTTCTTCTTCTTCTCCTGCTATACTCATTCATTTGCTAAAAGGGCTAGGTTGAAAAAGAAGGATTGTAGTCATGTAAACGTTGATATGTGAATCTTGGGTCTTACTTTTATCCAGTTGAATTTGCGCAAATTCTTTGGAAAATAAGTTAACGCCTCTGTTCCTTTTTGTTCTTTGCCCACCTGTTTGAGTTTGGGGTATTTTTGTATTCCTTTTTCAATTTGGGGGGGGGGGGAGGGGGAGGGGGAGGCGGAGGCGGAGGCGGCGATGGTGGGTCGGTAGGTTGAGGTTTCCGAAGGAATGGAACCTTAAGTATGAACTAATTGGCTCTCATTTGGTGGAAGTCGGTTTCAATCTGGCCTGACTCTAGTTCTTTTCCCCTGCATTTGATGATCCGCTGATGTTTGTACTCTATCTGATACTAATTATTTGTAAAATTATGATGTAGAAATTAAAGAGAAACGGGCTTTTGGGAATGAAGATGAACAAATACAAGTAGTTTCCTTGCTTACATTTCGCCAAAATATGTTAACTGCAAATTGGAGCGTGAAATGCTTTCTTGATTGATAGCAAATTAGGTTTCAAATTACCAGGGCTTTTAGCATGAACTTGCATTGCCTTGAGGATAAATATTGCTAGTTTGTGTTTCTAGAAGTGGAATTTCAAGATGCAATGCAAGTAGGATTTGATGTATAGAATCCTGATGGACTTCTGCTGTTCCTTAGATTATCCTCACCTCTAAATGAGAACTGTTCAGAGTTTTCATTGATCATTGTATTCGTGATTCTGTCTTGGACCTAGATTTTAATTTTTATCTTGGACTAAATAGAGTGTTGTGACTTTCTTGAAGTTCTTCTTCATGTTCTTTCCTTTCCCCCCCTAATAATTTGGTTTTAACATCCTTCAATATCTAACACTACGTTTTGCTAATTATGGTAGGCCTTGATTTTACTATGCACAGTTGTCTTGCAATTCCAAATGGTTAACATGTAGTTCATTCCTTGCAAGCGTCTTGAGAATATTGTCCCACATTGGTAAATTTGAGAAAAAAATATATGGGTTATATGAGGATGAGGTACCATCACCCATTGTCCTAAGGTTTTGAGTGGATATGGGTCTGACCTCATGTTAGCCCAAGTTTCGACATGGTATCGAACCAGTTTAAAATGTCGACTCACACATTGCATAGCCCATGTTTAGTCATTTATTCTTTCTCCTCACCCGAATCCAGATATTCATGCATATCTTGTGGTTTGTGATTGAGGGCTCTGCATGTCTTGTGTTTTCTGATTGAAGACGGGTTCTAAAGCGTGTGTGTATCAGGCCACATTACCATATGAGGGCAGGTGTTGAGGATATTTTCCCACATTGGTAAATTTGAGAAAAAATGTATGAGTTATATGAGGATGATGTACCACCATCTATTGCCTTAAGATTTTGAATGGATATGAGTCTCACCTAATATAAGCCCAAATTTCAACAAAGCCCCTGCTGTGTGTGCAGTGTTGTGATCCCTTGCATCTGGGACACTAATATAACTTGAGTTTTCAATCAAACTTATAAAATAATCTTAACAAATTCGAGATGCATGTTTGTAAGCGCACAAATCATTGGTCTTCTAAGTTGGAGTTACATGGTAATCTTTCACATCATCTCAGTTAATTCTTTATGCAGGAAAGACGGCAATTATAAGAGAATGGTCATCGCCTGCTTCATACAAGCGGTTTACTTGCTTGAACTTGATAGACAAGAAAACAGGACAGAAGCAAATGCTCTTGCTCCAAAATGGTGGTTACCATTCAAGTACAAACTCATTGACACTCTAGTTGATGAGAGAGATGGATCCATATATGGCGGTATATTTGAGTGGGATCGCTCTGCAGCTTTGTCTGACTTCATACTCATGAGACCAAGTGGCGCGCCTCGAACTGTCATAGCATTAAGGGGAACATTGCTCAAAAGTCCAACAATTAGACGTGACATTGAGGATGATCTTCGCTTTCTAGCACGGGAAAGCTTGAAAGGGTCTGTCAGATTTACCGGAGCTTTAAAAGCATTGGAATCATATGCTGAGAAGCATGGGAGTGGCAATGTATGTATTGCTGGTCATTCTTTAGGGGCAGGCTTTGCTCTTCAGGTTGGAAAAGCATTAGCCAAGGAAGGAATTTACATAGAAGCACATTTGTTTAATCCGCCGTCGGTTTCTTTAGCTATGAGCTTCAAATCCATTGGAGAAAAAGCTGGATTTATGTGGAGAAGGGTAAAGTCCATGCTTCCTTCACATGGTGAACCTAATGAGATTGTCGACGAGGGTCCAAAAAGGTCATTATTCAATGCAGGACTGAAACAATGGGTACCCCATTTGTATGTTAACAACAGTGACTACATATGTTGTTCTTATACTGATCCAGAGGGAGGAGAAAACAATATCAAAAACAATGGTGAGAAGGAGAATGTGAAGCCTTCAAATGGACTCGAATTCGCGAAGCTTTTTGTACTGTCAAAGGGGAAGCAAAAGTTTCTTGAAGCACATGGTTTGGAGCAATGGTGGTCAGATGATTTGGAACTTCAAATGGCTGTGTCAAACAGTAAGCTGATAAGCAGGCAGTTGAAGTCTTTGTATAGTTTCCCTGCTTCTCAGCAGAATCAAGCCAAGCTTCAATAATGGCACTTACTCTCTGCTATTGGAGAAATTCTTGATTTTATCGTGCTTTTTCTGTCAGCATTCATGTGCTATCAATAACTAATGAAGCAGGGATTCAACTCATCGTCATGTGACATCAATTCTTCATTGTATCATGATTGGCTGTGTGCATGTCTTGCTAGTCGATTTGTGTGAGAGAAGAGCTGTTACATCATTATTGATCATAGATATACATTGTTCTATATTTCTGATTTTCAATGATCAGGCACTTAAATCTCTTGTCATTTCTATTTGAAATTTGCTCCTCTCATATTTCATGCACAAATACTGTAGGATTGTTTGGCATCAGAACAGTTGATGGCAACCTAACTACTATATATTATTGATTCCAGTGACTATAAATATATTTTTGCCTAAATACATTTTATAATAAAAAAATTTGGATGGATGGAGAAATACTAGTCATGCTTAGGTTGTTGAATGAGTACATTATGAAAAACAGAGAGAAAATTCTCTACATAAATTACAACAACAACCATACTCATAACAACAACCATACCTAGCAAAAACTATCGCTAAGTCTGGGGAGGGTGAGAGCCGGACAAGCAATATGTCCATTCTAAGAGATAAAGAATTTGTTTTCAGTGAGATCCCTGACTCTACATAGATGACATAGTAATAGGAATATGGTGAGGTAGTGTGCTAGTGAAGTGATTTAGTAACACAAATAGAAATCTTTCGATATTAAAATAGACATAGATAGGTGTAGACACTATCTACGCTTTAGGTTGACTTTGCACTTGGTTGTTTATGTTTTGCCGTTGTTTTGCATTACATGTACATATACACGTTATGTGTATTTTAATATCGAAAGCCTCTTCTTTGTATTTTCTGAATTCCCTCACTAACACACTAGCACAACATATCTCTATTATTATGTCATTTATGCAAGTACATATAGAGTCGGGAGTCTCATTGGAAGCGGACTCTCTATCCCTTGGGATAGATGTATTGTCTGCCTACCACTTACCCTCCCCAGACCCTAACGATAGCTTTTGCTGTCGTTGGGATATACTGGGTACGGATGATGATGATGATTAAAATAGACATGGCCATGCATATGCTTAAATAATCAAAGATAGACAAAAAAACAAAAAAAAAAAGGGACAAAAAAGAAAATTCTATTCTGGGATTAAAGGACAAACTACAAAGTCAATAAAGGGATTTGAATGAATAACTTGGAGCCAATGAAGTTTTAGTCTTAACCAAGGTTGCTGTCGCCAGCCAAAATGTCTTAGGTTCAATCTTCGTTATAAGATAAAATTGTTCATTTAGTGGGGTTATTAAAAGAATAATATCTTGGAAAAATGGCCGTTCGTTTTTGTCCCCTTTCTAATGGAACGCCTGTGTCTAGCTTGTCTATAAATTTGAACACATTTGAAATATAACGTTTCGAGTCTGCAATCTTACATAGTTATAACTGTATATATGTTTGTGTTATAGTTATTTTGACTTAAATCATGCTACTTTGCAATTGATTTTAGTTTATTTGTTTTAAAAAGTTTGGTATAATAATATATAATATGAAATATAAAATATGATACTTATTTTGATTCTCATAAATATGATGTAATTGGACTTTACAATGATGCTCCTCAGAAAAATGATTTTCTCATCTGGTAAAAAGCAAGAGAAAAAATTGAGTTAAAAATAATGTCAAAGAATATTTACAATTATAATGTTATAGTTTAAATCAAAATCATGCGAAAAAATAAGACTAGACCATCATCGACTTGAATTTTTTCCCTTGACTTGGTCAATATCTTTATATATAAATTACTTATCATACTGATTATAGTTTTCTAAATGAGACTTTCATATTACGTAAAATGGTGAGACTAACGTAAAATTTAGATACTGCATTTGTAGATGTCAGGTACATAAATACGGATAAAAATCCTCTTATCTTTTTTCTGTCCCATTTTCTTTAATCTCTGTATAAGATTGTGTTACATATACACTTAATAAAACATAAAATTTAGATACTGTAATTGTATATGTTAGATATATAAATACGGGTAAACTCTTCTATCCTTTTTCTGTCTCATCCTCTCATCCCTCTCTAAGATTATGCTACGTATAACACTTGCTAAAAAATGGTGGACACTTGTGTTCCTTCAAAGGAGTCACAATATGAAACAGAGAAGGAATAGAAAATCTAAATCGCTTAATGCTCATAATCAAATAAAATGGTTTGGTATAAATCTTTGTAGATTTGTATAAAGTTATATGTCGATATCATATAAAATGGCGAAACTAACGTCAAATTGGAAAAAATGAGACTAAGCAGCTATATAGAATCAGATTTAATTATATACAGCCAGAGGTCTCACTGGAAGCAAACTCTTATCTCTTGGGATGAAAGTATTGTTTGTCTGTCTTCCACATTTTACAGACCTTAATGATAGCTTTTTCTATAGTTGAGATATACTGGATATGGTTGATGTTATATAGAATCAGATTTAATATTATAAAGATGGTCAGACTGTTAGGAAAGTGCAGCAAACAAGCAAGAATATGATCAAACAAAAGCCGAGACGAGTCTCAAGATGACTCTGTCCTTAAAGCAATTTAGTCTCTACCGATTGAGTAAGGTAGACAACAAGACTAATGCTTCCCAAGATATAACGGCTGTCTTCTTTTCCTTTGCTCTAGGAGAAGAAGAATGAACTTGATATTGAAGAGAAAGATAAAGGAGAAAGGTAGAAGAAAGATCGCTGAAAATTCTATAGATTTTGCAAGAATGTTGTGTATCTTTGAAGATAGCAAGATCTCATATATATAGACCTTGGATTGTGTTAAAAACTATGTTTGAAACTCATTTCAGCAGTTTTTCTACCAGTTATGGCCGTTGATTACCGTTCAAAGGTGAAGGGAGATGATCCTTGGATCAAAAGTTGCAACCCAAAATGAAAAGTTCTGTCCGCTGGCACGTCAATCTCTCACGTCGATCGATCGACGTCGAACAGACAGCCTCGGACAGCCTCAGATCAACATGGATCTCTAACATCGATCGATTGACGTCATGTCGATCGATCGACGTGAGAGATCCACGTCTGACTGAAAGTTTCCAGCATTGCAACACATCACATCAACCTCCCAAACAACCTCATATATATTCTATATAAGTTTGGAGCACACGGTAAGGTACTTTGATGTATTTTTCCAACAATCCCCCACATGATCCAAACTTATATAAAAAACAACTTCAGAACGTTAAACAACTAACCTCTCCATTATCAATCGAAGATAATGACACATAACGGATACGATGACTTGTGGTCTTGAATCGCCGGTAGTACAACTTGAGTTATATAAACGGAAGTAAGATGAACTTCGTCTTGAATCTTACTCCACTATTGTTTATATGAACAACAAGAAGACATATCATTATCTACTTCTTCAAGTTCGCGGTTTGGTGCGATATCGGTCATGCACCTATCTCAGGATTCATAAGCTCTCTAGACAGTTTTCCAGGCTCTCACAGGAAGCGGCACCACTTCCAAGCTTATATAGGTGAAATTCATCAAGTGTGCACTGTTCACACCACCAAACATTATGACTATGAATTTTTCATTAAGAGATTCTTAAAATCTCACCCTTAAGTCATTACAGTGAGCACTATCAATTACAACACCATAGGGAGAGACACTTAGATAGCGCAACATAGAATTCTTTCATGACTTGTTCTTACCACATTGAACCCCGTTCGTAGGATCTCTACTAATAGCGGGCTGGGTTCCCGTCATAAAGAATTCTCTACAGATGGAATAAGTCTCATCCCCCTCGATGTTTCATAGACTAACTTCTTGTTTAATCCTTTAGTTAAGGGGTCTGTAAGGTTAAACTTGGTTCTTACATATTCCAAGTTAACCACCCCAGAACTAATCAAGTCACGCACAATGTTGTGCCTTAAACGGATGTGCCGGCTTTTCCCATTGTATATCTTGTTCCTTGCACGAGCAATCGCAGCCTGAGAATCACAATGAATAGATACAGAAGGCATAGGATTAGACCATAAAGGAATATCAACAAGTAAATTCCTTAACCACTCGGCTTCTGTACTTGCAAGTTCTAAGGCGATAAATTCAGACTTCATAGTAGATTTTGCACTACAGGATTGTTTACAAGATTTCCAACAAACAGCTCCACCACCCAACGTGAAAACATATCCACTAGTGGAGTTTATTTCATCATTATCAGTCACCCAATTAGCATCACAATAGCCTTCTAAAACAGCAGGTGACCCCGTAAACATGAGTCCTAAATTCATTGTTCCTCTAAGATACTTCAATAAACGTCTTAATGCACACCAATGACTCTCATTCGGGTTATGAGTGTATCGTGCAAGCCTATTCACAGAATATGCAATGTCAGGCCTAGTGCAATTCATCAAATACATTACACTACCAATTATCCTAGCATATTCACATTGAGACATACTCTCGAATTTGCTTTTAGTCAAAGTAACATGCGAGTCATAAGATGTACTTACAGGTTTTACATCAAAGTGATTGAACTTTCTCAAAATTTTCTCCACATAATGTTTTTGAGAAAGTAAATAACCCCCACATTTCTCTATTAACTTGAGACCAAATATTAAATCCGCCTTCCCCATGTCTTTCATATCAAATAAAGAAGACAACAATGATTTTGTATCACTAACAACATTTATGTTGGTTCCAAATATTAACATATCATCAACATAAAGGCAAATAATGACACCATCACAATCATTGAATTTACTATACACACAACGATAACTTTCATTTACTATATAACCATTAGATACTAATGCGTCATCAAATTTCTCGTGCCATTGTTTAGGCGCTTGCTTAAGACCATACAAAGACTTCTTAAGCCTACACACTTTGTGTTCTTGACCTTTAACTATCATACCCTCCGGTTGCTTCATATAGATCTCCTCTTCTAAGTCTCCATTCAAAAATGCTGTCTTCACATCCATTTGGTGAATAACAAGCTTGTGAATGGAGGCAAGTGCTACTAGAACTCTAATAGTAGTGATCCTAGCAACCGGTGAGTAGGTGTCAAAGAAGTCTATACCTTCTTGTTGTGCGAATCCTTTTGCGACAGACCTAGCCTTAAACTTATCAATCTTTCCATCCGCCTTTAGTTTCTTCCTAAAGACCCACTTACAACTGATAGGTTTGCACCCTTTAGGCAAATCTACCAACTCCCAAGTATTGTTACTTAGTATAGACTCAAACTCACTATCTATAGCCTCCTTCCAAACTTAGAATCTATTGATCTAATTGAATCTCCATACGTTTTGGGATCATCCAATTCAAAATATGACAAGCAGTCAAGATTGCCTCCCCCCACAAGTTGTCCGGCAATCCTAAACTAACCAACATAGCATTCATCATATTTTTCAATGTTCTATTTTTCCTTTCGGCTACTCCATTAGACTGAGGTGTGTGCGGAGGTGTAACTTCATGAATAATACCATTCTCTTCACAAAACTTTTGTAAAGAGTCTGTGCTATATTCACCACCTCTATCAGTTCTAATCCTTTTGATCTTTAAGTCTAGTTGATTCTCAACCTCAACTTTATAACTTATAAACTTAGACTCAGTCTCATCTTTGTGACTCAGCAAATATACTTTCGTATATCTAGAGTAATCGTCGATAAAAGTAACATAATATCTTTTACCTCCTTTACTCATATGATTTTTAAAGTCATCTAAGTCGCTATGAATTAGACCAAGTTTCTGTGAGACTCTGTCAACTTTCTTAAATGGTTTCTTATGATGTTTTGCTTCAACACAATGTTCACACTTGTTGAAGTTATCATCATCATAAGAAATCACATTCATGTTTTTGAGTTTCTTTATTTCTCCTATATTTGCATGTCCTAGTCTAGCATGTCACATATCAAGAGTCTCAGCGAAATAAACAGAACTAGACTCATCTTTATTACTGCAGCAAATAGCATCGAGTACAAGTAGACCTCCATTACAGATGCCTTTACCGATAAACTCTCTATTTCTAGATAAAACAAGTTTATCAGATTCTAAAACAAGTTTAATGTTGGCCTTATTCAGTAACACTCCGGAGATCAAGTTTTCATGCATAGCAGGAACATGCAATACATTGCTAAGCTCCAGTCTCTTCCCAGAGGTTAACTTGAGAAGCACCTTACCCTTTCCGAGGACTTAGGTACTATGTGCATCTCCCAAGAAAACTTGTGCATCACTGCCTATTTTTTTGTATTCAGAAAATAGGTCTTTACTGGTAGCAATATGCCTGGTAGCACCCATGTCTACCACCCATTCCGTAGTGCCACCAACAAGGTTTACCTCCGTTAGGACGACTGCTGCGATGATGTCGTCTACTGCTCCTTTGGCCTCTATCAGATTCGCCTGGTTGCTTGGCTGGCCCTTCCGTTTCCTGCAGTTGACGGCTCGGTGTCCCGGTTTCCCGCACACCCAGCACACTCCCTTCATCTTGTTCTGGCCTTGCATAGCAACTTTTTTACCTTTACCTCCACTGCTGTAGCCGCCATTGTTGTTGTGGAACTTGGGCTTCTTCGCAGCATGCTCCACAACGTTGGCTTTGACTCCCTCTTCATGGTGAGACTCATCTTCCAGTCGGTTGTTCTCTTCGATGCGTATGTGTTTAATTACGGCATCTAGAGACAACTTGGCGTCGTCTTGTTTTCCTCTCTTCTTGTATTTGCTCCAAGAAGGAGGGAGTTTCTCCAATAGCGCAGCCGCCTGGAATGTCTCATCGATCTTGATACCTTCATGTTTTAGATTATCCACCAGTTGTTGGAATTGATGGATTTGATCATTTATTGGAGAATGATCAACCATCTGGAACTTCAATAACTCACTCACCACGTACTTGCGTTTTTCCACATCTTCAGCACCATATTTGCTATCCAATGCTGACCAAATCTCTTTTGCAGACGTGAATTTGACATAAATGTCAAATAGAGAGTTGGCTAGAAAATGTAGTATATGGCCTCTACAAGTAGTGTTGCCTGTAACATACTTTCGTGCTTCAGCTTCATCATCGGTTTGTTCATCTTGAGTACATACGAAACTGACAGCATTTCGAGGAAGAACAGCACCTTGGCCGCCCACCTCTTGTAGAACTTGCCATCAAATGGCTCCAACTTCGACATATCCGCTTGCTTGGATGCCATAGTAAATTGCTTTAAGATTGTTAGGAAAGTGCAGCAAACAAGCAACAATATGATCAAACAAAAACCGAGACGAGTCTCAAGATGACTCTGTCCTTAAAGCAATTTAGCCTCTACCGATTAAGCAAGGTAGACAACAAGACTAATGCTTCCCAAGATATAACGTCTGTCTTCTTTTCCTTTGCTCTAGAAGAAGAAGAATGAACTTGATATTGAAGAGAAAGATAAAGGAGAAAGGTAGAAGAAAGATCGCTGAAAATTCTATAAATTTTGCAAGAATGTCGTGTATCTTTGAAGATAGCAAGATCTCATATATATAGACCTTGGATTGTGTTAAAAACTGTGTTTGAAACTCATTTCAGCAGTTTTTCTACCAGTTATGGCGGTTGATTACCGTTCAAAGGTGAAGGGATATGATCCTTGAATCAAAAGTTGCAACCCAAAATGAAAAGTTCTGTCCGCTGGCACGTCGATCTC
Organism: Eustoma russellianum; assembly: GCA_036186865.1. Classification (NCBI taxonomy): domain Eukaryota; kingdom Viridiplantae; phylum Streptophyta; class Magnoliopsida; order Gentianales; family Gentianaceae; genus Eustoma; species Eustoma russellianum. Next base: position 6,998,271 of record AP025061.1, on the reverse strand, counting down.
TCACGTCGATCGATCGACGTCGGACAGACAGCCTCGGACAGCCTCAGATCAACATGGATCTCTAACATCGATCAATCGACGTCACGTCGATCGATCGACGTGAGAGATCCACGTCTGACTGAAAGTTTCCAGCATTGCAACACATCACATCAACCTCCCAAACAACCTTATATATATTCTATATAAGTTTGGAGCACACGGTAAGGTACTTTGATGTACTTTTCCAATACAGACTACCTTTAATGCATACCGATACAGAACGGTATCTATAATTAAAGGAATATTCAGAAAAAAATTTGACTCCACTGAAGATCGAACCGGAAGAAGCAAGCTGTGGAAAAGTTCACATATTTAGTCTGACAATTGGATTAAGGAAATTGCTCTATTTTTCTTTGTCAAATAAGACGTGCAACTACAGAACGAGTATAACACCACCATGTTCTGAAAAATAATTTATTATGGATTTAATATAACATGTTAAGAAAGAAAAAAAGAGACATGTATCTATATAAATCTTTATACTATGACTGTCAGGAATCATGTCTAGAACCATACCATAATTTTCGGGGTAAAGTAAAACTAATTTGTAGGAGAACAAACGTTGGTCAAATTCTCCAGTTAGCATTTAATCGTTATGAAACCTCAGTTGGCATAATGTTGAAGAGTGGATTACTGTCTCCCTTGTTAGGGTTTTCTCTCTTCCGCCGCGAAGCTGCTCCCTTACTAGAGTTTTAATCCACACTTCATCTCGCTACTTCTAGATGTAGATCTATACATGGCAAAATCAACCCTTGAATCCCTTCTTCTATTGCTAAAGCTCACAGACGAAGAGCGGCAATCCATGGCAGTGCACGACAACGAGATTTATGCTGATCTGGAGGAGAATCGTCGAAGTCGGATGGGGAAATTTATCTCGGACCGCGAAGTTCCCAATAAAGGAATCCTAATAGCCCTTCAAAAATCTTGGAAGGCTATGGGGTTCCATCTCACCCGAATTGATGACAACATTTTTCAGTTCAAGTTTGAATCGGAGTCTGACATAGCTAGGGTTCTTGAGGAAGGTCCCTGGTGCTTTGATGACCACCTCTTTGTCATATGAAAATGGCAAGAAGACTGGAGCTCAGTTCCAAATTTCTTTGACTTCACAGACTACTGGGTTCACTTACATGGCCTACCTTCACATTTTTTCACAGAGAAACTCTATAAGAGAATCGTGAGTGAGTGGAAAAATTGCAAACTAGGTCAGATAAGGACTGAGAAGGGATATGGAACTAAATTCTTTCGATTCAAAGTCTCACTAGATGTAACGAAGCTTATTCGGCGCTTTTACTGCATTAAATTAACTGGACATCAACAGGAAAGGGGATTCCTACAATATGAAAGGCTTCCCAAGTTTTATGTTTGTTGTGGCCTCATCACCCACACACAGTTATATTGCAAGATTCGGAAGAGAGAGGCGACAGTCGAGGAACTTCGGAGTATGCCATATGGAGAATATTATATGCCAAGCGAAATTCAGTACTGCTACAAGAATTGCCCAGCTGATATTGTAATGCCCCAGAAGCAGAGCATCCCCTGATGCTGGAGCTCCCAAAAGGAAACCAGGCCACTGCCCCTGGCAATGTCCTGGAACCTGAAATTGAATCTGCACAAAACCCAGTCTCCCTTACTTCCCAGAACGTCCAACTTCAAAGTCTCATTGATGTCAACATTAGCCTATCCCCCAATGCTGAAAAAGAACTGGAAGAGACCTTGGAGCTAAAAGATATGGAGATACAAAGCTACGATGCAAAAGATAATACCTCTTGGGATATAGTGGAGCGCACAAACGCTCTCCCAACAAAGGAAGAGCACAGACTGGATCAGAAAAAGAAGGGAACCTATAAAAAAATAAAAGGACGCAACAATGCCTTTATGGACATCACAAATACCTGCATAGTTATTGGAGCAAAGCGGACGTATGAGCAGGGTGGAGAAAGCAGCGGTACGAAAAAAATGAAGGAGCTTACAGGTAACAATAGTTTGGCGGTGGTTGCAAATGAGCAACACCTCCTGGATTAATGAGTTTCTTGGCCTGGAACTGTAGAGGGATCGGCCAACCCTCTGCAGTCAGATCTCTAGGTAGCCTTGTTCGTGCTACTCGGCCATGTATAGTTTTCCTTTCTGAAACCAAAAACAAAAAAAATTATCTTAATTCTGTTAGAAGTAGACTTGGTTTTACCAGTGGTTTTTTGTTGTTGATGCCATTGGTCTCAGTGGGGGTCTTGCACTTTTTTGGAATGAAGATGTTAATGTTACTCTACTTAGCTATTCTAAAGGTCACATTGATGTTCATGTGACCTCTCCTTCAAAGCAGCAGTGGCGCCTCATCGGTTTTTATGGAAATCCTGTAAAAGAAGACATGCACCACTCATGGACCTTGATGCGTAGGTTGCAATGTGTTTCTTCAGACCTGTGGATGATTTTTGGAGATTTTAATGAAATAATATATCAACACGAGAAGGAGGGTGTCCTGGAGCGGAGTGTATATGCCATGGCAGCATTTCAAGATGTCGTCACGGACTGTCGTTTGCTGGATCTCGGATACAATGGCCCAGCCTTCACTTGGCGCAATGGGCGAGCTCAAGGCTCAGTTCGCTTAAGACTCGATCGGGCTTTTGCAACTGCTGAATGGATCGATAGGTTTCCTCATCACAGAGTTTTCCATTTAACAGCTCCCCATTCTGATCATTTGCCAATCTTGGTAAAGAATGGTTCCACTGATACAACACCCAAGCTAAAGTGGGGACGCATCCCTCGATTTGAGCCTTATTGGCTGCACGATGAGGAGTTCAAGGATGTCCTAAAAGAGACGTGGTCGAGGACAACGCCGGTATCAAATGCAACAAGCCTAGTGCACTCACTGGAAAATACTAGGGCATCATTAAATTTGTGGAGTAAAAAGAAGCATGGCATGCTATCGAAACGGATCAAAATGCTTGAGGAAAACCTGTCAGAGATACAAGGTGCTGGAGTTTACACCCCTGAGAAAGAAAGTCTTCTCATGAAGAAACTAGAGGAGGCTCAAGCAATGAATGAAGATTACTGGAGGCAGCGAGGTAGAGCAGATTGGCTTGCAAATTCGGACAAAAACACAGCATACTTCCATCACAAAGCCTCATCCCGAAAGGAGCAATACAATATGTACCCTCCTTAATGACAAAGGTGAGCATACCACCTCTGAAGAGGATATTTTCTATATTGCTTTTGATTACTTTCGAAACCTCTATACATCTGAAAAGCCTGACATATCATCCTTGACTAATCTGCAATTTAATGTCCTAAGCCCCACCCGAAAGGAAAATCTTCTCCGCCCCTATACCGAAGAAGAATTACTGAAGGCACTAAAACAGCTGCCTGGTCGCAAATCCCTCGATCCAGATGGCCTACACACTATTTTTATTAAGAAGCACTGGGATACGCTGGGCAGCGACATTACGAAAACCGTGCTTGGGTGTCTTAACAACGGGGATTCTTTTGAGGCATTAAACAACACCCACATTGCTCTTGTACCCAAATGTAAGTCACCGGTTCTCATCTCGGAATTTTGGCCCATAAGTTTGAGTACTTCTGTTTATAAGCTGTTGTCCAGAATGATAGTTAACAGGATGAAGGGTGTAATTGACACCTAGTATCTTCTCAGCAAAGTGCCTTCATCAGTGGAAGACTTATCACCGATAACGTCATCGCGACCTTTGAAGCTTTCCATTCTATGAAAATCAATCAACCTGGATGCACCAACCATCTCGCCTTAAAGCTGGATATGACTAAGGCTTTTGATAGGCTCGAATGGGCTTCTCTTGAAGTCGTAATGACAAAAATGGGGTTCCCAAATGCTTTTACCTTACTCGTCATGAGGTGCGTCAACTCTGTCTTGTTTCAGGTCCTTCTAAATGAAACACCAACACCTTCATTCAAACCAACAAGGGGCATACGTCAAGGTGATTCTCTTTTCCCTTTTCTTTTCATCATATGTGCCGAAGGGCTGGCTGCAACGATCAGGGCAACCACTGCTAATGGTCAATTAAAGGGGTTACGCTTTGGACAATCTGGGCCACAATTATCCCACCTCCTTTTCGCAGATGACAGCCTTATTTTTTTGGAAGCAACGCTAGAGAATGGCCTCTCGTTCAAGCGCATCTTGGCCATCTATGAATCGGCTGCGGGACAAAAAATCAATCCAAGTAAATCCTCCCTTTATTTCAGTAAAGGCATTGCTGCACCTTTGCAGGCTGAAATAAGTGCGGTAATGGGAATCCCAAAGGGCGATAATAGTGGTAAGTACTTGGGGATTCCCTACATGACCGGGCGGTCAAAGAAGGTAATTTTCTCCTATGTCCGTGATAAAATCTGAAAAAAGTTGAGCGGATGGAAAGAGCGCTATCTATCTACGGCAGGGAAAGAGGTGTTAATCAAATCTGTTATACAAGCAATCCCTACATATGTGATGCAATGTTTCGAACTCCCAAAATTCCTCATTTCTGACATTGAGTCTATGATCCGAAAATTTTATTGGAGTTCTGTTGGTAAAGATAAGAATGTATATTGGAAAGCTTGGTCCAACTGTTGCCTGGCTAAGAAGGATGGAGGTTTGGGTTTTCGCGACTTAGTGGCATTCAACTACGCCATGCTGGCTAAACAATCCTGAAGGCTTCTGCGACATCCAGACTCACTTCTGGCCCAACTACTACGAGCCAAGTACCATCCACATGAGTCTCTTCTCAAGTCCCCCTCTCCGGCCAGAGCTTCTTACTTGTGGAGAAGTATACTTAAGGGGCTTGAGCTGCTTAAGCAGGGTCTTTGTTGGAACGTGGGTAGGGGCGACACCATTCGAATTTATGAAGACCCATGGCTTCCCCTAGATCCTAACTTCAAGCCAATCTTTTGGGGCAAAGTTTACATCAGGATGCGATGGGGAACGATCTTTTCGACAGCACCTCTGGTTGCTGGAACGAGCCACTAATTAGGAAGCACTTTTAGGATTTTGAATGCAGTAAGATTCTTAACCTACCACCATTTTCCCAGGACATGAGCGATCAATTACTATAGTATTATCACCCTAAAGGGATTTATACTGTTAAGACCGAATATCATATCGCCTTGAAGAGGCAAAATACATCATCTCCTCCGGCGTGCTCATCAACTGGCCCATCTCTCCTGAATCAAATCCTAAGTCGAATATGGTAGGCTCCTATACTACCAAGGAACAAGCACTTTATGTAGCGTGCCCTGCACGATACTCTCCCAACCAGTTGCAATCTACACAAGCTGAACCTTGCAGAAGCCACCTGTCTGGCTTGTGGCCAAGCGGATGAAACACTTAACCATCTATTCCACCATTGTCATATTCCAAAGGCTATTGCGACAGTCGAATAGCGAACAACCAAATGGCTTGGGATGTATGCCCATAGTCTACTAGAGCTCTTAAAGAAAATTTTTGACTCGGAAGGACTGGAAGGATTGTCCAAATTTGCCAATCTTCTCTGGCAGATTTGGAAGGCGAGATGCTCCTTTATTTTTGATGACTGCTGTCTGCGTGCTTCGACTGTTGTTGCTAAAGCAGAGGCTATCACGGAGGAATACATGGAGGCATGTGGCAGGAAAGGCCGCGACGCTGTTGCTCGTCGGTGTGACATCAAGTGGAAGCCCCCAGACATTGACAGTGTGATGGTAAACGTAGACAGTTCCATGCGGAATGATATTTTTGCTTTGGGTGGAATCATCAGAGACTTTACTGGTCTCATTTTGGCAGCCTATTCGAGACCAGTTAATGGTGCGCAAGATGTGGAATACATAGAACTGGTTGCTATAGACGAAGGACTTATCCATGCCTACAACGGCAGTTTTGCTACCTTGACCATTGAGAGCGATTGTTTGGTTGCAATACAACGCATTTTGTCCCAAGAAGAAGATTTATCGCCACATGGAACTTTAGCTGTAAAGATTAGATCTTTAGCCTCTTGTTTCACTCATGTAAATTTTGTGCATATTCACCGGGAAGGTAATGTGCCTGCGCATCTTTTGGCCTGACATGGTCTAGGGTTATTATCAAAAATTGAGTGGAAACAGAATTTCCCTCAAGATGTACTTGCTGCTTCCACGGCAGATTTACTATAAATGAAGATCGTCTCTTTTATAAAAAAACCTCAGTTGGCATCCAAACATGGCCAAAATTGACTCAATTAACACCAAAAAACCGGCTGTGACCTGCTGCAGCCGATTTCAGCATATTTTACCACCAAAAAACAATCCCCCCCCCCAAAAAAAATTAACGTCTTTCCCTTCCTTCCCTTTTGCTGCTACTGTTCTTTGTTGGTTTGCCTCCATAAATTAGCCTCCCAATTCACAAAATCACCCAATATACATCAATTATTCACATTCCCTGTTGGTTTGCTGACATGTTCCCAATGAACTGTAGTTCTAGATACTTGCGGTTGACTACATGCGCACTACCAAATTCACAGTCATTGGCGTCAAGGTGGCACTTGCCTCTCGGAGCAGTTGTTTGTCCTCTTGTAGAGTCTCCTGAAGGGGTATATCTCTCCATGTGGGTGAAGTTGCTATTTGGAGATTCTAATTTCCCCTCCTCTCTAGGGCAGTAAATCCTTACCGTGTCCTCCTTCCAAGAAGAAGTTCCAGTAGTTAATTTTGGTACAACGGGTATTATTCGTTGTCGAAGGTGTCGCACATATGTGAACCCATATGTTTCATTTACCGACAGCGGAGAAAGTGGAGATGCAACATCTGTTCATTGCTGAATGATGGTAACCTCCAGTGACTTTTACTCAAAGAGATATCCTGTTTGTTCTAATAGATGGAGGTTTCACCTCTCTTCTTGGTAGTTTTCTTTCTGCATCCTCTGTGTGAGAATGATTCCTGATATAGTTTTGTTAAAGCAAAATAGAGAGAGGGGGGAAGAATGAAGAATGTGAATTATTGATGTATATTGGGTGATTTTGTGAATTGGGGGGGGGGGGGGGCTAATTTATGGAGGCAAGCCAGTAGGGAACAGTAGCAGCAGAAGGGAGGGAAGGGGAAGACGTTAATTTTGGAGGGAATCGTTTTTTGGCGGTAAAATTTGCTGAAACCGCCTGCAGCAGGTCATCAACCGGTTTTTGGTGTTAATTGAGTCAATTTTGGCCACGTTTGGATGCCAACTGAGGTTTCATAACGATTAAATGCTAACTGAAAAATTTAACCAACGTTTGGGTGATAACTGCAATTTTTTCCATCTTCTACTTCTGTCATAAGTATACAACAAGAACCATACTCAGTATACCTAATAACAGCAAAAGCTATCGCTAGTGTTTACGAAGGGTGAGAGGCATGCAAACAATAGCTTCATACTACAGGATATAGAGCTTTCTTTCAATGAGACAACCAGCTCTGTATGTACTCGCATAGATGACACAATAATAGGAATATGGTGTGGTAGTGTACTAGTGAAGGGATTTAGTTAACACAAATAGAAAGCTTCCGATATTAAAATAGCCATAACCGTGTATATGCACAAATAATAAAAGACAAAGACAAAAACAAAAAAGTACAAAGTCAACCTAAAGTGTGGATATTATCTAAACCCCTAAGTATACTCTAAGGTGCACATGTATCCTGTCTAAACCCTTAACCTTAATTCTCCATCTTCATGAACTTTTATCCTAGACCACGTCATCGAAGAGGTGCAAAACTAGTAGGTCATATCTAATCTGCTCGTCCCAAATTATTTTGGATCTGTTTTTACCCCTCTTTCTTTCTACAGTGAAACTTTCAAATGCACCAAAATGTGGGAGGGGTGGTGGTTTATTCGGCTCGAAAGAACATGCTATACATTGCATGACAGTTGAGGATTAGTTGATTGCCCTTGCACTGACAGTTAGGCAAGATGATAATTCGAATCCATATATAAAAGAAAAAAACTAGTTTTTTGAAGCATCTCAATTCTCAAGTTCTAAAGGGAATATTAACTTATACTTTTGTCAAGAAAATCAAATACAAAAAATTAACTTATGTTTTGTGAAGAAGGCTCCAATGCAAACAACAAAAACGGCATTACTTTATTACCTTAGAAGCTTTCACCTATGACAGGATATAAAGGGGTCGGATGTACACAACTATACATATGTATTAAAAACACACAGAAGTTGTTTCTCGATGATCTATAATGATAATTGCGTCAAGCTGTGTCGATCAACTGATACTTCACAATATAAAAAGTGCAGCCAATTTACGGAGTGATTTTGTTTTATTCCATAACTTTTTCTTCCAAAAAGCATGTTTGGTGAACATAACAAGCCAAAGTAGAGAAAGTAAAATACAGGTATTGCCTTTTAGTTTTCTTGTTTCATGTGGCCGGTTGGACAAAATGAAGAATTACTTGCGCCCCCAATGTTGGTCTTTTTTTTTTTTCCTCTCATAAAAGTGAGACGTCGCTTTTCTAGCATTCCTCGTATGAAGGTTCTAGTATTTCAACTAAAATAAAAAAAATCGTTATCGTTATATTAAACTTCCGCATTTGTACAGAATCCAGTTAATATTTCAACTGATATGTGTATTTAAAATAAATTACGCTAAAGAAAATCATAGGCTAAAAGCAGAATATCGAACTAAAAATGTGATTATCCCATTCTCAAAAGATAAGAAGATAGGAAAAGTGTCATCAATCCTAAAATCTTTAAACTACTCCATATTTGATCATTCATCTCACGGTGTGCTCTGGTTCGCATATTTAAAATAGACGCTCAAATTTGATTTGACTTTGAAGACTCTATATGATAGTAATTGAGTTTTGTCTTAATTATTGCTTTGCACGACTCAAATACAGCCATGACTATAATTATAATAGTTTCATGAATAGATTATTTACATCTCAAATATGTTCGACCGAAACACTGTATATTAACACACAAACATGCCCTTGTGATTTAGAATTAGTCTCTTTTATATAATGTAATCAATTATTACAAATAACGTTATTATTTTATATAAAAATTATGATTTTTATATGGTAAAAAAACACTAGATCCATAGCAATCAGTCTAGAGAATGAGGGGGGAGGAGGCAAGGGCAGAGGGAGGAGTTGAATAAAATGTTGGACATTTTTGAAATTTTCTCGGTTTAGCTCACACAAACTCTCGATTATCAAAAACAAGAAAGAAGAATATGAGAGATAATGTGTTTGTGACACAATTTAGAGTGACTCCAGTATCGCGTTGTTTTCACAGTGGATTTTTAACAATAACTTTCTTATTAACTTCAATAAGAAACAAGAACAATGCTTGCACTAACAATCAGTGCAACAACATCTACACCAACATCAGCAACAACAACAACTGCATAAAAAATTTGTGTAACATCAATTACTACAACAACTACAAGCAAGAGCCTCGAAGGTTCTCTACTTGCTTCTTTACAACTTCAACAAAGTTTTATGTAAGGATTTTCACTAAATGGGTCTTGGGGAAGAAGTGAGATTATAACTCGAAATAAGTCTGAATCACAAGTAAGAGATCAAATATGTTTAGCTCATCTTGTGTTAGGCTTCTACTCTCACAATACAACAACGAAAACAAGTAATAAGAGCTTGATAGACTTTAAGCACTTTTGCACCTTTGAGAGCTTTTCACAACAACAGATGATTAAAGCCTGAAGAGGACAAAAGTGTGTAAATGTCTCTTCTGAGCTTCTTCAATATATAAAGGATGTGAATCTCATTTTGGCGGTGGTCATGGAAGTTTTCCACTCTATTATTTGTCTTGGCAAAGTCCAACTCCTCTTCGTTTAGCCCATATTTGAATTTGATGATTCGTTACCATCCTAGAGAATCTTAAATAAGTGCACAATAATCAAAATAGCTTTGTGGATGTTGGAGGAAAATGCAAAATCAATTTAAAAAAGATTGAAGAGAGAAAATACTTTAGATCCGCCGTAGTGTATGTGCCTAAGGCCATTGATTTGGATCTTTATGTTATACATTTATCATTAATAAAGAGGTTTTATTATCATTATTGATGGTTAGTATGTTACACAATTCTGATATATGTCCATGGTTCATTATTGTTATAGAAATAAAATAATTTATACCCAGTATGACTATTGATTTGATAATCATGAAATGATTGTGTGTATGATGATACAAATCAATTTCATAGATACTTGTTAAAGAACAATGTACTGGATACACCCATCATAAGATTACTACATGAATTAGCGTCATAATAAATCTCATGATAGTTATGTTTTAATTCTTAGACTTGAGATTGTCATAGTTTCCAGCATAAAGACTATTATATTTTCACATGATCAAACATTATTCGTAACTGGATAATAATAAAGTTTATGATTGAATATGATAGAAATTATGTAGATGATACTGAACAATCAAGATATAATTTGTCCCCCTCATCTGAGAGATATCTTTTGGGCCCATTGATAAGTGAGACTGTGAAATGTATGGTCGTGCTCAAATTAATTGATAGTATGATCGATATCATTTGTTTTATCAATTTACTTAGAGATCGGGCAATTGTACGTTTTAACAATATAAGTATGAAGATGTATATGGCTTATTTTCAAACTAGATATCGTGTGACAAAGGGATGAATACATGTACTATTATTAGGCTAGTTGGATGTACTCATATTAATTGGATAGACGTAATGTCTTGCTAGATGCCAATTACGACTTGTTGGTTTAATAGAGATTTAACCGAGTGCCAATTAATACGGGCTTATTGGGCCACACACAAGAATGCGTATGGGCTGAGATTAATATGAGTAATATTGATAGTAGTAATATTGGATACTAATTATTATTATTATTATTACTATTATTTTCTATTTTTAAATATATTTATATATTGTTGGATAATATCAGCATAATCCATATTTGGTATGGATTTTGAATGGTCTTATCCAATACTAACATAATCCATATTTGATATGGATTTTGATTGGCCTTAACAATCTAATTTTGAATCGGATTTAAGGGGGGATGTGTGTGTTTGTGTGTATATATGTATATATATATACATATATATACATATACATATATATATACATATACATATATATATATATATATATATATATATATATGTATGTATATATATATATATATATTACTAGATCACGTATGTGTGATCAAAAGAAAGAAAAACAGAAAGCCCTAATTAGGTTTTGAGAGAAAAACGAGTTCTTTCAGCCGCGTGGTTCTAGAGAGCTAACACTTCAACAGAAGCATTCGTATGGATGCCAACAGAGGGTGATCGTATCATCGCACCTCCTTCGTCTGCAGGTTTTGAATCTACAAGAGGTTAATTTTGAATCTCTTTCATCAAATTAACGAACAACATGGATCCTTGGTAGAAATCAGAGATCGAATTTTTTTCGCTGTGCGTCTTTGATAGCAGTGATCTCTTTGATTTTCTAACAATATCCGTTTGCAACGGATATAAAAACTTGAATTCAGGATGACTTCGATCGCTCTATTTCTTAAATATAGAGACTGATCTATACATGTTTCTCAGGTTGAGAGACCGGCGTTGGACGATGTGTTTCATTTTGATCCTATAGACGTCGATCAATCAACGTAGGATATGACATATATGTTAATATTTGTTTAGAGATGTCAGAGATCTACATGACATAGGTTAAAGATCAACGATGAACATTGTATTCCAAAGTTGTACATTCTATACATCAATTGATTGACATCTATTCTGAGAGATTGATATATACATAAATTGATCTACATAGGACACGACATATACATTGATCTTTCTTTTAGATATCTAAGTAGAGATCAACGTCACTTACTTATTTGTTCAGGACTTTGTTATTTCCAAAGTACAAAATGATTTTTTAATCATTTTTCAAACATATTTAAACATCATCAAAATATTCATATTCAACAAGATCCTTCTTTTTGATGATTTCAAAATCATACGCTTTAAAAGACATTTTGTTTGAAAAACAGCGCTTTCATTATTCAAACAAAGCTTTCAAACTAGAATTTTTGTGCAAAGCCATCTCCCCTGCAGTCAATGCATATACCAAACCAAAAGGACGCTAAGTTCACCCCATATACTTCACCACTCCCTTAGTCAATATGTTCATTCTCCCCCTCAACACATGTATACTCATATGATCCATTGCAACATCAGATGCACTAACATATATATCATTCTTATACACCAATATGTCAACCCCATATACCACATATATGTTGGAAAAATGACGCTTTTATTTTCCACGCACACATATCTCAAATACACGTAGCAACATATATCTCGCTCATATCTTAAACTCATGTTTGCTCATACATAGAAATCCAAATACACATCACCTCAAATGAACCAAATATTCAAGACACAACGAAATGATCATATAAAAAAGCATGGAAAGAAGGCATATAATCATGCAAGTTACTAAAGTACAAGTTTAATGCAAAACAATTAGAATCTAGCTAGGAAGGGGTAAGTTTTCCTCTCGAACCTATTCTTTCCTTTGTCTAGCCTTGAGGACTTGTTTGATATTGGTATTAGCATAAAAATCTTTATAAGTAATCTTCTCAACATCATTTTCATCAATCTTTATGCCAAATTTCTATAACGTGGAGTAAATGAGACTACAATAGGAAAGAACTTTATTTGATTTAGTGGCTATTTTATATTTGTATCATATTTGCCATAAATAGCTCCTAAAAGTTCAAAGTTCCCTTGTTACGAGGCGGTAGGCTATGTTGAAGTCAAGGTTGCTAGGGAGTATAGAGGATTTTCCATTGACACAGAATGTGAGTGCCGTAGTCAATATTCGACATTTCAAAGACGTATCATTTTTTTTATCCGGGTAGGATGGAAAATTAAAAGGCTTTTCACTTGGTCCTTAATGGAAACTTTGTAGTGATACCTATCACGGTTTTGACAAAACCGTATATAATACATGTGGATGTATGTTACACGTGGAATTACTTTAAGACTACAATACACTGAGTTTACTTATTAAAACTATTTTTTTTTCTTTTGCATTTTTTCCTTTTTCGCATTTAGTTTTCTTTATGACAGGTCTAGCGAAAAGCTCCCTAAACTCATACCGGACGACAAATACAATTATCCGCCCAATGTCTGCATGTCTTAATTTGTATTCTATACGTTTTATTAAATTTTAGCTTTTTAATATAAAATATAAGTCAATTTTAACTTTTTAATATAGCTTAAATTGATTATGTGATAGATCAATAAGCTAACGATTTTTCTTAACATCCTGTCATCTTAGAACTTAGAAGTCATGCATGAAATAGCTTAAGTAATGAAATATGACGGAATAAGTCCAATTGGATGTACCCTTTGTTAACACAAGTATTTTGAGAATGTGTATTCATTCATATATGTTCTGTACATCTTCATCTCCCTTTTATACACAGTAGGCTCCTACTATACAAGGAAAGAAATCATTCACCATTATGCCTATCAATTAGCTCCTATAATCAATCCCTATAATCAAGCTCTGTCCTAATTTACAAGATGTAGTCAATCCCTAAACATAGTAAGAAATAATCGTGCCATTACTACTTTCCTAACACTCCCCCTCAAGTTGAGCAGGGTGATCTACGATGCTTAACTTGAACAATGTATCGTCGAATGCTCTCCCAGCCACTGCCTTTGTTAATATATCTGCTAGCTGATCTTCCGAAGGTACAAAGGGTAACTCAATGATCTTATCTTCAATTTTTTCCTTGATAAAATGCCGGTCGACTTCAATATGTTTGGTTCGATCGTGTTGTACCGGATTTTCTGATATACTTACTGATGCCTTGTTATCACACATTATCTTAGCCGGTAGTACTACCGTAAGACCCAAATCTCCTATCAATTTTTTCAGCCACAGGACTTCCATAACCCCCTTTGCAATTCCACGGAACTCCGCCTCCGCACTTGATAAGGCAACCACTTTCTGTTTCTTACTTTTCCAAGTGACCAAATTACCCCCTACTAGCGCAAAATATCCCGACGTAGACCGACGATCAATCGTATTTCCAGCCCAATCAGCGTCTGTGAAAACCTGAATATCCAGATGACCTTGGTTTCTAAACCAAATTCCCCTTCCAGTTGTCCCCTTTAGATATCGAATGATCCTCATTACTGCCTCCATATGATGACTCTGAGGACGATGCATGAACTGACTTACGCGTCCTACAGCAAACGCAATATCTGGTCGGGTATGAGCAAGATAGATCAGTTTACCAACTAATCGTTGGTACCTCCCTTGGTCAGCACTTGGTCTTCCTTCCTCGAAGTCAAGCTTGTGATTTACTAGCATAGGAGCTCCAGCAGGCTTACAATCAACCATACCTACTTCTGCAAGAAGATCCAGGATATACTTCTGTTGTGATATGAAAATCCCTTCTTTGGAACGCTGTACTTCAATTCCCAAGAAATATCTTAGATCCCCTAGATCTTTCATCTCAAATTCTGAAAACAACTGTTGTTTTAGTACACCAATTTCTTCAGTGTCGTCACCTGTGATGATCATATCATCCACATAGATTATTAAGCACGTCACCCTTGGTCCTTTTCTTTTTATAAACAGAGTATGATCGGCATTACTCTGTTTGTACCCCTGTTGTTTCATAAAAGTAGTAAACCTACCAAACCAGGCTCTCGGAGACTGCTTGAGTCCATACAACGATCGTCTTAACCGGCATACTTCATTACTTGCGAATTCCTCTGCAAAGCCAGGAGGTGCGCTCATGTACACCTCTTCTTTCAGCTCACCGTGAAGGAAGGCATTTTTTACATCATACTGCTGTAAAGGCCAAGATTTAGTTACTGCTACTGAAAAAAGGACTCTGATAGTATCTAGTTTGGCCACTGGTGAAAAAGTTTCTGAGTAGTCAATACCATAGGTCTGAGTATACCCTCGAGCAACCAATCTTGCCTTATACCTTTCAACACTGCCGTCGGCTTTATGTTTGATAGTATACACCCATCGACATCCAACTGGGTGTTTCCCTTCCGGTAACTGAACTTTCTCCCACGTGTTATTCTTGTATAATGCTCTGATCTCCTCCTCCATTGCCTTGCGCCATTCGGGTTGGCTCAGAGCCTCTTCGACTGTCCTGGGAATCACAACCTCACATACAGATGTCAGAAAACCTTTAGCACTATTAACAGGATACCTTGTGCCAACAGACATTTTACTCGGAGAATATCGTGCAGGAGGTTTTCCTCGGTTTTGTCTAGGAGGAAGTCTTCTGCCCTGTTCTGCTATAGCATCTTCCTGTCCCTGATCAGTTTCACATACAACGGGACTTGGGCTAATAGGATTAGGTAAAGTAATGCTTTGATCAGAAGATGGGGTGGTCAGAGTTTCAGTCATTACCTGATCCTGCAGAGTATTTGCCCGAGAAGAGTCAATGGGTAGTTCGGGAGGAAGGGCTATATCTGTGCCGGGAAAAGCACAGTCGGCGTCACCTACTTGCCGTGTTGGAACCTCATTCCATTGACCAAGGTTATGGAGCCAGTCGTATGTCTCACCTGTTGTGATCTCCCCCTGAGACCAAGACTGGGCGGAATAGAAATATTCATGTTCAAGAAATGTACAATCCATGGTCACATGAACTCGACGGGTACGGGGATTATAGCAACGGTATCCTTTTTGTGACATGGCATAGCCAACAAAGACACATTTATCAGCACATGCATCTAATTTAGTTCGTTGGGCAGAAGGAATATGAACAAATACAGTACAGCCAAATATTTTGGGTGGGAGAGTCAGAATAGATGGTACCTCAGTATGAGTAGCTAGGACAGACAAGGGAGTATTATGAGACAAAATTTTTGTTGGGAGTCGATTGAGAAGGTATGCAGATGTAGCGACAGCTTCAGGCCAAAAAGATTTGGGAACACATGATTCCAACATTAAGGCCCGAGTCATTTCAAGCAGAACACGATTTTTTCGCTCAGCTACCCCATTTTGCTCGGGTGTGTTTGGACAGGACGTTTGATGCAATATACCATGAGTCAAGAAGAAATCGTGGAGACCAGTATTAAGATATTCTCCACCATTATCAGATCTAAGGATTTTAATATGAGACCGAAACTGTGTAGCAATCATTTGATAAAACTCAGTAAATCGAGAATAAACATCAGATTTATTCTTAAGAAAATAAATCCAGGTCATTCTTGAACAATCATCGACAAAAGTGACGAAATACTTATACCCAAGATCAGTATGACACGGTGATGGGCCCCACACATCAGAATGAACCAAAGTAAATAATGTTTGTGTTCTGGTATTATTAGGTTTATACGTGGAACGATGATGTTTCGCACGCAAACAAGTATCACAAGATAGAGAAATGCTAGACTTAGTTAAGGAAGGAAACAACAGTTTCATGTAACTTAGCGAAGGGTGACCCAAACGACGGTGCCATAACCAGAGTCGTTGTTCAGTAGTCCCGGTGGCAAGATTGGACCGGCCCTGTTGCACCACATCCGTAACATAATATAGCCCATCCTTCTCAATGCCACGCCCAATGATCTCCCTCGAGCGAATATCCTGTAGGAGACAAAAAGTAGGATATATTAGTACAACACAATGTAGGTTCCGTGTAATTTGACTGATGGAAAGAAGTTTAGTCGAGAGACTCGGAACATAAAGACAATTATGCAGATGTAAATGAGAAGTGACTCTAACAGTGCCGCCCCCGGTGACTGGGATAAGTGAACCATTGGCTGTCTCAATGTGGGTTTTAGTAGGGTTGGTCCAAAGTTGAAAGTCCGTGGGGTCATTTGTCATTGTATCCGTAGCACCACTATCCAAGATCCAGGAAGATGTGGATAGTGGGGAGTTTAATTTGGAGTGCGCAGTAAATATAGTGGCCGAAATATGCTGGGGTAATGTAGGGTTAATTTCGTCATTTAAGGGAACCTGTGGACTGGACTGAAGAATACTGGAGACTTTAGGGGTATGGGAGTAATTCGGAGGAACTGGAGGACTATTGTTTGCCTGAATGGAGACTGAAGGGGTCAAACTGGCGGATTTTAAATTTGGAAGGGTGGAATCCGTTGTAGGTGAAACCTGCAGGGACTTAATAGCAATATTAGCAGGGGTAAAAGGGTCCATTTCACCAATATAAGGGTTGAGGGTAAAACCCTCAGCCCCCTTACCATTCCCGTCATTTCCAGAAGTTTCTGCGGCTGCTTCAACTCCAGCCGCTGCTTCGTCTTTCTCACTTCTGGCCATTGCTGCTGTTCCTTTCGATTTGTTGCCCTCAGATTGGTGTCTCTTTCCCTCATACCATTCGGGATACCCAATGAGCTGGAAACAAGTCTCTTTTGTGTGCCTCTTTTGGCCACAAAAGCTGCAAACCAGTCCCTCCTTTTCTTCTACTCGCCGTGAGGGGTTGGAGTGTGACTGGTTACTGCGGCCTCTCCCTCGTCCCTGTCCAGATCCACGGCCTCTGGTAGCCATTGACTGTGTTGCTAGGCCGTGCCCGAGCCCCAGTGATGAGATTTCTTCTGAGGGGACTCCACCTTGTAACACAGCAGTCCTATTTTCTGCCCTGCGTATCTCCCTGTAAGCAGTTTCTAGTGTAGGCAAGGGGTCTCGTTTAAGCAAATCATTTTTTTCAGAAGTAAATTTTTCATCTATTGCTGTTAAGAATTGATACAACCTGAGAGCTTCCATCTTTCGGTTGTATGTATTGATGTCAGTAGCGCAGGTCATAGGGTTTGGCTCCTGAGCATCAATTGCTGTCCATAAATCTTGCAGTTTGTTCCAGCAAGATTCAATACTGCCTCCCCCTTGTCGTGTCAAACTGGCCTTGCGATGAAGATCAAACACTCTGAGCGAATCAGTGCCAGCTCCATACGTCAGTGATAAACCGTCCCACAACGCCTTTGCAGTGGGATATCTGGTCACATTGACCACTAGTGAGGGTTCAATAGTCTGGATTATCCAAGTGAAGACTGAATTGTCTGCTTGTTCCCATCCTGGGAACTCCGGATCTGTAGGGGACGGGGGAGGAGGAACACCCGTGAGGTGATGTCTCCTTCCCCTCCCAATAATGGCCCGCAACACCAACGGTGCCCAGACAGCGTAATTTTGGCCGTTTAATTTTACCGAAATGGTAAGATTTTCTGTGGTAAGTGGAGTGGTTGCTGTGTGAGTTACAGTTGAGGGTGGCTTAGACGGAATATTTTGAAGGATATTAGCTACTTGAACTGCTAATTCAGTAAGGCTTGGTGTTTTTGGCTCACTTGCCTCAGGATTTGACATGGTTCCTTTTTCAACAGGTGAGGACTGGCTGCACTTGGTCTGGTTATAGCCAAATACGGCTGAGGAGGTAAGGTCAAGAAGGGTATGATACTGGTGGTTTGAAGGCAGTGATGACAATGTTCTGAGCCTTCACTCAGAACACAACCGATCAGTAATGGTTAAGGGTAGGATGACTCCTGCTCTGATACCATGTTAACACAAGTATTTTGAGAATGTGTATTCATTCATATATGTTCTGTACATCTTCATCTCCCTTTTATACACAGTAGGCTCCTACTATACAAGGAAAGAAATCATTCACCATTATGCCTATCAATTAGCTCCTATAATCAATCCCTATAATCAAGCTCTGTCCTAATTTACAAGATGTAGTCAATCCCTAAACATAGTAAGAAATAATCGTGCCATTACTACTTTCCTAACACCCTTATCTCTCGAAAATTCCACCTCATGTTAATGCCAATATGTTTTTTATACCATTTTGTTTTCAGAATTAAGGTTTACACATTTTATCTCAATGAAACAAAAAAAAAAACACACATTTGAATATTTGGACATTCGACCAAAAACATTCGTACGTCTCAACACTTCCAACTATCGACCAGGTGAGATATCCCCACCCTAAATCCCCTCACCCCACTCATGACCACGCGACACGTGGCAATAGGGTGGGGTGGTGAGACTAGATGCGGGTGACTCTCATCTAGCCTCACCACCCTCCTTTGCTGTCACGTGTCGTACGATGACACTTAGGATAAAGGAAAATAGGTGAGAGGATCGTATCCCCGATCGACCGGGGAAATATTCAGAGATTTATGAACTGAGCATTCTGCTTACTCATACAAAAGCAACAGTACGGAAAGCGAAAAGTAACAGCCAAATTTTGGAAACTTTTAGTTTTTTTTTTTAGAATATTATCACACATTAGACAATTTGAGATAAAATACATGTGTTATATGACGATGATGTATCACCACCTATTGCCTTAAGGTTTTGAGTGGATATAAGTCTCACCTCATGTAAGTCCAAGTTTCAACATGGTATCATAATCAGTTTAAAAATATGGACTCATACCTTTCCTGGCTCATGATTGATCATTTACTCTCTCTCCTCACCCAAGTCCAGTTTAAAAATATGGACTCATACCGACCCATGATTGACCATTTACTCTCTCTCCTAACCCAAGTCCAGAAGTTGGCTTGTGGTTTGTGATTGAAGGCGGGTTCTAAGGCGCGTGTGTATGTCAAGCCACGTTGCCACGTGAGGGCGTGAGTCCAGAAGTTGGCTTGTGGTTTGTGATTGAGGGCGGGTTCTAAGACGCGTATGTATGTCAAGCCATGTTGGCACGTGAGGGTGAGTTTGAGAATATTGTCCCACATCGGATAATTTGAGATAACATACATGTGTTATATGACAATGAGGTACCACCACCCATTGCTTTAAGGTTTTGAGTGAACACAGACCTCAACTCATGTAAGCCCAATTTTCGACATTTTTATTCATCAAGATAACCAAAACACGAAGATAAATACAAGTAGAAGAACTTATCCACAAGTACATAGAACCACGGCTCTTGCTGTACTATGCCGTTTTATTAAACACAAATCTACACGAGACAACTCTATGACTGCAAGGCTTTCTTACATTATATGGACAGCTGCACACGTGCATTCCTCCCTACATTTACACCTGAATATCAACACTTTTACATGAACAAAAACCATTAATAGTGGTGTTTTTGCTTGAAGGTACCCCCTATGTGCAATGATCAGGGTACGGACACGGATCCCTAAGTCGTGACATAAACATTCTTACCCATACATCTGAGATTTTCTTCGGTTCAGTTGACTGGTCAAACTATTCTTACCACTAAAATATTATACAAAGACTCAAGGGGGAAAAAAAGGTTGAGGAAGGATTTATCTCTTACAAGAGGCTGGCATAATCAAAACCATAAACCGATACCTCAGGGAGAGAAGCTGCAAAGTTGTGATCACCAACAGACTCCCAGTTGCATGGGATCGAGTCGATTTCTAAAAGCCATGACTCGATCTCGCGAAAAGGTCCCAATTCAACGTTTTGATGGCCAGCAAAAGAGCTTTCTAACACGTTAAATGTTGTTTCGGGCACATAACTCTCCTGCGGGCTATTTGCTAAACTTGTAAAAGAACCTCGCAAATTACCTTCTGATGAAGCAATGGACGATTCGAGGCTATTTTCGTAATATCCCATATTCTCCATTTCCATACACAGAGGTGGTTCCACGGTTGGTTCTTGAACAAAAGGTGGATTAAATGAGATTGGATTTGAAATATTACCATTGAGTTCTTGGACAAGATTCTTGAACTTTGATGCATCTGTGATGTAAACCTTGGGACGCAAAACCTTAATCAAGCTGTTCAATTGCTTCTTGTTTTCAGAAGGCTTGCAAATGTTTCTTGAAGATTGATTTACTTTCCTCCCCATCTTGTTTTCCCCTTGAAGATAGAGAGATTCTTCTTTGGTGGTATAGAACAAAATTCAGGTAGAAAGCTCTTTCTTCTGTTGCTTGGATATCAATGGAATGAAGACTTGATGGAGTTAATATAGTTGAGGGAACAATAAAAGATAAGGAAATATATATACACATACATACATACACACACACATATATAGACACGCACAACAACAACAACAACATTACTCCATTGCTGTAGAGGCCCCCGTCTATGGCGGCGTATTGGGAGGTCTGATATACACAATCATACCCATGTGTTAGAAACACATAGAGGTTGTTTCTTGATGACCTATAATGAAAATTGATATGTCGATCAGCTGCTACTTCACAATATAAAAAGCGCAGCCAATTTAGTGAGTCATTTTGCTTTATTCCATCATATTCCAAAGTCAAGAAAGAATGTGTCCTTAACTCCATTAGAAATATTATGTGTGTGTGTATACACACACATGTATATATTCTACTAACCACCATATGTGAAGATGCCGAAAATGATGTATTTTCCTATTCCACACGAATGTGTGTTTATTTTATCCTTTTACAAGTCTTATTAACCAACCCATGCTTTCCAGCAAGCCCTCCAAGAAAAAGACAGCTCCAAATTCCTGTTCTATTCTCCTCATGTTTGGATTACATGCTTATTTTAACTTAAAAATGCTAACGTTTGAGTTACATGGGACTTTTGTCTCTTCTTTGAGGGAGGTTAAAGGACCAAAAGCGTCAGACAAATCATTATTTTGAAGCCAGGATTACAGCTTTCTTGAGTCGAGGTGCTTTGAAAACGGTATAAAGTAGGTATAACTTCAACCTTAATCAATTCGAAATTCGACTTAGACAAAAATCAGAAACCAAATGGATAACAGACCTAAGTGCACTATTATAATTATAAACATACCATACAAATTAATAAACTTAATTCAATAAACACAAAAGATCGCATGTCGAATATTTACCTCCAGCCGTTAAAGCTTGAATTAGATCTCTCCAGAATGACCCTCCCTGTACAGACCATAAAATGCTCATACGATAGAAGTTGTGGGTAGGTTTCCATCAACTTCTGAAAAGATACATTGAAAAGTAGTTAAATGGATCAGACGAACTTTAGAATTATGCTTAATTTTTAGAGGTTCTAGCTCAAATCTTAATGGATACGCGGATTCAAATATATATGGAGATTTAGATGGTAGAAGATCCACTTCTAGTTCTCTATTCACGCTTTTAGGGGGAGGAAGTATATCTAGGCAGTCGCAACTTCAAAAGTTTATATCGTTATCGGCTATTGAAGCAAAGTACATTACATCTATTGAAGCTGACAAGGAGATGTTTTGGGTGAAATGATTTTTACTATAGTTGTGGTTCAAGCAACTATGATATATATAGTACATTGTGATAGTCAAAATGCTATTGACTTGAGCAAAATACACTGTATCATGTGAGAACCAAACATATTGATGAACGATATCATTGGATTTGGAATGCTACTGCTGATGCACGCACGTGCAAGACGTTATAGAGGTGTCTTAATTAGATTGAACTTCATGCATTGCATTTTTTTGTTTTTTAGAGTAGTTGCATGACATTGCTTTTCATGCACTTGTATGTCGATCAATGTTATCTTGTATATGTTGCTTATATGTGTTTGAAGTCGTTTTAGGTCAAAGGAAGCATGGTTGAAGTAAGACAAAGACAAAGCTGAAATATCAACAAAAACAGAATGCGTATTTCAGCCATATCTCATCAACTACAGCTTGGATTATTTTGGTTCTAGTTGTATCTTCAATATAAGAAGCTAAGCTACAAATTTGGTGTTATGTACATACTTTATCAAACTCAAAAATCACAAAGAAAATGAAGCCACTGAATCATATGCCTGCTTTAAGGACCACACCCGGAAGCAACTGAAAATTCAACTCGTCATATTTCTTTCTTCACAGCTCCAAATCAGATGAATCAAAATCTAAAATTGAAGTTCTTTTAATTATCTACAATTTTCATAAAGACAAGATTGGATTAATCACACTGGAAGGAACTCAACTAACGCAATACAATTTGGAACACACAACTTGCGAACACTTGTTAAATCAGCCTCAAACTCAGCCAATCAAAGCCAGGAACTTCAGGATGCTTACAAGGATCAACAAAAGGCTTATTAAGGAAGATATTTGTCTGGTCCAATCAGAGGAAAGGATTCAAAACAACTTGCAAAAGGTTATTCCATCGGATGGACAAATCTGCCACAACTTGTGAATGTTGTTTCTCGTTTTCCAAGACTGACTTTGCTTCTTTCTTTGTCCATTTTTCTTATTGACTGATAGTGAGTCTTTGTATAATAGTTTAGTATAGACTATGCCTATAAATAGAGGAGTTAACCATTGTAAACATTCAGATTTTTATGAAAACATATTTCAACCAAAGGCTTTTGAACCATTATGTTCTTGTTTATCCTTGAATTTAGGCTAGCTTCTGTTCAAGAATTGAGCTATCTTGGATGTATTTTCTTTATACTTGGGAGAGACAATGTATAAGAAGATTAATCCTTGCTTAGAAACATTTGAACTCATTTGTAGGGAAGCTCATTAACACCACACGGCCAAACCTATCCAACTTGAGCAAGGTGAGTTCAATTCCACTGCGCTTTTCATCCAAGCAGATTGGGGAGGTTGTGTTGAGTTAAAGAAAGGTCCAATCTTCGTGTACAATCCGTGCATCAACTGGGAAAGAGAACTTCCAAATCAAGAAGATCTACACAGACAATAACTTTGCCGATGTGATGATGAAAATCATTACAAAGGAGAAGTTCAATTGATTGATCCAGCAAGCAGGAATTGACTCTTAAAGACAGTTAGAGTATGCTTCGAGTCTGGAGGGAGCGATTTGATGAGTCCATATGGTAAAACTTTTGCATCTTGGCAAAATATTGTAGCCATCCTATTTGAAAACGTTTGGCTGGCAGAACATGTTAGATGATGTAGCAAACAAGCAAAAAGATAATGAAACAAAAGCCGGGACGAGTTTCGTGATAACTATGTCCTTAAAGCAATTTAGCCTCTACCAACGAGCAAGGTAGACAACGAGACTAATGCTTCCCAAGATATAACGGCTTTCTTCTTTTCCTTTGCTCTAGGAGAAGAAGATTGAATTTGATGTAGAAGAGAAAGATAAGGAGAATGGTATAAGAAGATTGCTGAAATTCTCTTAGATTTTGCAAGAATGTTGTATATATTTATGAAGATAGCAAGATCTACTATATATAGACCTTAGACTGTGTTAAAAACCATGTTTGAAACTCATTTCAGCAGTTTTTCTACCAGTTATGGCCGTTGTTTACCGTTCATAGGCGAAGGGAGATGATCCTTGGACCAAAAGCTGCAACCCAAAGTAAAAAGTTTTGTCTGTTGGATCGATGTGATCGATCGAAGTTGGACAGACTGCTTCGGGCTAACATGGATCGATCACATCGATCGATCGACGTGGGAGATCCATGTTCGACCGATAGTTTCCAGCATTGCAACACACCACATCAATCGATTGATGTATACATCGATCGATCGATGTCCATTACATGGATCGATCGAAGTCCTCCAGAACACTTCACTTTATTCCAGCTTTCTCTTGGTTCGATCCAGTCTAAACATGGATCGATCCAAGTGACCTATTTCAAGTTTAAAGTGTTCCAAATATCACATCAATCTCTCAAACAACCTCATATATGTTCTATATAAGTTTGGAGCACACGGTAAAGTACTTTAATGTACTTTTCCAACAGAATACACTTTTGACCAACAAAAATGGAGCTGAAATTTGTACAGGAATGCACATGTTTTTTATTCACTTCATTTGCATATAAAAGGCAAAATTTCAGTATAAGTAAGATGTAACAATGATAAGTAATTCAATATCCTCTTGTGAGATAATGAAAGAAAATAAAGAGAGGGAAAGAAAGTTGTGAGGTTATCTGGTTCGATATAAGAAAATATTGAGCGTTTCAATTCTTTTATATTTTTTAAGTGTAAGTTTAAATTTGAGTTGTCTATTGTATTCACATTATTTCTAATAGTGGAAGTTATTTGCATTGCACATGGTTTTTTTTCTCCATGCAGAGAGTTTTTTTCATATAAAATCTGGTGTTCACTTTTACCGCTAATTTACCTCGCAATTCACTTTGTTTCATACTTGCAATTCTAATGAGTAGTAAATTACTATTCAAGGTCTTATTCTGCTTAGAACTAGGTCATTATTCCCAACAAATTCTTGATATGTCTGGTACAAAATACATTTTGATCAAAAATCAATCACCAATATCAATCTTACTTTGACTTCAAACATATTCCTACAAGAAAGACGAGTTAGAACTGGCGGGGTTTAGGTGCTGTAATTATTCTTCGAGAACCGTCAGTAAGTGATTAGAGAAAGATTTTTAGTAAAAGCTTATAGAAGTTCGAACCATTTATCTATAGCAGATTATGTCCTTTTATAGCTTGTTTTCCTGGGGGAGAAGTCCTAATTGACGGCAGTGATTGGATGTGTAATGAACAATACCATTACTTAATGTTATGCATGAGCGAATGAGATCCTCTAACCTCCTCCCCGTGACCGCCCACGTGACCGCCTGCCACGTGGCAGCGGGGAGGGGTGATGAGGCGGGATGCGAGTGACCTCCATCCAGCCTCACCACCCCTCCCCGCTGCCACGTGGCGGGCGGTCGCGAAGGGGGTGAGGGAGTGGGGGGTCAGGCGATCCTGACCCATGCATGAGAGACTGTTCCACTTTCTTAAAAGTGATAGGATGTCAATTTGTGTGTGTCACTAAGAAATGACAGTTTTTCAAGTAGTCATCTGTGACGTGTCACCTTGGAAGTTGTTGAAATTTAGATTTACACAATCGTAGTCATATGTCCATCACCACAAAAAGAATTTTGTTTACCGACGAAAAATTCACCGACGAACCATGGTTCGTCGGTGTTGCGTCGGTAATTTGCGACGCATTTGCGATACACGCATTTTCGTCGTTAATTGCGACGAAAATACGATGAAAAGCATGTCGCTAACAAAAAAGTAGTCAGGTTAATACTTGCATTTCAATTTCGTCGGTGTTTTGTCGGTGGTTCGTCGCTACTCTGTGTGTTTTATTTGTCGCTATTTAGTTTGTAGCGTTACGTCGCTATATCGTCGCTATTGTGTCGCTAAAATTCCAGAACACGGATAAAATAAATTCGTCGGTGAGTAGGTTCTTGGCGTTGTGTATCGTCGGTTTTTTTGTCGATGAAACCCGCGTGTCGCAAATGTTTTGTTTTACTTTTCATTCGTATTCCGATTTGTCGTGTGTCGTCGCAGATTCGTCGAGGATTAAACACGTGTATTAATTAAGGAAAAAGAAAGTGGTGATTGGAAAAAAAAATCTATTAATTTAATAATAAAAATTTACATTATGAAACGAAAAATTAAAAAAAGAAATCTAAAAGAGAGGCGGAGAGGGGCCGTTCACTCTTCGTCATCGGAAGAAAGAGTGGCCGCCACATTCTCTGCGAACTCTTTGAGGAGGCGCTTCAGCTTGTAATATCTGAATTTCAACTTCCGCAGCCTTCTAGTCATGCTGTGCAGTTGCCTCGACTGCTGCTGCATGTTTGCTATCAGCATACGGTAGTCGATATCCTGTTCCGGCATTTGTTCTTGAGCATCCTCTCGCGGTAGTGGGCCATACACAGATATGGAACCCTCCCGCTCAACCGATGGTGGTTGAGGAGGAGGCCCTTGTGGAGGGGCACTGTTTGCCCCTCCACCACACCTTGGGGTTCTTCTAAAACGATGCGGCATATTTTGATGTTTTATAACTTTGTATGTGTGTATATGTGCGGATGTTTGGGGTATAAATAGGTAAATTTAGCGACGATATAGCGACGAACTTGCGATGAATTTTTCGACCGTTAACCAAGATGGGAATATGTCCGGGTTGTGACGCTTAGTGCGAATTAGCGACGAATTAGCGACGTAATATGTGCAGGCGTGACGGTTCGTTCGAAGTAGCGACGAACTAGCGATGAATTAGCGACGTAAATTTATCGTACGTTGTAACCATCGGGAACTAAACAGACACTGCGGAATAGCGACGCATTAGCGACGCCGTAGCGACGAAACGCGTCGAATGGTGTGAAGAGACGTCGTGCGTCGCTAGTTCGTCGGTAAAGCGTCGCTAAATTCGTCGGTATGTGTATTTGTTTGTTTTCGGAATTTGTGTTTCTTGGGCGTCGCTGAGCGTCGCTAAGTCATCGGTATTTGTGTTTCTTGGTCGTCGCTGAGCGTCGCTAAGTCGTCGGTATTTGTGTTTGTTTGTTTAAGGGATTTGTGTTTCTTGGTCGTCGCGGTCGTCGCTATATCGTCGCTAAGACGTCGGTAATATTGCAGCCTGAGAACCATAAAACCATCTTTCTTCTTCTTCTCTTCTCCCATTCTTCTCTCATTTCAAACACATAAATCATCACTTTTGAACGAAAATATAGAAGTAAGATATCTTATTGTGTGGAATTTTGATGTTTTCCACCACCGAGAAAAGATAGCTGCTGTTATTTTGAAGGTATAGGAAGATATCTTATTGTTGTTCGACAGCCACAGGAAGTTCCTGCCCAGACGTCATTTGTACAGAAGGAGCGTGACGGCGTTCATGCCTGGCATCGTCGAGAAGGACACGAAGCCCGAGTTTCTCACGGGTGCGGAGGTGTTGGAGGAGATAGACAGTTGTGGATTCGTGGAGGTCGCTGATGATCCGGACGGCAGCCACAACGCATACCTGGCCTGCGACTGTATCGGGTGGAAGAAGAGAAGCATATTCTGGGAGCTTCCGTATTGGAAGAGCAATATGATCCGACACAACCTGGATGTCATGCACATTGAGAAGAACGTGTTTGACAACATTTTCAATACGGTGCTGAATGTGCCTGGAAAAACGAAAGACAATTTGAAGGCACGAGATATGCGCGACCTCAATATGCGACCGGAGCTGCATCCCGTTGGCACATCCTACATGCCGAAGTCCTCTTACACGCTGAATGCGAAGCAGGTCAGTGCGTTGTTAGCGTGGCTGGGGACGGCTAGATTTCCTGATGGCCATGTTTCGAATCTGTCAAAGAACATCGACGTGAATAAACGCGGCTTGCACGGGATGAAGAGCCACGACTGTCACGTGTTCATGCAACGGTTGATGCCCATTGCATTCCGCGAGCTGCTTCCAACCAATGTATGGGAAGCACTTACCGAGACGAGTCTGTTCTTCAGATGTCTTACATCCACGAGACTCAGGGCGGATGATATGTCAAGGCTGGAGGGCGAAATCCCATTGATCATTTGCAAGCTGGAAACTGTATTCCCTCCGGCCTTCTTTGATTCAATGGAACACCTGCGAGTTCATCTACCATACGAGGCACGCGTTGGTGGTCATGTTCAGTACAGGTGGATGTATCCGTTCGAGAGGTACTCTTATTTATTACGTGACGTTCTTATGTGTCTAAGCGCAAGCATTTGAACAGATATTCCCTATATGAACAGATATCTCAGGCATTTGAAGTTGAACATCAAGAACAAGGCGAAAGTCGAGGCCTCGATGTGCAATGCCTACCTGACGGAGGAAGCCTCAACCTTCGTGTCTCATTACTTCGATCCAGATGTCCCGTCGAGGTGCAGAGATATTCCCCGGAACGACGACGGCATTTCCAGATCCGGTGTCCTCCCGATATTCACACATCCGATCAGATTTCACGGACAGGGAAAGGAAATGATATTGGGGGACAGCGAGCTGAAGATTGCTCATTCTTATGTTCTGCGCAACTGCCGTCAAGTCGACCATTTCCAGAGGTATAATTTTAATTTGTAAATACCTTGCGCTACTCTATCCATTATATTACAAAGATATACATGGTACTCATTCGTAATTTGCTTCAGCTTGTTCGTTGATTTATTGCAACACCGTTCAGCGGGTATATCGAGCGATGCAATAAACAATGAGTTAGATGCCAAGTTTGCTGATTGGTTCAGTTGGCATGTAAGTTTACATATTTGCCGGTTACGTGTACGTCATGTGATACGCATTTATTGCCCCGCTGATGTATACTTACTTGTCGTTTTACAGGCGAGCAAAGGTCATCTGGCTGACGACGAGTACAGTTACATTCTGACACCAGTAGCCAAGGGTCCATTGAACAGAGTCACGCGCCACGATATGTGTTTTGTCAATGGTTATAGATTCCACACAGTCTCCCATACCAACCGAAAATCTTCGGAGAACAGCGGAGTGTGTGTCAAGCGGTATGACAATAGCCCGGACGAGGATGACTTCTACGGCTACCTTACTGACATCATTGAGCTCGAATATCCCGCATTGCCTATAAAGCGGGTGGTGCTATTCAAATGCGAATGGTACGATCCAACTCGGGAAGGTTATCGCGCTGGCACAAAGGTTCACGACCGATATAAGTTGGTAGACATACACCAAGGGCGACGGTACAGAAAGTACGATCCATTCGTTTTGGCTAGTCAAGCGTCCCAGGTGTACTATCTATCGTATCCAACAACGAGGATGAATGCGAGCTCAAAAGACTGGCGAGCCATGTGCAAAGTGAAATCGAGCAAGTTTGATGTCAGTATACAGCCAGGTTCAGATGGCATGGATGCCGCATTTCAAGAAGAAAACCCGCCCGTTCTAGATAAGACACATGTTGAACTGCACAACCTCCCTCTAAATGACCCCAACGGCGCTTTCATTGAAATTCATCTCAACATACAACCGCCTGACAATATTGAAGATGTAGGCGAAGACGAATACGAGGATGAAGAGGACGACGAGCATGTAGATGAAGATGAAAATGAAGATGAAAATGAGGATGAAAATGAAGATGCATATGAGGATGCGGATGACAATGAAGATTGAGGTTAGTCAAAATTTTTTATGTACCTCATTAGGCGAAAGTGTGTATGTGTTGATATACTTATACACATGTATATACATAATGCGTGTCTGTATTTTTTTTCAATACTGATGGCACCGACGAGTTACCGACGAAACGTGTCGTCGCAAATTTGAAATAGCGACGACATAGTAATAGCGACGAACTTCCGTCGCTATGTCGTCGCAAAATTTCGAAGTAAAAGCTGAAAACCTCCTTCTTATTCCCCATTTCTTCCCCGCAATTTCTTCCCACCCCCACGGCGAAATCCCCTCTCAGGACCCCCGGCGAAATCCCCTCTCCTCCCCCGACGAAATCCCATTTCTTCTCTGGTGACCTCCCTTCTCCGGTTGGTTTTTCTTCCTATTTCGTTTTTAATGATTTTAATTAGTTATATTTCGTTTTATACATATATACACTACACACGCACACTACATATATATACATTATATATATATAAACACGCACATATACACACACTCGGTGTATTTTATAAAATATATATGTAGATACATACATATATATGTATAAGTGTATAGATCTACATATGTATATACGGATCTACATATATATATATGGGTATATATGTATGTATGTATAGATGTGTAGATGCATATATATAAATACATGGTTTTGTATAAAAGTGTGTATATATATATATACGGTTTTTGATATATACATATATACGGTTTTATACATGTATATATATATATATATATATATATATATATATTTCACTGTTTTTAGGTATATATACATAAATATATATATATATATATATATATATATATACGGTTTTACATTTATATATATATATCTCACTGTTTTTTTATAAATATAAATATATATATATATATATATATATATATATATATATATATATGGTTTCACATATGTATATATATATAGTTCACTGTTTTTTAAGTATATATATACACATATATATATACGGCAGTTATATATATATATATGTATATACAAAATATATATTTCGGTGTATATATGTATTATATATATATATATATTCGGTGTATATATGTATTATATATATATATATGTATTATATATATATATGTATTATATATATATATATATTTCGGTGTATATATGTATTATATATATATATATATTCGGCCATTAAGTAATTTTTGGCTTAATTGACTTTAATTTTATGAATAGTATGTTTCAATAGTTAAGATATAATATGTGATGAAATATGACTAAATTTGAATGTATATAATATATTATAAGACAAATATATATAAATGTATATATAAATGATTTATTTATTTTTTGCTCTTAGGCCTTTTATGAAAAAATAACCTTATTATGTAGTACACATGTATATATGTATAATATATATGTTAAGATATGAAAATGAATAAGTTTTGGATATTACATACTATTTTGCCTTGCATATACCGAAAAAGGGCTGTTGGTGACTAGGGTGCGTATGCACCAAAATTGTTGTTAAGGTTGAATTAGTAGAAATGTGGTGTGCTGGGCCAATGAATGATGCATGTACAAACTGTTTTGTAAGAGGTTTGCATATGATTTTCGGTATGATACTAGTTCAAGGTGTTTACTAAGCTCAAGAGTTGGAATTGTTGGAAAAGGAATTAAGGAAATCTGCATGTAGCGGTTTTAAGGAAAGAATATTTATGATTTAAGTATCAAGTTCAAGTGATGTATAGTTTGAAGTGTAATTTGATGATGAAGTTTGATTATGTAGTTTGGTTAATCATGTCATGTTGTTGGATTTGGATTTGTCTTTGGAGAGGCCATTAAGGCCGGGAAACCTCCGATAAACGAATAGATCATGCCGAAATTTTCAAAATTATTAATATCTTGCATTAAATGTATGTAAACACTTGTCATTTTTTGGACATCTTATTTGTCTGGCCAACCAACCCTAAACTCGTTGAATGTGCCTTTTAAATTTTTCACCCTTGCAGATCTGATGGCTAGTGAGGGTTTACCGACTCGATCCACCTACCCACCATCTACACATGACATCTCAGGAGAGTTTAATATGTTCCTTTCTCAGCATGAGCAGCTTGGGTCGGTTTCGACTGCAGCTCTTGCTGCGGACGCAGACCTTTTAGGGTCTGCCGAGAGGTCCGCACCCCCCCCCCGATCTACGCCGCCACCCACACCCACCGGTTCAGCACCTCATCCGGCGTCTGATGCGGCATCGGACGAGGGTGTCATACCAGGGCGTCGTGCCCTCCCTTGGTCACATGATACCCATACATAAGTAATGATTTATTTTTTTAACATGTTTTCAAATATATTTCACGCGTTATTTTTTCCTAACAACTTCACCTCTTTCAGGTTTGCACCGGACTCGGGCCAGATTTCCGGTTGCATCACTCGGTCCTTCCACCTGAGGCAGGACCCAGCTGGATATGCCTGGTCCCGTGTCATCCCGCAGACACGTAGGTTCTACTGGGATGAGTTTCAGGCATTCAAATTTGATGAATTTCACTTTTTGATACTTAATCGATCATTACTTTTCTAACCACGTTTTTACTTTTCCTCCGTATAATAATTGTAGAAGGCATACAGCTGGACAGCTGACATCGCCCACGACGTGGAGCAGGCCTGGCGGCAGAGGGCCGTCAAACACTATAGGGACTTCGTCAACTCGCATAAGACCAAGTGGGAGCGTGACCCCAATTCTGTCAGGCCTGCCTATGTATCCGAGGCCACCTGGGCGGGGTGGATAGAAATGTGGACGGACCCTGCTACCCAAGCCCGCAGCGCCCGGAACGCGGCGAACCGGCGCAGCGACAATGTACAGGGCCCAGCACTCGCCACACACTCAGGTGGTTCGGTTTCCCACGCCACCACGATGCGTTCTATGGTAAGTATTTTAATAATAGATTATTTAGATTCATTGATTTCATTGGATTATTTAGATTCATTGACTTAAGTGGATTATTTACATTCATTGACTGAAGTGGATTATTTATATTCATTGATTTCTTATGTTGCGCTGTTGATTCTTTGGTATTCGTATATGGTTAATTTAAGTAGTATATGTGTTCATTTGCCTTTTTCTTTTTATTTTTTCTTTGACTTGTGAGAGGCCTTTAAGGCCGGGATACCTCTGATAAACGAATAGGTCATGCCGAAATTTTTAAAATTCTGGATTTCACTAACATATTTTATTTCATTCTTTCAGCACGAGGAGACGGGGGAGTGGCCAGCCTCCTACGATCTCTTCTACAAGACGCATCGGAAGAAAGCCTCCGACGTGACAGAGGACTGGATCACGGCGAAGGCCCACGACATCAGTGTAAGTAGACTACGATATCATTTGTCTTTTCCTTAGTTTGTTTTATTGCTAAACCCTAAACCCTAACAATTCTTATTCTCATTTCAGGACGAGTACAACAGATTACTCGCACATAGGGGAGAAGAGGCCGACAAGAACCGCGCTTATTGGGATGCGGTTCGGACCGTCGGCCCTCAGAATAAGAAGAAGATGGAGGTGTACGGGGTTGGATCAGCAGCGCCGCGATTCTTTCCCGAAGTTTTGCATCCAGGTGCTTCCTCTGAGGCTAGCACCTCCGCGCCTTCTACGGCCCCAGAGGATATTTCGCGCCTGGAATCAGAGCATGCGGCGCTGCAGCATGAGGTGGAGACCATCAGGGCGCAGCATGAGGAGAGTGTACAGGCACTGCGGTCGCAGCTGACTCAGACCCAGCAGGAGCTGCAGCAGTCGCTTCAGCAGGCGCTTCAGCAGGCGGTTGAGCATGCGCAGCAGCAGACGATGCAGGTGCAGCAGGCGACGAACCAGCAAATCTCGCAGCTATCGCATCTCATCATCTCTATCATTTCCAGCTCCTCGCAGCCTCAGCCTCCCCCTCCTGATGGTCACTCTTCTCCGCATGATCCCCCTCCATCTTCCTCTGCATAGTATTTCATTTTTTGA